>SJYV01027516.1:274057-314091 GCA_006410875.1 Neotragus pygmaeus
TTTCAGTAGAAAAAGATGCATTTAACAAACATGTATTGAGTGCTTTGGAATTTTATTAGATTTGGAGATTGGAAAATGGATTAAGACAGTCCCCAAATTTAAGCAGCCAAGGCATTAAATAGAAATTTAAGCATCCAAGGCATTAAATAGAAAGGTAAATGATCAATTACATTACAGCATGCTATGCATGTGCACATACCATTCCAAGACTGGAGAAGAGAAGAAAATCAGAGATTCTTCCAGAGATGAAAATCCCCGAGCTGAGGCTTTGAGGATGAGAAGTTAGCTAGCCCAGGAAAGATGCATATGGTGAGGGGGTCAATAGATCAAGCAAATACTGCAATGTGAAACAGTTCTGGTATGTGACACAGTGGATGATGGGAAGGGCTAAAAGAGATGATCAAAGAGAAGCAACCATCAGGAACTACTGAGAACTCTTAAATACCATCCTAAGATGCCTGAATTTCTAAAAAGTCAATTGGGGGTGATTTTATTCAAGGAGATAACTATCAATCTTAAGTCTTATCATGTTCTTTAATTTTGACACGCTTTAGAGTTGCATATTTAAAGTGGTCCTTGTGAGGATTGTGTGTATGTTGTTTTCATTCTTGTATGCTTTTTGGAAACATTTTTTTAATTCATGTATTTATTTTATTTTTGGCTATGCTGGGTCTTTGTTGCTGCATGTGGGCTTTCTCTAGTTGCGATGAATTGGAACTACTCTCTGTTGCAGTGTGAGGGCTTCTCATTGTGGTGGCATCTCTGTTGCAGAGCACAGGCTTTAGGGCGCACGGGCTTCAGTAGTTGCAGCATACAGGCTTAGCAGTTGTGGCTCACGGGCTTAGTTGCTCTGTGGCATGTGGAATCTTCTCAGACCAGCGATTGAACCCATGTCCCCTGCACTGGCAGGCAGATTCCCATCCACTGCACCACCAGGGAAGTCCTCATTCCCATATATTTCTTAGAAAACCAAATAAGAGCATTTTCTGGATCATGTGCCTGAATTTTGCCTTTGTATTTATTAAGGATGAATTATTGCATTAATCACACATAATCACTTGAAGAAAAGTATGTAACTTTTTGCAGCAGAGTTTCTCATATGGAGACCATATACCTTTGAGGATTGTGAAGTGTACTGGGAAATCATGACCTCTCAAGTTTGAGGCTTCCCTGGTGGCTCAGATGGCAAAGAATCCGCTTATGGTGTGGGAGACCTGGGTTTGATCCCTGGGTTGGGGAGATCCCCTGGAGAAGGGAACGGCTACCCACTCCAATATTCTTGCCTGGAGAATTCCATGGACACAGAAGCCTGGCAAGCTGCAGTCCATGGAGTCACAAAGAATTGGACACGACTGAGCGACTAACACTTTTAGTTTCAAGTTTGAGAAATACTGATGTGGAGGTAGACCTGGAGTGAGGAGGGGAAAGACAGGCATCAGGAAAACCAATTTAGAGCCTGTTTCAATATTCACACATGAAGCAACGTGGACTGGAACTAAGGGAATTCAGAAGAGAGAAAAATGAATGCAGTAGTTATTTATGAGGTGAAACAGGCAGAACTTAGTGATGTCCAGGGGCTTGGGCTTGAGAGAGAGAGGACAAGGATCATGCTTGGGTTGCTGGCTTCAATAACTATGTAAGTGATGGTGGCATCTCAGTGAGAGATCTCTCCATAGCAAAAGAGTAAGTACCAGTGTTAGAAATATGGACTGTGAGGTGTCTGTGCACATTCAGGTGGAGATGTGTGGAATGCGAAAGAGCAATCTAAACTGGAGTTTTCAAAACGTAAGTAGGTAGATATTGCAGTTTGAGGGGTCAGTGTACTCATACAGACAATGAGTAGGATGAGAAAAAGAAAGTGTAGACAAAGAGGAATTCAACAAGGAGACTGAAAAAGAGTGAGTGAGAAATAGGCAGACAGTCCAGGAGAGTGATTCTCAAATTCAAGGTAGGAGAGAATTGAAAGAAGATGTGGAATTGTTGGGGGAATTGTGTGGAAGAGATATTAATTGAACTGAGTATGGGCTTTCCTGGTCAGGCTGAGCAGGAAAGAATCCTCCTACCAATACAGGAAATGTGGGTTTGATTCCTGGGTCAGGAAGATCCCTGGAGAAGGAAGTGGCAATCCATTCCAGGACAGAGGAGCCTGGCAGGCTACAGTCCATGGGGCTCCCAAAGAGTTGGACACAACCTAGTGACTCCACAACAACAACAAATGGAAAGACAAAGAGCATTGGTGGAACAGAAAGGAAGAGGTATGGCTTCTGAGTCAGGAAACATAACAAGCGAAGTCTTACAGAGAGATAACGTGAAATATATGCTGGAGGGTTGGCTAGAGTAGGCAGGAGAGCATAGGGCTGAAGGATGGACTCTAAAACTGAACTCCTTAGGTTCAAGTCCCAGCTCCCCAGTTTCAGCTATGTGATCTTCAGCAATTTATGTGTAATCTTCTGAGCCTCAGTTTTCTCATGTGTAAAATAGGAGCAATAAGAGTGCGTTATTTTTTATTTATATTTAATTGGAGGATAGTTGTTTTACAGTGTTGTGTGGGTTTCTGCTATGCAACAACTGAAAGGAGTACGTTCTTCATGAGCTTGCTTATTTTTTACTTTCCTGTATATTAAGTGTGAAAGTGTTAATCGCTCAGTCACATCCGACTCATTGAGACCCCACGGACTGTAGTCTGTCAGGCTCCTCTGTCCAGAGAATTCTCCAGAAAAGAATACTGGAGTGGGTAGCCATTCTCTTCTCCAAGGGATCTTCCTGACCCAGGGATCAAACCTGGGAATCCCAAATTGGGGGCAGATTCTTTACCATCTGAGCCACCAGGGAAGCCCTTGCAAAAATCAGGATGATTATATATATATGCAACATTGTATAGCTAAACAATTTTTAGCTATCTCTGAATATTTTATTTTTTGTCCTTCTACCATCCCAACCCCTGTTTATATTTTTCCATTTATGGATACTTAATTTTAATAAGTGGAAATTTTAAACTGTTTATATAGCCTGTTGTTGTTTAGTCACTAAGTCGTGTCTGGCTCCTTGTGACCCCATGGATTACAGCTGGCCAGGCTTCCCTGTCCTTCACTATCTCTCAGAGTTTGCTCAGACTCATGTCCATTGAATTGGTGATGTTATCTAACCATCCCATCCTCTACCGCCCTCTTCTCCTTTTGCCTTCAATCTTTTCCAGCATATCAGGGTCTTTTCTAATAAGATGGCTCTTCGCATCAGGTAGCCAAAGTATTGGAGCTTCCACTTCATCATCAGTTCTTTCAATGAATTTTCAGGGTTGATTTCCATGGTGATGTCCTTGAAGTCCAAGGAACTCTCAGGAGTCTTCTCTAGCACCACAATTTGAAAGCGTCAATTCTTTGCCTATATATAAACATATTAAAATATAAAGATATATTTTATAACTCCTTAGCAAATATTTTCCTACCCCAATATACATATATATGTTTTATTTTAATCCTTTATGGGTTTATATGACATGTTTAAATTATAATAATTATGGAATATATTTTATTATGTCAGGCAATGGACATTCTTTACCTAAGTTTCCTAGATTTTCATAATAATCCTTAGTTTCCTTGTTGGCTTAAGATGTTGCTTCTATATTTTACTAAATTTAAGAATGATTGGCTCTGTTTTTAATCTTTATAGTCTGTTCATGTATAAAAAACACCATGATATAATTAGTATGTATAAAAATACATTTTAGTATCTGGGAGAACATGTGCCATCTTAGTTAATCCATTTTTCAGAATTTTCTCAGTTATTTCCACTTGGTTTTGCTAATTTATAAATATGACTTTTAAAATTATAAAAATTAACTTTATAATCAATTTGTAAAGCCCTCCCAGAAAATCCCATTAGGATTTTGATTGAAAATGCATTAAGTTGCTAATTAAGGAGTTTATAAGTGTTACACAACTACTTATGAAACCCCTGACAGTCATATGAGAAATTCCTAGTTCTTAAATTATAAATATTCACAGTCAGCAAAAGATCACCAGACATGTGAAGAAAACCAATAGCAAAAACAAAAAGAGACTAATGAGTAAACAAAACAAATGTATTTTTTTCTAAAGAAAATCTGTCTTCTGTTTCTAGAAGAAGTAGAGAGGATAAAATGTATAGGAACAAATCCTTAAAATATTGGATTTTCAGAGAGATTAGGGGAAGAGTACCTTCATTAAGTATGCTCAGGTTTCTGTGATAGAAGCAGGATGCTGGAAAAAATGGAATGATTGGATAAAAGACCAAATGTGCTTAAACTCTGAACTAGTCAAGCTGAATCTCACAGAATGTAGAGCAAAAGGAAAGGATAAAAAATAACGGTGGAAAAGAGATACGAAAAGTGTGATGAGAAGGGAACTAAGAAGAAACAGGAAAAATAATGGGAAACAAACACCTTGACCTGAAAAGTCATCCAAGTCACCAGATTGAAAGGTTCATCAGTGTCCAGCAGGGGAAAAAGCACTGAGACACGTGCTGATGAGATTTTGGAATTCCAAAGATCAGAAATTGATCCTAAAAACTTCTAGAGAACAACAAAGGATCTTTCAAAGGTATCATGCTTCTCAGCAAAGATGGAAGTTGGGACAGAATAAGCAGTGTTTTAGAGTCCTGAGGAAGATTAATCAGAGCCCCAAATTGACAGCCAAACTATCGAGTATTAGGACAAACTAAAGACGTCTTTAAACATATATGGGCTCAAGTTTACCAGTTTACCTCCTACAGATCCTTTCTAGTGAAAGAAAATATTGCTTGAAAGTGTTATGTTCAAGCCAAATGGAACCAGAAACCTATACAGATCACCTAGGATGCAGAGAGTACTGGAACAAACCCAGGTGTCTTATGAAAATAAATCCCAGGATGACAACAGTGAAATAGGCCTGGAAAGCAGGCAGCCTAAATTAGGAAGAGTTGTCACAGGGTTCCAAGAAAAATGGAACTTTCAAAAAGAAAGTAAGGATCATGAATCAAATTGCAGAGTTAAGAACCTTATAACATTTAGGGCTAAGTTAATTGCATTAAAGTTATCAATTTGTGTGTGTGTGTGTGTGTGCACGTGTGTGCTCAGTTTTGTCTGACTCTTTGTGACCCAGTGGACTGTAGACCACCAGGCTCCTCTGTCCATGGAATTTTCCATGCAAGAATACCAGAGTGGGTTGCCATTTCCTACTCTAGGGAATCTTCTCAACCCAGGGATCGAATCTGAGTCTCTTGAGTCTTTTGCATTGGCAGGTGGATTTTTTTTATCACTGTACCCCCAGGGAAGCCATAAGTTATAGATTAATCTGTTTTTATAATAGTGGGTATTCCCATCCAAGAAATTAGATATATGTATATTTTTCTAGTTTTTTAGTGTCATTTAGTGAAATTTTATAATATTATATATGCAAGACTTTAACATCTTTTATTAAATTTATTTCTAGATATTTTGTGTATTTTATGCTATTTTATTGTAAATGGGATACCTTATTTTATAACTGGTTATTGCTGGTATATAGAAAATCTATTGTGTACTATCTGTGGTTTATAATGTTTTGCCTTTCCTATATACATTAGTTGGTTTTCCTAAAATTTGAGTTATAGGATTATCATCTGAAAATGTATTTTTTTACCCTCCTTTCAAACATTTGTACCATGTATTTGGTTTTCTTATTTGATTGCTTAGATTAGAATTTCCTAAGCAGCATTAAATAATTGGAGCCAGTGGATAGCCTTGGCTTATTTCTGATTTGTTACACTGTTAATTATGTATATTGAATGAAAACTATTCAGTGGAGTGATAAGGAAACTTTCTTCTATTCCTGTTGTACTGGGAGTCTTATTTTACTGTCATCTCTTTAATAAGCATGTTGGGCTGCATTATGGATGTTGAATGGTAGGAGAAAGATTGTGGATTTAATTTTATACCATTGGGGACCATTGTAGAATAATATGATTTTGAGGAAAATATGTAGAAAACGGTTTAGTAATTCAACAATCCAGTGATAATTGTATATCCATACAAACAAAGGTAAAGGAAGTACATGCAAGAGGTTTGAATTTAATATTTAGGTCAGATAAATAAATTCAATTTTTTACTTGATTTCTTCTTGCCCACAAGACTCAGAATATTGAACAATTTCAACATCAAGTTGATATTGAATACAATTTGAACATAACTGCCATAGACACACCTATTTTTCTGCTTCTTATCATGAACACATGCTTATAAAAAGCAAGACTGAACAGCAGAAGGTTATTATTCCTTAAACATAGGGCATCATTCAACTTTCTCTTTTGACCTAGGAAACATCAATAATTGATACTCTAGTCACTTTTCTCATCAATTTTCTAGTTTTTATAAAACATCGTTTAAGTGATATTTGGCTCCCATCATCTATTTTGATGACAAACTTTTTTTCAAATAAAACATAAATAAGTTTTTGTGTTATGAATAATCTGGCATAATTTAAAAACATGAATTATCCTTGGAGATGATAGAATGCTATGCTTTCTCCTCATTCTTCTATAGACAGTAAATTTTTAATTGAAATAATCATTTGAGTATTACTTTTACTTGAAATTAATCTATTCCTGTTTCATTAGAAATGTCTAATACATAAATTTCTTGAAATATCCATGTGTGTTAGTCTTCAGTTGTGTCTGATCTTTTGAGACCCCATGGACTGTAGCCCACCAGGCTCCTCTGTCCATGGAATTCTCCAGGCAAGCATACTGGAGTGGGTAGCCATTCCCTTCTCCAGCAGATCTTCCAGACTCAAGGATCGAACCCCTATCTCCCACATTGCAGGCAAATTCTTTACCGTCTAAGCCACCAGGGAAGTCCACTTGATATTCTGCCCCTTCAAAATGACCCAGTATCAGACTATGATTTTGTTTCTAAGATTTTATGTAGTTGATTATATTTGGGGTAAGATTATATATTTATATACTATCTCCTTCTAATAGTACAGATGTTGAATTAAAATATGTCATGATTGTTTTATAAGAGTAAATATAACATTGAGAAAGCTTCACAGTTCCCTATTTGTGAGTCTGACTTCTGTGCCTGTCATGATTGATACACATTCAAGTTTGTTTTTAATAAACTCCAAGAAGGATCAAAGCCAGGGATCATCTGTAACATTGTTCTCACTTGACAGCCGTCTGAGGCCCCTGTTTTGCCCTGCAGCCTTTCCTAAGGAGAAACCCACATTTTTAGCTGACTACTCACTTTCATAGTTTTTTTTTTTTAACAACTTTAAGTAATGCGTGGAAAAAAACAATATGAAAATGTNTTTGTGTGTGTGTGTGTGCACGTGTGTGCTCAGTTTTGTCTGACTCTTTGTGACCCAGTGGACTGTAGACCACCAGGCTCCTCTGTCCATGGAATTTTCCATGCAAGAATACCAGAGTGGGTTGCCATTTCCTACTCTAGGGAATCTTCTCAACCCAGGGATCGAATCTGAGTCTCTTGAGTCTTTTGCATTGGCAGGTGGATTTTTTTTATCACTGTACCCCCAGGGAAGCCATAAGTTATAGATTAATCTGTTTTTATAATAGTGGGTATTCCCATCCAAGAAATTAGATATATGTATATTTTTCTAGTTTTTTAGTGTCATTTAGTGAAATTTTATAATATTATATATGCAAGACTTTAACATCTTTTATTAAATTTATTTCTAGATATTTTGTGTATTTTATGCTATTTTATTGTAAATGGGATACCTTATTTTATAACTGGTTATTGCTGGTATATAGAAAATCTATTGTGTACTATCTGTGGTTTATAATGTTTTACCTTTCCTATATACATTAGTTGGTTTTCCTAAAATTTGAATTATAGGATTATCATCTGAAAATGTATTTTTTACCCTCCTTTCAAACATTTGTACCATGTATTTGGTTTTCTTATTTGATTGCTTAGATTAGAATTTCCTAAGCAGCATTAAATAATTGGAGCCAGTGGATAGCCTTGGCTTATTTCTGATTTGTTACACTGTTAATTATGTATATTGAATGAAAACTATTCAGTGGAGTGATAAGGAAACTTTCTTCTATTCCTGTTGTACTGGGAGTCTTATTTTACTGTCATCTCTTTAATAAGCATGTTGGGCTGCATTATGGATGTTGAATGGTAGGAGAAAGATTGTGGATTTAATTTTATACCATTGGGGACCATTGTAGAATAATATGATTTTGAGGAAAATATGTAGAAAACGGTTTAGTAATTCAACAATCCAGTGATAATTGTATATCCATACAAACAAAGGTAAAGGAAGTACATGCAAGAGGTTTGAATTTAATATTTAGGTCAGATAAATAAATTCAATTTTTTACTTGATTTCTTCTTGCCCACAAGACTCAGAATATTGAACAATTTCAACATCAAGTTGATATTGAATACAATTTGAACATAACTGCCATAGACACACCTATTTTTCTGCTTCTTATCATGAACACATGCTTATAAAAAGCAAGACTGAACAGCAGAAGGTTATTATTCCTTAAACATAGGGCATCATTCAACTTTCTCTTTTGACCTAGGAAACATCAATAATTGATACTCTAGTCACTTTTCTCAACAATTTTCTAGTTTTTATAAAACATCGTTTAAGTGATATTTGGCTCCCATCATCTATTTTGATGACAAACTTTTTTTCAAATAAAACATAAATAAGTTTTTGTGTTATGAATAATCTGGCATAATTTAAAAACATGAATTATCCTTGGAGATGATAGAATGCTATGCTTTCTCCTCATTCTTCTATAGACAGTAAATTTTTAATTGAAATAATCATTTGAGTATTACTTTTACTTGAAATTAATCTATTCCTGTTTCATTAGAAATGTCTAATACATAAATTTCTTGAAATATCCATGTGTGTTAGTCTTCAGTTGTGTCTGATCTTTTGAGACCCCATGGACTGTAGCCCACCAGGCTCCTCTGTCCATGGAATTCTCCAGGCAAGCATACTGGAGTGGGTAGCCATTCCCTTCTCCAGCAGATCTTCCAGACTCAAGGATCGAACCCCTATCTCCCACATTGCAGGCAAATTCTTTACCGTCTAAGCCACCAGGGAAGTCCACTTGATATTCTGCCCCTTCAAAATGACCCAGTATCAGACTATGATTTTGTTTCTAAGATTTTATGTAGTTGATTATATTTGGGGTAAGATTATATATTTATATACTATCTCCTTCTAATAGTACAGATGTTGAATTAAAATATGTCATGATTGTTTTATAAGAGTAAATATAACATTGAGAAAGCTTCACAGTTCCCTATTTGTGAGTCTGACTTCTGTGCCTGTCATGATTGATACACATTCAAGTTTGTTTTTAATAAACTCCAAGAAGGATCAAAGCCAGGGATCATCTGTAACATTGTTCTCACTTGACAGCCGTCTGAGGCCCCTGTTTTGCCCTGCAGCCTTTCCTAAGGAGAAACCCACATTTTTAGCTGACTACTCACTTTCATAGTTTTTTTTTTTTAACAACTTTAAGTAATGCGTGGAAAAAAACAATATGAAAATGTTGATAAATGGAGAGATGCACTCTTTCACCATCTGGTGAGCATTCTGGAGAATGGAGACAAATGCCACACAATAAAGGAGTGAAGTCATTTCTGCAGGAAGTTTAGCTTTGGGGATTAGTTTAAGAACTCAGAGCAGGCCATATTGTGGTGGGCAGTTCAGCATGATTCTTTGAGGTTTTTAGTAAATTGCAGACTGTTTACTCTGGAAAGGGACTATAGAGATCAGTTTAGAGAAGAGAAAACAGGCCCATAGAGGTCCAGTGGAGCATCCCTAACATTTATTTGAATTGCATTATCAGAAGCCACATTCCAAAATGTGCCACTGCTGTCTTATTACAGAATTTACAATGACACATTCTGAGGTCATGAAGGAAATAGACTGAAACACTAGGAATTAGGTCAGTAGCTTGAGAGTGCAGTCTCCTAGGCAGTCGTCAGTTTCCAAACCTGACCAGGATTGGGAATATGGGAGGGGCACATGCACACGTGTGTGTATGTATGTGTGTGTGTGTGTGTGTGTGTGTGTGTATTTGTGTGTGTGTGTGTAGTATCCCTGTTCTGTGCATCATGTTTTGAGATGAGCTTTGCACTTTACATGTAGAAGCCACAGCCAACTTCATCCAACAGTTCCTAGTATTGCTTCTTTATGGAAATCAATGTTTTTGATATTTCAAGCATATTATAGTACCAGGTCAATGAGATGGAACCCAAAATTTATTGTGTGTATATGTGCATAGAAATGTATTAGAAAAATATTAATTTGTACAGTAATGAACATTGGGTTATAGAATTATATGTTTTTTCTTTCTTTTCTATACTTTTTCATTTCCTAAAGATTTCTACCATGAAATTTTCTTTTATGTATAGTTTTATTATATAAGTAATAAATAAGTACTTTCATGTTGTAAAATACTGAAAACATTGTGGAATATGGGAAAGCCCCGCTCCACGCTCATTTAGACTTGCTTTCCTTTAGTAACCACTTAGCAATGGATACAGTTTGCTCTACATCCTTCTAGAATTTTTAGCCTGAATATTCAGTTATTAGAGTTGTAGAAATATTCAAAATCAAAAGTGACACACTGCACATGCTTTTCTGAGACTGACTTTTGCATTTGATATATTTTGGAGAATACGTATTATTTCATTTCAGTACCTATAAATCCATATGCGTGCAAGTGTACCCAGTGGCTCAGTCATGTCCAACTCTTTGTGACTCCATGGACTGTAACCCAACAGGCTCCTCTGTCAGTGGGATTTTCCAGGCAAGAATACTGTAGTGGGTTGCCACTTCCTCCTCCAGGGGATCTTCCTGACCCAGGGATCAAACAGGAGTCTCCTGTGTCTCTTGCATTGGCAGGCAGATTCTGTCTCATTGAACCACCTGGGAAGCCCCCACATATAAAATCTGTACCAGTATTCTTAAATTGCCAATATACCATTATATGAAATTTATTTAATTATTGTCATATTGATGGGCATTTTTTGTATTATAGACAGTATGCACCAAACATTATTGCATACACTTGTTTATGTGTTGCATTGATCTTTAAATCCTTGAACTAATTATAAAGTCAGAAAGATGACAAGCAGGGAGATGGACATGAGACAAAGTTAAAGGAGGTAGATATTTCTGGAGAACAGAATATCCATCCCCTAGGTCTCATCAAACTCCACAAAAGATTCAGATGCTCATTCAGGAAATAGCAACGCTGCTGTAGAATATTTTTTGGAATTCAGGGCTCCTAAGAAGAAGTTTGGGTAAAACCCTACACTCCCAAGAAGGTTTTGTCTTTGTTCTTCTTGTGTGAGGAAGAGCACCTCCTGGGATATACAGGCACATATCTGTATAGCGGTCTTGGAGTGGGGTGGGGCATAGTCTGGGGGGTGGAAGGACAGAATTGGGGCTGTTGCCATCCTCCTCTCCTGTCCGAGCCTTGTGGCAGTCTCTGAACTCAACCAACTGAACATAATCACATGGTAGCCTTCAGGTGTGTTTGGGAAAATAAATTATTGAAAATTCTTGCCAAATCTTGAAAATCAGCTATTGCATTTACATAAGTACAGTATGTCGTAACTGCTTCTGCTGCCTACAACTCTCTTGTACAATTCAAAAAAAAGGGGGGGGGGATGTTTCCCCTAGAAAATCAAAGTGACAAAGAGTCTTTAAAAATCGTGGTTGCATTAAATGGACTTAAAGGACAGTGCCTTCATTTATTTAAAACTTCAGTTCTCTAATAACTTGCCAATATTAGTTATCATTTTGTTAACTGTTAATTTTATGTAGATGTCATAATAAGCGTTTTGTGTATAATGCTTTTTTAATATTCAGAAGAGCCCTATAAAAACTATCAAAACTTTACAAATAAGAAACCTGAAATTTTAAATAACTTCACCAACAGTCACACAGTTTTGAACCCAACTTTTATTATATTTAAAATTCTAGCTCTTAACACCAGATTGGAAATAAACCTGTAATTAATTAATTAGAATGTTTTCATATTGGTGGCAACTCCAGCAATAATAATAAAAATAGTATGTTTTCATAGTAATAAAAATAGTATGTTTCAGCAACTCTAGTAATAGTATGTTTCATCTAATATATATGTTATAGATTAATACTTTGGGTTATATCTTACTTTGAATTATGGTATCTTTCATAAGATATTGAAATTCTGCGTGTAGATAAAACCATGTATCAGTAAGAAAGGTATGACTTTTGCCTTTATTTGAGTTAGTCATACTATCTTGTTTGAGTTTTTGAGGAAGGGAATGACAGGGTGGGGAGAAACGGAGCATATTAGTCGGTATGTATGATCCTAAAGTCTGAGTTATTTGGCATTTTTAAGGATAAGCATTGATTCAGTTTTACAAGCATTAGTTGGAAAGAAAATTAATGCCATATGCTCAAAAACAATTCTTTGCTCTTAGGAAAGCATTTTGTTTCAACTTGAGAGTCATAATCATGTTTATCAAACGTACTGATTGTGTGAACTGTATATAAACTGTCAGGCTCATAAATGTATATATTTATGGTCACCAGGTCCTCCTCAGCTTCCATATTTGTCCTGTTGGTGGAGTTAGTTTATTTTTTCTATTTCTCTTATTGTCACTGAAGACTTCTAACAGTCTCTGGTATTCTCTACAATTATATAGGAATATTCTCAAAGCTAATTTCTTGCACAGAGTATAAATAAGAGATGTTTTCTATTAGATTTTTATAGTACTTAGATTTAAACTCCAGTGTTTTACTAATGGGAGTAGGCTTTTCTTTGCTAGGAAGCTCCACTTACAGCTGGAGAAATGTGTTGTTTTTCTATTTATAAATAACAGTGTAAAACATGTACTATGTAGAAGAGAAATTACTGTTGTGAAATTGGCCGCTTTGGTTTACACTGTGAAAGTGAGCCAGGGGATTCTGTTTGATTAAGTTTATGGAAGCAATAGTTTTCTTTGGTCTCTTTAGCCTTCCTTTTGGTCTATTCCAAAAATTCTCAGCAGGTTGCTCCAGAGCTGCAAAGGAGAACACAGTTCTTGGAAAGTGCTTTCTGGAAGGATCTGCAATGGCATTTAGGACTGCCAAGCATCAGGAAATAGAAAAGTAGAGAAATAAATTACTTCACTTATAGAGAATGTCACCTTAGGTTAAATCACAGAAGAAATAAATTGTATGGGTCTTTAAAGAATACAAACAGATATTATAACTGAAAAATGTGGATAGAAATAAATAGGTTGTGGGAAATGTTTAGAAAAAATAATGTTCTAAAAGATAACTTTTATGTCTACCTAATGTTCATTTCATGGGAAATAGATGGGGAAACAGTGGAAACAGTGTCAGACTTTATTTTCTTGGGCTCCAAAATCACTGCAGATGGTGACTGCAGCTATGAAACTGAAAGACGCTTACTCCTTGGAAGAAAAGTTATGACCAACCTAGATAGCATATTGAAAAGCAGAGACATTACTTTGCCAACAAAGATCCATCTAGTCAAGGCTATGGTTTTTCCTGTGGTCATGTATGGATGTGAGAGTTGGACTGTGAAGAAAGCTGAGTGCCGAAGAATTGATCCTTTTGAACTGTGGTGTTGGAGAAGACTCTTGAGAGTCCCTTGGACTGCAAGGAGATCCAACCAGTCCACTCTGAAGATCAGCCCTAGGATTTCTTTGGAGGGAATAATGCTGAAGCCGAAGCTCCAGTACTTTGGCCACCTCATGCGAAGAGTTGACTCATTGGAAAAGAGTCTGATGCTGGGAGGGATTAGGGGCAGGAGGAGAAGGGGACGACCGAGGATGAGATGGCTGGATGGCATCACTGACTCGATGGACATGAGTCTGAGTGAACTCTGGGAGTTGGTGATGGACAGGGAGGCCTGGCGTGCTGCAATTCATGGAGTCGCAAAGAGTTGGACACGACTGAGTGACTGGACTGAACTGAACTGAATGTTCATTTTAAGAAAACTGGTAAGAATCTTTGGTATGCTCTGTATTTGTAAGAAGTAATAATAGATTTTGAAATAAGTCTGCATTACAGAAAATGTTTTCTTCTTTGTACTTGATTTCAAAGAAGCCAGTGTTTAAAGAAAATCTCTCTTTTTTTTTAATTTATAAGAAATGCAGTATACTAATACATACCTACTTACTTAAATGAGAAGATAAAATCTGACAAAATGAGTTTTCTTTGCAACAAAAGTGCATACCCACAATTTGAAAGTTAAAAAAAAAAACAAAACAGCAAGCTTTCTATTGGAAGGGAATCAAGGGGAGCAAAGCATAGTTTTGTATAATCTCATAATGAATAACACTTCTATCCACTGTCCAAAAGAGCAAACCAAAACAAGAAATGAGTGAAACGCAGAGAGGTTCAGATAATCTAACCGCAAATTTAACTTTTTCAAAATAGTAAATTTGACAAAATAAGCCCAATGAGGTTATAAATTGTAAGTGGTGTATTCTTTTCTTCCTTAGTTTCCATGCCTTGTTCCCCATCACATTGTTCCTGTATGTGGAAAATAATTATGTGGCATTTCTCTCATCTTGTACCCATCATAGGAATACGTAATTAAGAAATTGCCCTTTTTCTGTAGACCTCAGAATCCTTCTCCACAAAGCACTTCTAAACACCCACTGGCAGTAGATCAGAAATGAATCCTGATTGTACCTCCTAGATCTCCTGATCAGTTCTTTTTTTCCTTGCTCTCAGGAAAATAATCTGTGTCTACAATGAGAAGTAAGGAACTGTGTGATATAATACAAAATGCTCTAAAAGAAATCAGAACATTATGTCCTAGTCCTGGTTCTGTCATTAAGAGAAGAATCTTGGCAACTTGTAACTTCTCTAGGAAGGATTTCCAGTCTGTAAAATTAAGGGGGTTAGACTAGACACTCTTTCTGAAATCCTGTCTAGTATCAGCTTTTTATATTCTATAACTTCAGCAGCCCCCAGAAACGTCTCAGCATTCCCTGAATACACATTGTTTTACATCTGCGACATTTTGCACATTTTCTTATTTCAGCCTGGGAAGCCTTTTGTCACCTTTGCAGCCTGGCAAAACCACCACTCGTTTTTCAAGTCTCCTCTTTAGCACCAAAGCCTTCCCCAGTTTCCCCCAACTCAGGTCAAGGGAATTGTCCTCAGCTTTGTGTTTTTAAGTTAGATCTGTCTTCTTTGTTTTTTTTTTTTTTAATTTTATTATTGATTGATTGATTTGAGAGGGAGTTTGTTTTCTTTTGTTTTGACTGTGGTGGGTCTTCATTACTGTGCGGGCTTTTCTCTAGTTGCTGTGAGCGGGGATTATTCTGTAGTTGTGGTACACCGGCTTTTCATTGTGATGACTTCTCCTATGGAGCACAGGTTCTAGGGCCTGCAGGCTCAGTAGCTTCGGTTCCCAGGCTCCAGAGCATAGGCTCAATAGTTGGGGCAGAATGGGCTTACTTGCTCTGAGACAAGTGGACTCTTCCGGGGATGGGGACTGAACCCCCATCACCTACATTGGCAGGTGGATTATTTACCACTGAGACATCAGGGGAGCCCATATATATATATATATATATTTTAATAATTATTTATTGATTTGTCTTCTAAAAATTCTGTGAGGAAGGGACTCAGACTCTTGATATCTGTAGTCTCTAAGATATGGTGCTACATTCATCCCAATGAAATTCAATGAAATTGTATTGAATTAATACAGTTAAAGGTCAATATCTGACTGTTATAAGTGTAAAGGTTAGGGACAAAATATTATTTACATGTTTTATATAGTTCCTTGGACTGCAAGGAGATCCAACCAGTCCATTCTGAAGGAGATCAACCCTGGGATTTCTTTGGAAGGAATGATGCTAAAGCTGAAACTCCAGGCTGAAACTTTTGCCACCTCATGCAAAAAGTTGACTCATTGGAGAAGACTCTGATGCTGGGAGGGATTGGGGGCAGGAGGAGAAGGGGACGACCGAGGATGAGATGGCTGGATGACATCACTGACTCGATGGACGTGAGTCTGAGCGAACTCCGGGAGATAGTGATGGACAGGGAGGCCTGGCGTGCTGTGATTCATGGGGTTGCAAAGAGTTGGACACGACTGAGCAACTGAACTGAACTGAACTGACATATATTTTGGTAAAATATTCATGGTAAGCTTCATTACATCTGTTCTATCTAAGCAATGCATGACCTGTGTACATTCTAAACCACAGGAATCACAGATAATTCAATGGTCTTTGAGACCAGTTGAGCTAAGGATGTTAGAGGTTAAGGGTTAATACAGTATCAAAGAGCTTATGCAAATAAGTAAGGAAAACACCAAAGCTTCAATGCTAAATCATCAGAGATGCGTTCAGACAATTCACAAAATAAAATATATAAATGACAAGTTAGAATATTAAAAAAAAAATTGGAATGTCTGGGTAAAGATAAAGCAAATAACACGTTCGTTTAATACCTCTATCTTCTGAAAACTGTAAAAGGGTTTTTTGAAGGCATAAACCACAATGACAAAGAAAGTGAGAATGGAGTAATACCAACAAAATTTTGACAGTGGGAAAAACAAATGAGCAAGTGGTTAGCAGTTAAAGCTGAACCCTATGCTGGCACTGGGAAAAGTGGAAAAAGCAATCCCACTAATAGAGCCGAACAACAAAAATACTAAAAAATCAGCCGTACTCAGAACCTAAGAAAGTGGGGATAAACTCTGAAACTGTAAGAGGCAGCTAGGCATGCTGATTCCATCATACAGTCTATGGAGCAGTGTAACACCCCTCACTCACCCCAGCAAAATACTGGACATTTATTCTCAGCAGGTTAAAAGCCCCAGTCTTCATAGCAGAGAGAATTATTTATTAAGACAATGCCAGATCATCGGGTTAATAGCACCAAGAGTGGAATCTGGATGAAGGCTGACAGGGCCATCTGGAAGTGTGAGTCATTGAGGACCACGGACCAGAGGCTGGTGCAACTGTGCCCTGTTGCAGCGACTGCTGTTTTCACAGTTGCCCAGGAATCCCTCAGGGAAGGAGAGGGTTTCCCTGTTGGATAAAAAATGAACTTCCTGTTCATTGCATCTACAAATAATATGGGTGATAAGGGATGTTCAGTTCAGTTCAGTTCAGTCACTCAGTCGTGTCTGACTCTTTGCAACCCCAAGAACTGCAGCACGCCCGGCCTCCCTGTCCATCACCAACGACTGGAATCTACCCAAATCCATGTCCATTGAGTCGGTGATGCCATCCAACCATCTCATCCTCTGTCGTCCCCTTCTCCTCCTGCCCTCAATCTTTCCCAGCATCAGGGTCTTTTCAAATGAATCAGCTGTTGGCATCAGGTGGCCAAAGTATTGGAGTTTCAGCTTCAACATCAGTCCTTCCAGTGAACACCCAGGACTGGTCTCCTTTAAGATGGACTGGCTGGATCTCCTTTGCATTCCAAGGGACTCTCAAGAATCTTCTCCAACACCATAGTTCAAAAGCATCAATTCTTCGGTGCTCAGCTTTCTTTATAGTCCAACTCTCACATCTACACATGACTACTGGAAAAACCATAGCCTTGACTAGACGGACCTTTGTGGACAAAGTAATGTCTCTGCTCTTTGATATGCTGTCTAGGTTGGTCATAACTTTCCTTCCAAGCAGATAAGGGATGGGTTTTTATTAAAGTAGAAAATAGTGATTAGGATGATGGTAGGAGCACCACTGTAATGTTCATGGACCAATTTACAATCCTTGAATTGCATATTCTGGAACTACCGAGCATGCAGACTCTCACATGGAGTGTGTTTGTGCTTAGCTCTTCTTTCTCTGTTTTGTCCAGTGCTTTAAAAACTGCTAATCTTGATGTATGAAGTCTCTTAACACTGGGTTATTATGAAAGAGGTCTGTGTTTCAGTGATTTGGGGAATGGAGAAGGGATAAGGAGAAAGAAGGATTTAGGTTGGTTCTTAGAGTGTTTTCCTTTGTTTATCAATTGAAATAAGAGATAGAAAGGTGGGTTATTTAGATAATATTATATTCCCACTGCACTGATCATCCGTCCATTTCTCCAAGAAACCATTTTAATTCCAGTCACTTGAATGTACCCTTTGTCCCCTCTCTCTAGAACACCCTAACACACTTTTTCTGCCTGATAAACTTTACTCACTCTTTCAAACCAAGTTGAAATGTTCCATCCAGTGTGAAAGCTTCCATGACTCCAGAAAACAGCAATTACATTAACTACAGTTTAATAAGCACCTGGTCCTTTAGTTGATTCTTATNCCTTTGTGGACAAAGTAATGTCTCTGCTCTTTGATATGCTGTCTAGGTTGGTCATAACTTTCCTTCCAAGCAGATAAGGGATGGGTTTTTATTAAAGTAGAAAATAGTGATTAGGATGATGGTAGGAGCACCACTGTAATGTTCATGGACCAATTTACAATCCTTGAATTGCATATTCTGGAACTACCGAGCATGCAGACTCTCACATGGAGTGTGTTTGTGCTTAGCTCTTCTTTCTCTGTTTTGTCCAGTGCTTTAAAAACTGCTAATCTTGATGTATGAAGTCTCTTAACACTGGGTTATTATGAAAGAGGTCTGTGTTTCAGTGATTTGGGGAATGGAGAAGGGATAAGGAGAAAGAAGGATTTAGGTTGGTTCTTAGAGTGTTTTCCTTTGTTTATCAATTGAAATAAGAGATAGAAAGGTGGGTTATTTAGATAATATTATATTCCCACTGCACTGATCATCCGTCCATTTCTCCAAGAAACCATTTTAATTCCAGTCACTTGAATGTACCCTTTGTCCCCTCTCTCTAGAACACCCTAACACACTTTTTCTGCCTGATAAACTTTACTCACTCTTTCAAACCAAGTTGAAGTGTTCCATCCAGTGTGAAAGCTTCCATGACTCCAGAAAACAGCAATTACATTAACTACAGTTTAATAAGCACCTGGTCCTTTAGTTGATTCTTATTGGATAAGCAAGATAGTTGTTTTAACCTCACTTTACAGAGAAGGACACTGAGGCTGAGAAGACTTGAGTAGTGACTCAAGAGCATAGATTATTGTTCCTCAGTGTCTGCAGGTTATATGTACCAGGACACCCCTCAGATAGCAAGATGTGTGGATGTTCAAGTCCCTTTTATAAACTGGTATAGTATTTGCATGTGACCTAACATCCTCCCTACACTTTACATTATCTCTAGCTTATAATAACTAATGCAGTCTGAATACTATATAAATAGTTGTCATGTAAAGCAAATGAAAAATTTGCTTTTGGGAACTTTCTGGACATTTGGGGGACAATAGGTGATTGAATCCAGGAATGTGAAACATGTGGATACTGTGCGCAGACTGTACCTAGATTTGAAGTACAAAGCTGAAAGCTCTTTCTTTTTGAAATCTGCATCACTTACTAATTATTTTGTTTCGTATTTGTTAACATGCTTACCTCCCTCACTGAACTGAGTCTTTATTCCTTCATGGAAAAGAAATTGTTCTGGGAAGGTGGCGTTTTTTATATATAACATTAGTCGGATTTACATTTTTTATTTATTGTTGACAGTCCTTGTTTGACTCTACAGTCCACTGGGCAAGATGTTTAAACCAGATATGTTTTATTCATTATTTAATCCAACACCTGTCACAGTGTCTGCCACAGAAATTGTTCAGTATATATTTTGAGGTAAATAAATGAATTAACCACTGAGTGAACAGAGGAATGAAGCAGAAGGACGAGATCCACCCATCTGCCATCTCCTTTAACAAACGCACCATCCTCCTGACTTCACATCTTTGTCTGTGTTATCCTCTTTGGGACTCCTCCGCACCTGGGCTTCCCTGATGGCTCAGCAGTAAGGAATCCGCCTGCAATGCAGGAAATGCAGGAGACGTGGGTTTTATCCTTTGATCAGGAAGATCCCCGCTGGAGAAGAGCATGGCAACCCACTCCAGTGTTCTTGCCTGGAGAATCCCACGAACAGGCAGTCTGGCTGGCTGCAGTCCAAAGGGTAGCACAGAGTCGGACATGCCAGAAGCCACTTAGCATGCACATCTCCTCACCTACCCACTCCTAACCCCACTCCACCCTTCCTCCTATTCCCTGCACCAAATTCCTCCTGCTTTTTGATGTATCAAGAATCTGCTCCTGTAGGAAGCCCAGCTGCACCGCCCCCACCACCAAGAACAAGTTAGATGCCTGTGTGTTCTGAATATGCTCTTGGAGTTCTCATCAGAGATCCACTAGGACTGTCTATATTAAGTTTCCTCCCTTCTTGACCAGACTGTGAGTTTCTGGAGGGCAAGAATTTGCCCTGTTCGTTTTTATAACCAGCATCTTATCTGGTGTTTAGTATATATTACATGTTAAATAAATGTTTGTGGAGTGAATCAGTGAGGCTGGTTACCCATTAGTAGAGCGAAGAAAGTAAATTTCTTTGAATCTGAAAAGCACACAGGAAGAATTGGAACATTTTTGCTTGAGTTAAAAGTACTTTGACGGGGACTACCTTTGAAACTCCATCTAGTTGGGCCTCTTGTAGTCTTTGTGAAATAGGAATATTAATACTCAGATCCTATCAAAGGACATCTACTTATTAAGGGACAAAAAATTGGTATAAAATGTACTTTCTAATAAGAGTCCCAAATCATATATCCTAAGGACGATATAATGTTGAAATGTCTTAATAGCTTCCAAATACAAGTACACGTATCATATGATTAAAACAGTATGAGTCAAAGGAAGGAACAGGATGTCTAGGTTTTCAGTGTACTTGGTATTCTTTAACAGAATATTTTATTAGTGTATAGCCTCTTGACAATTATTTCCTGATCTTATTTCCTCAGGAAACTTTAGATTTAAGGTGTTTATTCTGAAAAGATAAGTATGAGATATTTTATTTTCATTATAGATGTAACAAGTATAACACATTTATCTTTTGTGATCAGGAAATAAAAGAAGCCCTATGTGTAGCAAGCAGTGAAATCTCTAAAATATGAAAATTAGGTGTGGATAGACTGGAAGTCAGTGTGTAAGGCAAGCATAGAATCTTCTGACTTTCTTTTCTTTAATAAAACTTTATCATTTATTTATTGTTAAGGAAAGTTGGAGACCCTGTGGACATGTCTACAACTGAAATACTCCTTACTCCTGGAAGTCAGGCTGTTTGTTGGAAGAATAGAAAAAAAACTAGCACCTAAAAAGAAAATTAAGTCTAGAGAAGAGGTTATCACTAATGGATGTATTAATTCATGGCTTGCTGATTAGATACATTTTTGTAAAAATAATTTGGTAAGCTGGTAAAAACAGATGGTTTTTTGACATTTTAGAGTGGAGTAACAAAACTCTAGTTAAAAAGTGACCCAAATCTAAATTAACAAATCACCATGTTGTGAAGAACGTTGAAAAATTATTGCCAGTAGATTCATGGCCTGCTCTGGGTATTTTATTCCCTTTGGTTCACTGTGATGAAACACTGGGTCATGGGTAGCCTTTAGGACCTGACAGTAGACTCCTCTTTAGCAGGAGCAGCACCAAGGCTGTGTGGTTTATTTTAGGAAATGGTGTAGCCTATGTAGCCCAAAATGGACCAATGAGAACTTGGTGAGGACTTGCTTAAGGAACTCACCCAAAAGAGTACCAAGATGCATTTCATCTTGGCCAGCTGATTGGGGAAAAAAAATTTTTTTTCTAATGTATTTTAGAAAAATGTGATATTTTGAAAAGGGCATGAAATATAGCAGGAATCTTAAAGCTGAATTTTTATTTTTTTCCAGACTTTGTTTCTTTGTCAGTCATTCTCTCTTTCTCCCTTCTCTCACCTCTTGTGACCTTGTAGTTAATAAGAGAAAACATATATATTTTCTAATGTTTCTTTATTAACACCAACAATAATCAAACAGCCAATGCTTGAATTTTGCCCACCATCCAAATTATTCAGTTAAATAGCCTCTTCTTTGGAGTTACTTTGGGGTCAGGTTGTTATTCCCTTACTGTCTCTTTTGTATTTCTAAGTGATATGTATCCATCAATTTAAAATACTTCCATTTTCATTCTAGAGGACTGATACTGTCCTACTGTCACTTGTTTTTAACTTATTCGTCATTCTCCATACCTCTGCTTCTGCCAAATAAACTGATTATCTCAATTTTTATCTGTCTTTTATATTTTTAAGGCAATAACTGAAATTGGCTTGCTCCAGGGCAGATACTCTAGGTGACAGAATAACTTGAGGCAAAAATGTTTTGAATTAATTTATAGGTAGTTTGATATCACATGTGTCAATTTTTATGACCTGCCATTTATAATTGATTACTTCCTAACCTCACCTTGGCCCTGGCTCTGACCCAGCTCAGAAAATTACTAACATAGTTATCAGTTGACACTTAAATGCGTGTCTTCAGGTTTAGGAATGTGAAGGAAAATTTCCAGAGGCAAGATAATAAGGAAATTTAATTAAGAGCTCATGTTGACTCAGGAGTATTATGTACAGCATTGATCCATAGTGTAGCTAATACATTCATTATGTTGCAAATTTCAAGTGATTTCTTAGTATATTGGCCAGTCAGAGTGGAACCTATCTCAACAGGAATGTTGAAAGAAGCAAGGCAGTGAAACTTTCGTCGCCACTGGGAGTGAGCTAACTTGCCAAATCTGGCCCATCAATCATAGTGAATACGTTCAAAACAAATCATACATCTTTCACAGTTCATTGTATTCATCAGCAGTTTTGAAATCAACAGTCCAAAGTAGTCACTTTTGGCGAGGTTTTCCATAGCCTGCGGTTTAGGCAAAATGCCTCAGCTGTCTTTTTCAAGGCTCTCGTTTTCCGGTAGTCATATCCCATTGGCTCGTGTCAACGAAATCTGGAAGGACAAAAGGGTGGGCTCATTTTGTCGAGGATGGTCATTACATTATATCTTTGAAAATGTTGTCTTAAAAATCAAGTCATTGTCTAAAAAGTTTCTTGGAATCACTTAGTGCTTGAATGCATGGATGGATTGCAAGACTGATTTTCCCAGTCATGAACTGGGCTAACATTCATATATAGGCAAAAACGTACAATATGAAATGACTGTTTGTGGAGGGAGAAAGAGAATGTTCAAACATGAAATTATTTATTTATTGTCACTGTTCTGATTGCTATTTAAAATGTTTTATTTCGAATCATATTATATGTAATAGAAAGTTTCATGAAGGGCACAGGGTATCCCTTACCCAAGATGATCCCTTGTCAACATTCTGCCTCATGTGCTGTATCACTGTCTTTCTCTTTGTGTATACATACCAACCATACACACACACACAAACACATACATTCCTTGTATTCTCTGAACCCTTTGAGAGAAAGCTACACCCATCATGACCGTCCATACCCCAGTTCCCCAATCTTTACCTCTCAAGAACAAGGAGTCTTTTCTCAACAACTACAATTAGTCTCAAACACCTGATTGCCTTTGACTGTATCAGCGTGGCTTGTCTTTATACCTTTTACCTCAGTTTCTAACCCAGATACTGAAATGGGTAGAATGAATAACTCAACTATCTAAAAACAGTCATGTCACTCATGTTTTAAATTTTACCAACAAACATGGTATGTCGGTATGTAGGAAATGACTCAGTGTTGGTTTTAGGAAAAATAGATGGGTTAATACTAATAGAGGTTTCCCTTAGTAAGAAGCCTTACCTATTTAGAGGTTCGGCTTATCAGTGGCACTACAGTTAGCTAGCATTCATTACGACAGACAGAACGTCTTGTCTTTCTGTTCTTTTGGTCCTGTGTCCTTCTCTTGGGATCAGGTAACCCGAGGTGTTGAAAGACTGTAGTAGCTTCTCCTTCGTCAGTGCCGTTAGCCTGCTCCCTGACAGTAAGCAGTGGAGAAGTGGAGGGGCGTTGGTGATGCTGCACGGCTTCTGGAGAAATCAGGGGGTCTTACACTACACCCCAGCTAGCCTTTCACTGAGATGAACAGTGGTAGATATCTCCCAAAATGGTTCTTATAGCTAATCTCTGATCTTAATTTTTAAAATGCAGGTTTACCCTATTGTGAATAAATAGAACTGAGATTTATGTTTAATAATCTATATAGCTCCTTTTGATAACATATATCTGGCAGTTGCAATTTTTTTTTACCCCCGAAGGGTCTTTGACAAGCATATCCCTCTCCACCTCCGTGTTCCCAACAATATGCCTATGTATTGGGGGATCCAGCTGAGAAGAGCAGTGCTTCAGGGGTTTAAAATGGGCAGCAGGATTTTGTGTAGGAAGAAGTTGTGATGCTGCAGCAAATTATGAAAAACAGGTCCCTTGATAATGGTATAATGACAAAATCATCCAGGAGGCCATGTGCACATCCAGTGACAATGTACACACATAGGTGGGCCTCAAGTATGTACAAACAAGTTTACTACCCTGAGCAGACTGTTGATTTAGTCATCCAACAGATTCCAGGAGCTGGGGCTTTGGTAGTGAATAAGATAGCCATGGTCCATAACTTCACAGAGTTTACACATAAACTCTTTTGCTTTAAAATATTGTGCATTAAGAAGTATTTGTGCTCTGACCATATGACCACAGTATGTCATTCTATAAACCTTTCAGACATGACTTGGATCCACAAGAATTTAGTTTTAAAGCTGCTGGATTTGCAGGAGGAAAGAGCATTGGCTTTGAATGACAAATCATGGAAAGAAATAATTTTGAAAAGATCCTCCAGCTTGTAATGGTTTAACGAGAGCAGTGTGTTCAGAGACTATTGAGTCAGAAAAGTATGTAAATGTCCATGTGTTCAAGTGTATAAGTGAGTGGGGTGGGGGGAACCTTCTCAAAATGAGGACAGCGTTCTTCATGGTGGGGAAGCCATGTTTTGGTTCATCTCTCAGGCTTCCATCAGCTTCCAGGCTGGAATGACTTCCAAACCAGGCTGCAAAGACAAATATCTAAGTCCTAAGGGAAGCTCCAGGGTGGTTCTTTCACGGTTTTGTTTGGCATATTTTCTCAAAATTATTTTCAGATAGTTCCAGAGCAAGCTCTTAATTCATAATCTATCACTGCACAGTATCTTTGAATTACAGTAAACTGGAAGCCAGCCATTTGATATCTAAATTTCAGTCTGGCCTGTGTCAACACAATTCTTGTTGACAAAACTAAGCCGTGGTCCTAGATCACAGATGAACAGGAGTTTCATGACTGGTGTATTAGTTGGGATTATACTTGTCTGTGAATATAGAAATTTAAAATAGAGATGGTTCGAACAAGAGAGATGTTTATTTTGCATTGTGTTAAAATAAGAAGGTAGATAGTCCTGAGCGCCTGGGGCAGCACTTCTATAAAACCTTCAAGGACACGTGTTCTTTCCATTGTGTTGCTGTTAGACGTCACCTCACTGTGTCAGTTCAACTCATGACCAGATGTGGCAACCCCCAGCTCCATTCCTCGATTTCATGTTCTAGCAAGTAGAAAAGACAAGAGAGTGGAGGACAAATAAAAGATATAGGAAAGATGTCTTTTAATGAAAGTTCTTGAAACTTCCATGTAACACTTCTACTTCCAGCCCATTCACTAGGACAGCAATGTGGTGACACCTGGTTACATACGAGTCTGGAGTTTTCTGTTTTGACCATTCATTTGCTTAGGTAAAAATTGGGATTTTATTAGGTGAGTGGTTACTTTCTAGATTGTTGTCTGAGAAGGGGAACGGATGGAGGGATTCAGATGCTAAAAAGTGCATTTTTGTCCTGGTTTGTGTTCGCTTCACAACAGTTCATCAAGTTGTATAGTAATGACTTCTGTTCTGTGTGTTTGCTATACTTCATTTAAAGTATAACTTAATACAAAAGAAAATTGGGATTCTAATACAAAACTGATGAAGAAAGACACCAACATTAGGGATCATTCAGCAGTCTCTCTCACAATGTTGCTTTTTAATAACCTTGCATATGTTTTACTTATTTCATATCAGTGTGCAATAGTATATTTGCAACATCATCTGTTTCAATAGTATGATCTTATACAAGTGTGAGCTTAGTAGCTGCAGTTTTCAGGAAAGGTGTGTTAGGCTCTGCTAGAATGTTTTACTTACCCTAGGTAAGGGCCTAAAGATTACATGTGCTAGCCTCATGACTGATTTTAATGGTGTGTAAAAATAGTTTCCCTACCTCAACACTGACATGTTCACATAAAATTGGGGAAAAGAGAAGCTAGTAGCACAGAACAAAAGTAGTTAGGGCTCTTAAAAGTGTTGAGGCTCTTCATGTTCTTACCGGCTCGTGGCCTCATCTCAATTTGAATCACAGGTACATTTTGAACTTAAGGTAAAGTCCTAAAGCCCCACACAAGGATTATTACGCTTGTTCTAACAAGATTCTGTCCCAGCAGGCATGCCACAATTTGAGAGTTACAAATAGGGAGGTCTGAAAGGAGAAGGGTGGAAGAGGTAATTTCTCTTAACTCTCCTGCAGTGTCTTAGATTAAGGTGGATAATGGTTCCCATTTTGCTGACAAGAGGCAGAGATGTCACTAAATAGGGAGAATGAACAATCACAGAGCTGGCTTAATTTCCAGAGGGGTTTATGGCAGCACCGTAACATGATGTGGCCAAATGTTCCTAAAAGTATGAAGTAATCTAATTTGTTCCATCATTACAAGAAATTAAAGCCAAACACAATTACATCCCAGTAGTAAAAAGAATCAGTTCAAGTGCCATTGTTATTGACTGAATGAAGTGAGCTTTCTGATTACCTTGATCAGCCAACATTTTAATTTTTGTCTGCCCATTTATTCCAAATTGCATTAAAGGGCCTTAACTGATTTTGACCAAAGGAGGTATATTATTAAGGTGCAGTTTAACTTGAGAAGTTTAATTACTAGATTAGAGTTTTCAAATGGATGTGTCTTCTAGATTTCAGTAAATTTGAGCATGTAATAATTAGGGATTCTTTGTTTCTTAGTGTTAGTAAGAGGTCCAAGATGAAAGAAAGACTTAAATTTAGGGAATTGATTTTTTGTTGTTGTTAGACCAAGAGTCTTTCTGAACAGAGGTGTCTGTTCTTCCATGAGTGGGTCCAAAGCTCCTGGATGCTTTGGTGGTTTGAGAGGGTTGCTTCCACAGAGAAAAGCCGATGTGGTACCCAGACTTCCAGGGGAGGTAGAGTTGGGCAGCTAAATGCTGTGTGATGAGCTTTCCCATAGTGTCCATATGGTTTAGCAACCACACCAGGACACATTTGCGAGTGAAATGTAATGCTACTTATACCAGGATAACAGACATAAACCTGGTAAATCCAAAGCCAGTTAGAATATATGAACCTCCTACCCATATGGAAGAAGAGGCAATAAATATCCAAACAGAACGAGTGAAATAGAATGCTTGAAAGTGAAAGTGTTAGTTGCTGCCGTGTCTGACTCTTTGCGACCCCATGGACTGTAGCCCTCTAGGCTCCTCTGTCTATGAAATTCTCCAGGCAAGAATACTGGAGTGGGTTGCTATTCTCTTCTCCAGAGGATCTTCCCAATCCAGGTATCGAACCCAGACTCCATTGTAGGCAGATTCTTTACCATCTGAACCACCAGGGAAGCCCAGAGAATAAGGCGTTCTGTAGGACCCTAAGAAAGGAAAATGAAGATAAGGTTCACTCTGCCAGGGATTTCTCTCCATAGCACAGAAGTTATTCTCATCACATGATATCTCAGAGCATGAAGTTTATAAGCCCCTGAACTGTGTTAATATTCCTCTAAGAGTCTAGTTATTGATTCTTAGAGGTGTGAAAAACTCTGGAAACATTACAGAAAGGTAGCCTTAATAAAAGGAGTGTCTTAGGCTTTTTCAGTTCAACAAACATATATTGGATATCTACACGACTGAGCGACTGGACTGAACTGAGTGTGGGACAAAGCAGTGTTTAGCATCAGAGATTGAAAAAAGTATTTGATATGGTCCTAACCCTGGAGAAATTCGTTCTCATAGTAAACAAATCATGGCAATAAATTGTGTGGTGATTTAATTACTTGAAGAGCTAACTTCTTATCTGGCTCTCCTGCATCAAATATGATATCTGTCTGTCTCTGTCTTTAGAGGGATCTCCTGCTGGGTAGCAACCTAGACTTTTCCAGACCCCTGCTCATGCTAGACACTATGGCGGATAAACAGGGTGAGTGGGTTGCTTCAGTGATGCTCTTTTTACTTAAGGGTCTTTGTTTTCCAGACTGCTAATTTATTTTGTTTCCATCTGGAAAGCCCTTCCCTGTCATCTGAGCAGTCCGGAGCAAATGAGCAGAGATAAGCTATAGAGATTCGGGATGTCTGAGTTAAAAAGGTTTGCTTGTTTAATTAGATAAACAATTTGAGAGTAATTTCCAGGATTACTGTTCCTAATCATATCGGTAAAGGCTGGGAAGACCCTCTCAGTTAGTCAGTGGGTAATAGAATCTGAGAGAAGAGTAAAATGCTGGAAGGAGCTGGAAATAATTCAGAAAATCTTCCCACACTCTATGTGCCTGCATATAAAATTGTCGTCGTGCTTTTCTGAGCACTTATTTTTTACACACATAATCCAATTAATTTTCAGCATCACCCTGTGATGTACTGCTCTCTGCATTTTTCAAATTATCATAGCGAACAAGCTTAAACAAGTGAATTAACTTGTATGAGGTCTCAGGCTAGTCAGTGGCAAAGCTCAGGCAGTAAGGACTGCCTTACTCTAAAAACTATACTCTTAAACTTTTTGTTCCTCTAGAGTGGTGCAGAGTAACCCACCATATAGTCCACTCAGAGATTAAGAGGAACAGGGACCCACCCTGCCTCATTTCTAAATAAAGGAATTAAGGGGTAGGGGAGGTCAGACAGAGCTGGAATAGCAGCTTTATTCCTACAGAACAAGCACCTTCCTCCAGGAGCCAACCAAATGGATTCAAGTGCCAGTCTTACCCTGAAGGAGAGTTACATTACCAATGGTTACTTTCCCTGATGAATTCATTTCTAAACTTTAATTCACCACAAAGAGAGCAGGACCCTGGTGCCACAGGGACCAAATCCTGGGGAGGAGGCAGGCAGAAGGAGCAGCAAGTGGGGAATTCAAGCTGCCAAATTTAATTAAGTTCTCAAATGGCTGGGTTTTCTTTACCCACTTATCAGCCAGCCCGTTTTTCTCCTCCCACAATTGCCTCTTTCATTGTCCTTTGTAAATAAACATGATCTGCTTGATGGTCTCAGCTTCCAGTTGAATTTCTTTACTTTTAGAGACCTGTGCCCACCCTTCCTTTTTTGCCCCAGTGGCTTTAGCTCTCTGCTTCCTTTTCTCTCTCACTCGTAGGCTTTCACTGAAGAGAATTTGGACACTTAGAAAAGGAAAAGATGTTTCTGAAGCCTAGTTCCACCAACTGGTTCTTGCTCCCATCTGAGCCACCAGGCCCACTCTTGCTGTTCCCTAAGTACCGGTCATGTTCCCTAAATCCCCGCCCATATTGCAAACGGATTGTGAACCACCAGATGGAGGAAGACTTGGAAATTTTCTCCAGGAAGACTGTTGTAGCTCACATGATCTTAAAAAAAATTTTTTTTAATATTGGAGCATACTTGATTTAGAATGTTGTGTTAGTTTCAGGTGTATAGCAAAGTGATTCAAATATGCATACACATGTATCTATTCCTTTTCAGATGCTTTTGCCATTTAGATTATTACAGAATACTGAGCAAAGTTAACTGTGCTCTAGTAGATCCTTGTTGGCTGTCTATCTTAAATATAGTAGTGTGTACATGTCAACCATTTGAAATCACTGTGATTGTTCATGTTGGGGTCAGCACCTCTAGACTAGGGGCCCCCTGGAGTCAGAGTTCTTCTGAATCAGCTCTGTACACAGAGCACCTCTTAGAATATGAGATGCCCCCTAGCAGATGTTCAACATATTTTTAGTTAGTAATGACTCAAACCAAAGTTTTAGTAGACAAGAATGAATCAGTGTCAATAAAATCAATAAAACAACGTCTGGTTTTCCAACTTTGTGCATGAAAAGTTTACCAACTCATCCCTTGGTAAAACCAATACAGGCTAAATATATGGATTCCCTCCAGCTCCAGAACCCATCATCCCAGATCTTCTCCCGAGTGCCCCCTGCCCTGAGTGATCTCAGGCTCATTGCACTCCAGACCTTCCTGCTCTTCCTATGAAGAGCTTATCATCTGCCTCTCTGCAGAGCTTCCTTTGGAAGAACTTTTGTATGAAGGAAGTAGCCTGTAACAGACAGAAATAGAAGAGCTGGGAGGAAAGAAGGAAGAAAATTCTGGATGAGCAAGGGGCAAATATGACCACGGACGCAGAGGTGAGACTGTGGGGGAGGCCTTTCTGACAGGAAGCAGAAGGTGTAGGCAGGGTTAATCATAAGAGATGGTGAAGACAGATGGGTCTACTAAGATGGATTTAAAGGGCATCCCAGGAGTCAAACTGAAGGTTAGATGCAAACCTATAAGCATTAAAATCCAGAATACGGTCTTGCATAAGGAGAGATATTATTCTAATTATAGAAGAGGTGCTTTGGGATTGTGTAGAAATGACTGAAAAAGGAAAATACCCCTAGAAATAGAAGGAAGAGCTCAGTTTTCTTGAAGTGTCTTTGAAAGCATTGAAGATCTGGAAAGGGAAATGAGGGTCAAATGGAAATATTTACTTTATCTTATTCATCTGCCAACGAAAGGGTCAGGATGTGTGGCATTCTTTGGGAAACAGTGCTCCCTGTTTGCTTGGGTCATTAGTAACTGTTAAGTCATTGGAATCAGATATTTTTGGTCAGGCTAAGTTCCTCACAGCATATCTCACAGGGGTCCAGTTGGTCTGTGGACAGCTGCTATCATTTGACCAAGACCATCCCTGAGTAACCATTGGAACACAGTAAAGGAATTCTCTGTCTTTTGACTCCAAATTAAATAGTCTTTGTGACCCCACATTAGTATTCTGGATTCCAGGAACATTCAACTTAATTTCTCTGCCTTGAAATTATAATGTCCTTATGGGCTTGACTAAAATACCACTCTCAGGAAGACTTGTCACTTGTGCTCATAAACAGTGCAGCTATTAGAGATTGCAGTCTGGCCACTAAGGGTTATGACATCCTAAAATCCTTAACGTCTAAAAATCAGATGCCAAAAATTTAAAAAGAGATTTTGCATATAAAAACTTCAACTGTGGGGATTCTTTTGAAAAATCTGAAGATCTGGCAACAGTGGGTGGTCAATCCCACATGTGCCCTCTGAAGTCCCACCCCTACTGCCCCTGCAGGACCCCCAACCATGTCATTCATTCATTCATATGATCTGTCTGGCTGCTATAGGCTTATTATGTGTTCACCTGGTAAGTCTCTGGTGCCCTAATGAAACTCACACATGTATGGAGAAATGACTTACAAAATATCTGCATATTAGATAGCTCATACCTGAGAGAACCCTGTATTCTACTTCTGTCTCCCTTGCAGTAGAAAAGTAGGGTTTTCTATTTTTAATTTATTTTTGGCTGTGTTGCTGTGTGGGCCTTTCTTCAGTTGTGGTAACCAGGGGCTACTCTCTACTTGCAGTGTGAGGGCTTCACACTGTGGTGGCTTCTCTTGTTGTGGAGCAGAGTTCTAGGCACACAGGCTTCAGTAGCTGCGGCACGTGAGCTCGGTAGTTCTGTCTCCTGGGCTCTGGAGTACAGGCTCAGTAGACATGGTGCAGGGGCTTAGCTGCTCCGTAGTGTGTGGGATCCTCCCATACCAGGGATTGAACCTGTGTCTCCTGTATTGGCAGGTGGATTATTTACCACTGAGCTACCAGGGAAACCCCAAAGGGACAGTTTTTATTAGAAAGTGAGAAGAAGAGAACAAGAGGCACAAAACTAACATTTATTAAGCTAGATGATCCTTTACTTCTGTGTTTTCAAACTTATGGGTAGATTGCAAAATCAATTTTGTGGGTCATGATCAATATTCTTAAAATAAATAGAATAGAAAACATCAGAGTGAATCATAATGGTAAGAGTAAATGTTATTTCATGTCAGTTCTACTTCAACTCTTTATATAGTAAATCAAATATATGTTCAATGTCTGTTTCAGTTATATATAGATTTTCTTTATTATATTGTGTGTATCTCCTTTTTTTCACTTTAACTTAAATACATGTTTTGTTAAAAGAATATAAGCAAGTTTTGCTATGACTATTATGTATAACACACTGGCATTGCTTTTAATAGGCATTCACTTCCCCCTACCTTTTCTTTTTTTTCTTTTTTTCCAGCAATGTGTAACTGTTAATCCCAAACTCCTAACATATGCTCCCACCTTTCCCCTTTGGTAACCACAAATTTGATTTCTATGTCTGTAAGTCTGTTTCTGTTTTGTAAATAAGTTCATTGGTATCATTTTTTTAGATTCCACATGTAAGGGATATCATATGATATGTGTCTTTCTCTGACTTCACTGAGTATGATAATCTTCAGGTCCATCCATTTTGTTGCACATGGCATTATTTCATTACTTTTTTGTGATTAAGTAGTATTTTATACATATATATGGGCTTCCCAGGTGGCACTAGTGGTAAAGAACCTGCCTGCCAATGCAGAAGACATAAGAGACTGGGGTTCAATCCCTCGGTTGGGATGATCCCCTGAAGGAGAACATGGCAACCTACTCCAATATTCTTGCTTGGAGAATTCCCATGGACAGAATAACCTGGTGGGCTATAGTCCATAGGGTCACAAAGAGTCATACACAACTGAAGTGACTTAGCATGTAATATTATATGTGGGTATATATATATATATATATACACACACACATATAAAATAAAATATGTATTCTCTTTGTGTTCATATATAATTATATACATATATTTTATATAAGCCATTTTATTATATTTAAGCTTATATCATACAAAATATATGAAATCCCATGAACAGAGGAGCCTTGCAGACCATAGTTTGTGGAGTCACAACAAGTCAGACATGAATGTGCGTACACACACACATAATCTCACATCTTCTTTTATCTATTCATGTGTCAGTGGACACTTAGGTTCCTTCCATGTCTTGGCTATTACAAATAGTGCTGCTGTGAATGTTAGGGTGTATTTATCTTTTCAGATTAGAGTTTGCATCTTTTCTGGGCGTATGCCCAGGAGTAGGGTCGGAGGATCATATGCATGCTTAGTCACTCAGTCGTGTCTGACTCTTTGTGACCCTTTGGACTATAGCCTGCCAGGCTCCTCTGTCCATAGGATTTCTGTGGCAAGAATACTGGAGTGGGTTGCCATTTCCTCTTTCAGGGGATCTTCCTAACCCAGGGATTGAACCCATGACTCCCGTGTGCCCTGCATTGCAGGCAGATTGTTTATCCTCTGAGCCATTTTGGAAGACCACTGGATCATGGTTACTTTTTAAAGCACCTCCGTATAATTCTTCATAGTGGCTGCACCAATTTACATTCCCATCAACAGTGTCAGAGAGTGTCCTTTTCTCCTTACCTTTTTAAACTGAACAGGTATCAAAACATTTCTGTATATGTATTTTTATATTAGGAGTTAGCACCCACATGTCTTCAAAAAATGAGCACAATTAACAACAGTATTTGTTCTACTTAGTACTTTAAATAAGTATATTGGTAATAGTATGAAATATGTTTCTTACTGTGGTTCACTGTTAAAATGTTTGAAAGCCACTTCCTTGTTTCATTTAATCTTCCCCCAAAACTCTGAGGGATGGAGTCTGGGCCTTCAGAAGAAAAATGACAGTCTTCACAGGAGTTACGGTTCCTTATATTCTTTGCTTGTTGGAAGGTCTCAAGAATGCCCGAAAGGAAGCATTAACTGGGGCCTTGAAGCTGATGAATAAAGGACATGTTCAGGGTGGTTATTAGATCACCAGGACAAACTATGAAAGCCAAATATACAGACTTAAATTAGAATGTGAAACTAAATATCTAGAAGCATCTCCATTGGTTATTTTTGTAACAGAATACTATATGAAATGAAATAAATAATGCCAGGAAAATGGTAGATGCACTGAGAATAGTGGTGTTAGCTAAATGGCAAAATTCAGGAATCTTAAAAGTTATACTTCAAGAGGTAAGATATGTAATACTGTTTAAACATATAAAGTCACCAGAAAGACACACCACAGCAGTTGATTTTAATGGATCTCAAACATCTTTTAAATCTCAACCCTTAATGATCTCAATGCAAAATGTCCATACGTTAAATAAACAATTCTAGCTAGTAAATATGCCTTAGAGATTTATAAAAATGTTTATATATGTACAGCCATTATGTTTTCAGATAAGAAGAAAATTGTTATTCAACTATTTTTCTCTAATCAAGAAGGTGTAATTTATGCACAAACCTAAATACTCAATATTAAATAAAGTTTTATCAGATCAGAAGATGGCAAGAAGTGTTCAAATTGTCTTGCAATATTATATATTTTCAACAGCTAATCTTAAAAATGAAGTAAAACATGAATGACCTGCTTTATGCATCTAGCTTTTTACAGTAACCACAGTTTAAATTGTTTAAAGTAGCATGTATATGTGCTCAGCTGCCTCAGTTGTGTCTGAACCTATGGATTGTAGCCCATCATGCTCTTTTGTCCATTGTATTTTCCAAGCAAGAATACTGGATTGGGTTGCCATGTTCTTCTCCAGGGGATCTTCCCGACTCTGGGCTTGAACCCTGGGTGTTGTGTACTGCAGGCAAATTCTTTTACCCACTGAGCCATCCTGGAAGCCGTGTTTAAAATAGCAGGTATAATGAATACTGTTGCTTATTGCGTTAATTTTCAGATAGATGCAGGTGCTAACTGCTACTAGTATCAGAAATATGTACAGAATTGTTTCAATAATTGTGTTTGAAGAAGAGATGAGAAGGAAATGGATCACTGTTAAAATCAACTGTTATGTGTCCCAGGTAACAAACTTGATAAATATTTATAATCTTTTCAACAAATCCCACATTTAAGTTGAAAGGAAAACAGCAAAAATGAAATAGGCATATGGATATATGATTCTTCAAGTTAGCCTTAAAATTCAAATAAAATATGGAACACGGCCTGGTCATGCAGCCTTCCTTGGGATATATTTTTAGCTCTATTTACAAATGAAAAAACTGATAGATTGAAAAGTTAACTAATTCACCCAGCTCTGCCACCTGGTTGCTAAGTTTCAGAGTCAACCTTTGAACCTAGGTCTCTGCCCCCAGGGTCATGCTCTTTCTCTTGCTCATGACTATCATCGTAGGCCACTAAAAAAGATGACTGTAGAACTCCTGGCGTACCGCTGACTGTGCATCTGGACGTCTGCAATGGATTCTTAATCTCCCTCCTCCCTTCCTCATTTTATCCTCCTGGGCCACCAGTGCACTTATCCAATTCCCTCAATATCCATTAGTTCAAGGCCACACATGTAAGTATTCAACTTTGTTTCCCTTCTGCACCCTTGAAGGAGTCTACTCCATCCAGGTTATTTCTCGCCCACACATGGAACCTTTATTCAGGCTCCAGACATTTCTTCTACCTGAAAAGAATGCCAGCTGACTCTCTCCTCCCATAGCCATTCAAACCACAGACTGCATGGAAAACTGCCTCCCTCCTGGTTCACTTTCTTCCTGGAACCCTGAACAATTAGCTATAGTGCCTCCCTCCTGATCCCTGCTCTGAACTACAGTAGCGCTTCCAAGCTGAATCATTTTTAAGCAGCAGCTGGTCATGTGTCTGATTTTCTCAGCAGGTTATTATTATAAGTTCCTTTCCAGGTCCAGGCCAGTGAATCGTTCATATTCTTGTATTTTACAGCAACCAGCACATCAGAGAGACTTCATAAGTGTGTATGGATTTATGGACTGCTGTTTTTCTGGGGAAGAGAGAGAAAGGAAAAAAGGGAAGGAGGATGATTACTCTCTGGTCATTTCTCAAGAGTACACAAAGGCATGAGGAGAGCAAATAAGATGTCCTTCATAGAGATTTCAAAAACGTTTCAAAAATATTTCAAAAAGAACCCACAGAACATATGTATCATGTTTATGTTTTCAAACTCACCTCACATGGTATAGGGCAGAGTTTTCCAAAGTATGCTTCAAGACATGATAGTTTTTGCATTCCAAGATCAAATCCATTTAAATAATACTTATTAAATGACATTAAACCCATTCTTTACTCAGTAGTAAAGAATCTGCCTGAAATACAGGAGCCCCAGGAGGCCACAAGTTTCATCCCTGGGTCAGGAGGGCATGGTAATCCACTCTACTATTCTTGCCTGGAGAATCCCATGGACAGAACATCCTGGCAGCCTACAGTCCACAGGGTTGCAAAGAGTCAGACACAACTGAAGCGACTTAGTACTTGCACAGCACTTTTGCTCTAGAGCTTTTAGCTTTTGATAGGTTCATGTGCATTAATATCACTACATGTATTGTATGACATTCTGCAACTTTGCTTGCCCAAAGAATTCTCTTAGTAAGGAGAATCTTATAGGAATTCTACTGTCGTTGTTAAAGAATGAAAGCAAGAGGTGGAGCATAAGAGATAGACAGAGCTAGAATACAGGTAGGGAGACATACCCAGGATATTATCACTGCTTAAATTCTACTTGGAAAGAAATAGTCTTATTTTTTACAAAGTATAACTGGTGAAGGTGGTTTAGTCGCTAAGTCATGTCTGACTCTTGCAACCCCATGGACTGTAGCCTGCCTCCTCTGTCCATGGAATTCTCCAGGTGAAAACACCAGAGTGAGTTGCCATTTCCTTCTCCAACAAAGTATGCCTGCTGCTGCTGCTAAGTCACTTCAGTCGTGTCTGACTCTATTTATTGATTTTTTACTCACAAATACATGTTGAATGCCTGTAAATGTTAGGATCTGTTCTAGATGCTTATAGAAAAGCCTAGAAGCACATGTAAAAATGATATAAAAATGATACAAACACTGTCATAGAGGCAAAGTTCAACAAATTGTATCTAGGTGGAAGGATTGGCTAAAAAGGGCAGTCTTAGAAAAAGTGAAAGTAAAAGTGTTAGTCACTCAGTCATCTCCAACTCTTTGTGACCCCAAGGACTAGCCTACCAGGCTCCTCTATCCATGGAATTCTCCAGACAAGGATACTGGAGTGGGTTGCCTTTCTCTTCTCCAGGGAATCTTCCAGACTGAGGGATCAAACCTGGGTCTCTTGCACTGCAGGCAGATTTCTTTATCATCTTAGCAATTAGGTAAGCCCAGTCTTACATGGGATGGTAAATAAAAGGAGCTGGAATTATATGATAAAGCCCACTGAAAAAAAGCCTTCTGTGGGTTCAAGAAGTATGACATTCATAGAATAAGGAGGAGGGAGTTTATGCAGCTGAATTTTGAGTGAGGCACTGACATGTTCAAAAACAGAACTTAAGACTACTCTAACTTTATAAACAGGATTTGTGAGAAAGACTGAACCCAGGAAGATCCAATAGTCAGCTATTACTCAAATCTAAAAATAAATGGTTCAGGATTTGACTGAAAGTGGCGAGATGGCAGTTGTTGAAATTAAGAAGAAATTGGTAAATGAAATGGCAACATATTAGATGGGAATATCGTTGGGACAGGGTTAGAGGGTGTAACTATAAAGCAGAGAAAGCAAGATTTTCTATTTATCAATAACTTTATTTCTCAAAATATCTTAATTTCAAACAGAAAGCATCCATACCTAGTGTTCATTGAATCTAAATTCATAGAGTTCCAGAATCATGGTATTGGATGGGACCTTTGAAGGCATCTGGTGAATTCTGAAATGCCCTCTATAGTATAATACCTGACCCACACAGGTTAATCAATCAAGAACAACCTAAAAACCGACACCCCACCCTAATAAAATAGTGTCAGAAGTTATAAAGTAAATAAATATTAGAGCTGGGTAGGCAGAAGAGATCACCTAAACAAATCCTTACTTGCTGTAAGGAATGCTTTGTATAGGAACTGACAGAGATAAAGATTCAAAGACTGTGTCATCCCTGAAGATTGACTGTAGGTGAGGGAAACACATATGTCTCCTATAGGCCCTCTCCCCAAGAGAATCAAAATAACTCCTAAGGTTGTAACAGGAATACTCCTTCATCACTAGACTGTGAGCTTCTTGAAACTCAAAGTTATTTCTTTCCATTTGGTGTACTCAGCACCTGGCACATAGCAGATATTCAATATATATTTCAGTTCAGTTCAATTTAGTCGCTCAGTCTCATCCAACTCTTTGCGACCCCATGAATCGCAGCACGCCAGGCCTCCCTGTCCATCACCAACTCCCGGAGTNCGTGGTTGCCCTGCGCCGAGTTCCGGGCTATGTGCTGCATTAGCATGTGCTGAGACCGGGTTGTTTGCCTTGGTCTCCCGGCGCTGAATTCTGGGCTGGGAGCCGTCTTTGAATAGCTACGAGATCTGGGCTATGTGCCGCCGTTGAATTGTGATGAGGTCTGGGCTGTGTGCTGCGGTACCCTTCTGCAGATGTCCAGGCTGTGTGCTGCATTCGCCCTGCACCTAGGTCTGGCCTGTGCATCGTGGCTGCCCTGTACAGATTTCCGGGCTTTGACCCGTGGTCACCCTGCTCAGAAGTCAGGGCTGTGTGCCACGGTCGTCTTGCGCTGAGGTCCGGGCTGTTTGCTCCCGTAAAGCTGCGCCAAGGTCCGGGCTGTGTGCCACAGTCGCCCTGCACTGAGGTCCGGGCTGTGTGTCGCGGTCACCCTATACTGAGGTCTGGGCTGTGTGTCGTGGTCGGACAGCGCCAAAGTCCAGGCTATGTGCCATGGTCACCTGTGCCGAGGTCCAGGTTGTGTGTCCTGGTCGCTCTGTACCGAGTTCCGGGCTGTGAGCCATGGTTGGGTTGTGACGTCCTCCGTGATGTNTGGCTGTGTGTCGTGGTCGGACAGCACCGAAGTCCAGGCTATGTGCCATGGTCACCTGTGCCGAGGTCCAGGTTGTGTGCCCTGGTTGCTCTGTACCGAGTTCCGGGCTGTGAGCCATGGTTGGGTTGTGACGTCCTCCGTGATGTGTGCCGTGGTTGTCCTTTACTGAGATCCGGGCTGTATGCCTCAGTTGCCCTGTGCCAAGGACAGGGCTGTGTTCCGTGGTCAGCTAGTGACAAGTTCCGGGCTCTGCTACAGTCACTCTGCACCGAGATCCAGGCTGTGTGCTGCGATAACCATCTACTGAGGTCCGTACTGTGTGCCAGGGTTGCTCTTCACTAAGGTTCGNTTCTTCGGTGCTCAGCTTTCTTCACAGTCCAACTCTCACATCCATAGATGACCACTGGAAAAACCATAGGCTTGACTAGACGGACCTTAGTTGGCAAAGTAATGTCTCTGCTTCTTAGTACCGTGTAGACTCATTGAGAGTACCCAGGAACTGTGAACTACCTTGTTCATTGCTGCATCTCCATCATTCAGTGCAGTGCCTGGGGAAGAATCTAGTAGGTCAGCCACACAAGGTTATTTAACTCAGGGTCTCTCACTTAAACTAAAATAATCTACAAAGTTCTTGTTATTACCCCTAATCTTCAGGTGAGGAAATTAGGGTCCAAGAAAGATTAGGTGATATGCCAGGGATTAGGGCTTGTGTGTAGTGGAATGGTGATGAGAACCACCTCCTACTTTTCAGTTTCCATCAAGGAGTGATATTACTTACAGCGGTACATGTGGCACATAAAGGCCCTAATCCAGATTTTGATTAAACTTGGTTCGAACTCTAGTTTCTTGGACAAAATTTCTTCTTGCGCTTACACAAAATTTCAAAAGCTTCCTCTTCTTTCTCTGTCTCTCCTCTCCGGTGTCAGCTCAGGCTGACATTTCACTTTGAGCAAATCTGGCCTGTAAGCTCAGATTAAACAAAACAAAACAAGAAGACTCTTTATCTCAGCATTTTGTACCTTCAGTAACTTTATTAAAGTTTCAGGGGAGTAGAAGATTTATAGTGTGAAATTATCCTGTAGACCAAGCTGACTCCTTTCTGTTACACACACCCCCCCCCCCCCCCCCCCCCCCCCCCCCCCACACCCCCCCCCCTTCCCTCC
>SJYV01027516.1:314197-348650 GCA_006410875.1 Neotragus pygmaeus
CCCCCCCCCCCCCCCCAAGGGAGCATATTCTCTGCCTTTCCTATGTGGAAGAGAACACATAGGAAATATATCTGTGGAAGAGACCACAGATGAGTTCCACCCAAACCAGTGCACCTTAAAGTCTCATCTTCTATAATATCTTCTGCAATCTTGTCAAACATTATTTTGCACTCTCCTTGAAAGAAATTCTGGATACAGTTATGATGAGTACAATATGATGATGATTCCAGAAGACTAGTTTTTAAGAGCAGAAAGTCTACTCCCTCACAAGTCCCATTAGGCAATTCTTCTATTCATGCCAGACATATCATGAGAGCACATGCTTATGTCAAATTTTAATACTGATATTGTCTTAGATGAGAACAACCATCAGAGAAGCAAATAGTCTGTAAGTTACTAATTTTATTTCTACTGGTAACATGGCTGACGATCATGGTCTGGCTGACTTCAGCCTAGCCTCCCTGAATCCCATTTATTGCAGAGTCCTAGAATTTTCCATCTCAATAAAATCAGATCCCCTATCACACAGTACTCTGAATCACTCAGAGGCTCCTCTTTTTGACAATTCCACCCAAAGCTCCTACCTACACATACCTGAGAAGACTTCCATGACCAGTGTCTGTGGATTTCTGCAAGGCCTGCTTATAGGAATTCCTTTCACTACATACACATACACACACATCTTTTGAACTCAGGCCCATAATGTTTTCCCTTAAAAATTCTTCCCACCCCCTTCACTTACCTCCTGTTTCATTCTTTAGTACTCAGCCTTCTCCCACTCCACTCTGATTTAAATTGCCTTCTGTTATTCTCCCATCGCCTACATGCTTCCCTCTTTCAGAATGCTTTCTATAATATAGTATGTCAAAACCATCTCTACCCCTGGACTTTAAGCCTTCCTGGGATAAGGGGCACATTCTTTTATTCATCTCACTTTTGCAGACTCTAATAAAGTGTGTGACACATATTTGGTGCTAAATAAATGTTTGTTGAATTACTGATGGTACTGTGATGGTACTCAGTCATGTCCGACTCTTTGCAGCCCCATGGACTGGAGCCTGCCAGGCTCTTCGGTCCATGGAATTTTCCAATGGAGCGGGTTGCCATTTCCTATTCCAAGGGATCTTCCTGACCCAGGGATTGAACCCTCGTCTCTTGGTATCCTGCCTTGGCAGGTAGATTCTTGACCATTAGTGACACTGTACTAGAAGTCAACAAAACCCAATCTTATGTTTATTTCATTAAAAAAAATTCTACTAGAGCCTTAGGCAGACCAAGGGAAAAAAATCAGAGATAGTGGGAAGATAGGGGAAAAAACTCACAAAATTTTGTATACTTTTTCCTTAGAGGTTTTTTTGAAGTACTAAGTGAAATTTTATATTTTTCATAAGATTTCAAAGTAAGAACTTGATGCCAGAAATACACTTGGAAATGAGAACAGCTTGCCACTGGCAAGCTTTGCTTAAACCTGTTACATGTACACATTCAAAGTGAATCCAACTCCTTCATGTATTTCCCATCAGATAAAATGTATAGACAGAAAAAAGAAATCAGCAAAAGTTAGAGCTAAACTGAACCATCTTTTACTGTATCAAATTCAGGGAGTGACTAGCTTGTAGTAATACATGGTGAAATGGAAATCATATTTCTCTAGTTGTACCTACTTTAGACACTATCAACTCCATCCTTAGGAACAAAGAGGGAATTTGGGTGGGAATTAAGAAAGGGGAAGCTGGAATTGCTTAAAATGTTATGTACTTAATTATTAATATTTGTTCTTCAGAGCTGTTTAGTGAGCTTTTTTTTTAATTTTAAGAAAAGTATGAATCAGCTGTTACAGTTTATATTTATTTTTTTAATTAAGGGTAAGCAAATGGTGTCCAAAGTAACTGATTTTTTTTTTTTTTTNTTAATTATTAATATTTGTTCTTCAGAGCTGTTTAGTGAGCTTTTTTTTTAATTTTAAGAAAAGTATGAATCAGCTGTTACAGTTTATATTTATTTTTTTAATTAAGGGTAAGCAAATGGTGTCCAAAGTAACTGATTTTTTTTTTTTTTTTGACTTGTTCTCTTCATTTACACCAATAAGCCTGTCTAGGAGTTATGACAAATTTATGAAAACCTTTAATCAGTCAAGAGTTGGCAAAGAAACTGACATCCGCAGAGTCACACATTACGTAGAATGGATCCTTTTACCTCAATGGTCAATATCCCTGTGACTTGTGGGTAAAAGTAAGTAACTGAACACGTCACAAAAAACGACCTCAACCTCCAGCTCACCGCTGTGGCTCTGAGGCGATTACGTGTTTTTTTTCATCCTTTTCGAAAGGAAGCTGCTGCTTCAGCATCTTCTCCTGGGGCTCCTGGCACTGGTTCAGGCTGTGTGTCAGGGGAACCCTTGATCGCATCACAGTGATGGAAGCCAAGTGCTGGCCTGCAAGAATTGAGGACTGTTTGTTCACAGAAGATCCTGAACAGAAACACGGGTGTCACATAGTTCAAGGGGGCCTTGAAGGAAACCGATGCTGCCATGGGAGGGGACTTCCAAAGGCTCAAGTTATTTCTCAGTTGCTGTTCCAGAGCCCTCACCGGGCTTTTATGGAATCTGGCCAAGAGTTGTTGCTTAGGCAGTTTCTCCCTGTAGTTCCTTCCCTCAGACTTCAGGCGGGGAAATGAAAGCGATCTCATACAGCTTCAAGTCGTGCCGCGGTGATGGCTACTCTCTGGGCACAAAAGTATTTTATTAATGAATGCAGTGTGTGTTCTCGGTAAAACCCCACATTAAACTAGCTCACCGTGTTTTCATCCTGCGAGCTATTGGTGACATTTAGGTGTGTTGTTTGCTGACTCAGTTTCCTGGAGGATACCAGGAAACTCCACATGGAGGCTTTTTTAGTGGGGATGAGAAGGTCAGTTACTCAATGTCTTACAACATTTTGGATTAAAATTCCTAAAAGTTCAGCTTTAACACTGATCCTGAACAACTCTGGCTAGCCATATTGCCTGTAAACCTAGGAATTTGGGAAAAGTAGTACTCTCAGCTCTATGCTAATATCAAGAGTAATTCTTCTTGTTTTAACAGTAATTTTTTATTTGAGCAACAATTTTATAGAACAAACTTTTTTTTTTGTGGATAGTAATTATTTTCTTAATTGGTATGTAGATGTGCTCTGGTCTTTTTTTTTTCTTTTCTTTTCTCATTCTCCAAATTTATACAGCGCATGCAAAGGTAGTTAGAACTTAAAATACATACACAGACCACATTTTTATTGTGCTCAAATGCTGATTGACAGAGGGGCTAATCTATGATTGGGACATGAAGTAGATCTTCTGACACAAGCTGTCCCTCTTGTCACTGTACTGCCTTCTTAAGAGCAAGTCTGGTATTTGAGTGCATAATGTCTTGATGCATGGAAAGTTTCCTGAATTACTTTTCTACTCTTAGGATTAAAAATTAAACACTAAAGTGTAACACGTGGAGCCACATCCCGCTAGGTCAAAGGCCTATATTTCTGAAAAGCTTTGAGAAGTTGGTGAGGATGGGAAGGGAGATGGGGAAGTCCCCTGGGGCTCAGACTTTGGAAAAGTTGGAAAGCAGGGGGAGAGAAACACAACACGAAGTCTTTGAGGTGGGGAGAGGGGTTTCCTGGCTTCCGGATATAATCAGTGACTGGAAAGAGGGCTGTGAGCAAATCCTAGACACAATGGGTATGCATCTTTAACACACTGGATGTGCTAACTGTGGATGGCCCAAATCAACTGAAATAAATTAATTTCCTCCTAAAATTCCTACATCCCTATTTAATACCTTAGAGGAAAGAAAAATCCAAAATAAAACCACATAGTGCATGTACTACCATCACAACTAGGTTACATTATAGTTACATATGGAAGCTATTAAGTCAAATGAAAATGTGTTATGGTCATTTAATGATTGCTTGTGATCTTTAGGGTATGAGATTACAAGGAACTTTCTGCATTCCATCTTTGTGTAGTGTTTCAGATTTTATAACAAACATGTTATATTTTTATATACTTAATCAGGGAAAGGCTGTACAGATAAAATACTTTATACTTGTGATTTAAGATTATCTCTAAGGTTTTTCCTTTTTGGGGGGGAAAAAACTCCAATCTTACACTTTAATTCACCTGGCAAGGTTAGGTAGGTGTTGGTTCGCCTAAAGAAATATTTACAGAGATTGGTGCAGAAAAATATTTTTTTTAAGTGGAATAAAAGAGGCAGTTTTTAACCTAGAGTTCTCAAAGTGAATAGCAAACAGTTCAAGAATCCTTGATAACAATGAGCCACATGGCCCATGTAACAAATACTTTGAAAATTATTTTAACTGTTAAAATTTTTATGTAAAAACCTATCTGGAAAATCCCAGGAGCCTGAGATTCAGTCCATGAAAATTTTTGTTGTGCCACTGACCAAATTTTAAGGCAAATGGAGTCCAAATTTCAAGGACAGAATTTCTTCTCCTCCAATACCTGTAGATTTGAAGACCAAGAAAAATGATCACACCAACTGCATGTAAGCTTTTCAGATTATGCTAATTGAGAATAACATTAGTTTCATAAGATGGGCTCTTCTTGGGAGTTTGGACGTTTTCCTGCTCTGAAAGATTTGCTTATCTGCATGCTAATAGAGTGGTGAAGTTCTCTGCAATTGATCCCTTACGGTAGAGCTCCCCCAGGGTCAGTTTTTGTGAATAGAACCTGCTTCCATTCGACGTCTTTGAATGTAGTCTTTTCTTAAGTTTGTACTTTATTCTGTGTATGGTAGGTAGAAATACTCTTTCAGACTCTTCCCCATGGCATCGCAACACCACCCTCGTCCCTGATTGGCAGTTCCTCTGACGAAGGAAGCAACAAAGGCATAAACTGCCTATGCCCATGAGGCATAAATTGTAAATTGCCCATAAGGCGTGGTGCATTCACACTGCCGTTGAAGATAATGCAGACAATTCTGAATGTGAAAATATAGCATATTGTCAAATCTGTGAAGTCTAAGGAGTGCTGGCTCATAACATTGTTTTTGTTTATGTCCACCCCAAAATTTAGACGTAAGGGCTGGGTTGGGAACTCAGCCTGGTCTTAATACAAATACTTTTAATTCCCACAACCACCCTGTTCTCTTCAAGTAGGTAAATCCGAAACCCTCAGAAACCCTAAAATCCAAACCCACGGAAACTGATTGCGCGCGTCCTAAATAACCCAGTTTGTGCGACCCGTCGGGTTCTCCAGGGAAAGCTCGCAGGGTGGTGGGGACGCGGAGGTTCGGGGCGACCCGGACGGGCTGGGCTCGGCTGGGCGTGCGGGGTCCCCGCGGGCCAGGTGCGCGGGCGCGACCCTAGGCGGAGGGCGAGCTGGCGGCGGGTTCTCCACCCCGGGTTTTCCGCCGCTCCCGTCGCACGGGTCCCCGGCAGCCCCACGGAAACACACGCTNGACCCGGACGGGCTGGGCTCGGCTGGGCGTGCGGGGTCCCCGCGGGCCAGGTGCGCGGGCGCGACCCTAGGCGGAGGGCGAGCTGGCGGCGGGTTCTCCACCCCGGGTTTTCCGCCGCTCCCGTCGCACGGGTCCCCGGCAGCCCCACGGAAACACACGCTCGCGCCCGTTCCTCGGAGCGAGCAGAGCGGGACCGCGCGGGGTGATGCGGCGGCGAAGCGGCGGGGCGACCAGGGGCCAGGGCGGGCTGTGGACCCGGGCGATCTAGGCGTGGAGTCGAGGAGGGGACGGGCGGCGCCGAGGGCCGTGCGGGGCGCGAGGGGGAGTGTTCCCGGAAAGCTGCGGCGATGGAGCCGCGCTGCGCCCGCCGCCGGAGGAGTTGAGAAAGAAAACAGGAAACGTGGTGGCCGCGCAGCCGGCCGCGGCTGATTCATTCGCTTTGAGTGAAGGCTCGGCAGGAGGGGCGGGCGCGGGGCCGCAGCTCGGGGCCGGTCACCGCGCAGATCGCGCCGGGGACCAGACTGGGCGGGCTCGTGGGCGCGCGCGCCACCCCTCTTCGCCATCCTCCGGCACTAAGACTTCTTCAAAGTCTCATCGTGGGGGTTCTGGTCCATGTGAAAGTTGGCTTGGCGNGCCGGGGACCAGACGCTCCCTCCGCTGGGCGGGCTCGTGGGCGCGCGCGCCACCCCTCTTCGCCATCCTCCGGCACTAAGACTTCTTCAAAGTCTCATCGTGGGGGTTCTGGTCCATGTGAAAGTTGGCTTGGCGCGCTTGGCGCGCCCTCCCTGGACGCTGAACGGAGACGCCAAGCTGGAGAGGGCGTGCGTTCCCGAGGCCGGCCGCCCCGCTAGCAGAGCCCCGGCCCCCCTCGCAGTGCCCGGCTCGGCAATATGAAGAAGCAGCCCTCATGTGCGGGCACCGGGCATCCGAGCATGGCGGGGTACGGCAGGATGGCTCCCTTTGAACTCGCCGGCGGCCCCGTGAAGCGCTTGAGAACTGAGTCCCCCTTTCCCTATCTCTTCGCAGAGGAGGCCTACCAGAAACTGGCCAGCGAGACCCTGGAGGAGCTGGACTGGTGTCTGGACCAGCTAGAGACTCTGCAGACCAGGCACTCCGTCAGTGAGATGGCCTCCAATAAGGTAAGCCCCGGCTCGGCTCTCACCGCGTCCCCTAAGCTGCTGATTCCCACGCTGGTGGAGCCACCAGTCCCCGTGGCCCCGGGAAATACACAGAGGTTTATCACACACACTGCATTTTGGCTCCCATGGAAGAAGATCTCTGGTGTTGTCTGTGCCCTCCCTCTCTCATCCATTCACTCTGGAGAAATTAAACATTTTACAGAAGCAACTTTGACATAGTTTTGATTGCAATACCCGCAAGACTCAGCGCTCGTGTGTGTGTGTGTGTGTGTGTGTGTGTGTGTGTTTGAAGGGGTACTTCTAGGTGACACAGCGCTCGTGTGTGTGTGTGTGTGTGTGTGTGTGTGTTTGAAGGGGTACTTCTAGGTGACACTGCCCTTGCAGCAGAAATGAAATTCTGTCTACTGGCAATCCATGTTTTAGGGTATTCTTCGGATTCTCAGTGGGAAGTANTGTGTGTGTGTGTGTGTGTGTGTGTGTGTGTGTGTGTGTGTGTGTTTGAAGGGGTACTTCTAGGTGACACTGCCCTTGCAGCAGAAATGAAATTCTGTCTACTGGCAATCCATGTTTTAGGGTATTCTTCGGATTCTCAGTGGGAAGTAAGAGTTGCTGGTGGTCAATGCAATACCTTGAATGTCACCGCCTACCGCACTCACACTCGGAAGAGTTCAGTGAACTTGGAACCTTAACCCACATTTGTCTAAGTGTCAGGGTCAGGGTACCCTGTAAGAACTGAGCCTTTGTAGTTTCGCTTGGCCGTATGTGTCCAAAGGGGACGTCAAAGTTAAGGTTATGGTCACTGTCATTGTTACTGTAGATCATGGAGGGAAGAGTCCAGTTTTCTGAGGTAATTTACAGTGATGATTCAATGGGGGCATTTGTGCCATATATGCCAAGGTGCTGGTCTTGGATGGTGGAGTTCAGGGGGCTGAGAAGCAACCTTCTACCTGCCACAGCCTTAAAGCAAGGTACAGTGTTGTTCATTTTGGTGGGTTTTTTTTTCTTTTGGAGTTCCTATTATTTTTTAAAAAAATCTTTAGTTATGTAAGGAAATAATTGGGATTATCTGTCTTTAGTGATTATTTGGCTCAGGGGCTGGGAGGCATGGGCATGTTGGATGCAGATGCCTGAAGGATTTAGCCAGTAAGGACTAATAACTTCATGTGACAATTAATAACAGTTGCCCCTTAAAAATATTTAAATATTTTGGCCCACCTATATACAAGGTCAGGAAGGTTATGCCATTTTACTGCTTATCTACATGCACATATTTTTCAAAGAGCTATGCTTTTTTTTTTTTTTTCTGGTTGACTATAGTTTTCATCCCACCTGTATTTCTCTGATGCAGTTTAAAAAAACCATAGCTGTATCTCCTACTTGATTGTCTTATCTCTTGACAGCGCTTACATAGACAGCAGGATTTTTAACTGAAAGTTTAGCTTCAGATAAACAAAATTAAAAGGACTCCCCAGTCAGTATCTGCACATTGACCTACCCATAAGCACACTAGTGATCAAATCTGTATCTTTTTTTTTTTTTTTTTGGTCATTTAAGCCTCATTTCTAAATTTGGTGTGATTCCTCATCAGAATGACAGGTTATTACTCTTACTCTCTGCCTTGGCATCCGGTGCCATTGCTCTCATCTAGCTAGTAAATTCTTAGTTCATTGATTTATTTTATAATATATAGGTTGTTCTTTCATAATTTGGTTCATAATGGCAGTTGACATATGCTAAGGATCTCCAGTCATAATGGCAGTTGACATATGCTAAGGATCTCCAGTGTCCTTAAGGCTGAATGGGACCATTCTGTAATGGGCCTGAGTTCATATTCTCTTGCCTGGTTAATTCTGTGTAGTGAAAGGAGAAGCCAGAAGACACCAAAAGATGCGCAAGCCTTTGCTTATATTTTCAAGATGATTTGACAGTGCTTTTTCAGTGCAATGAACCTTAGCAGCTATAATTACTTTCCCCCAAAATCTATACTCTTAATGATGAGACCTCTGTTTGAATTTAAAAATGAACATGAAATCTAATCATTTACGTGACTTCAGTTGACAAGTAATTCATTTATCTGTACTTTAAAATGAAAAAGTAAAATTTGAGGTCACAATGATTAGTCAAAATGTTTTTTTTTTCTTTTAAAGGCACCAGGTAAGGTGAGGATTTTTTTCTTTTCTAAATTATTGTGAAGGTCTCTCAAATAGACTTTGAGTTAATTTACAGATTTAATGTAGGAGGTGAGCTTATTTCAAAATGCAGTCATTCTAGCTGTGTTTAAGTCTTGTATTGACATGATCCTTATTTTTAACATTAAANCTTTTCTAAATTATTGTGAAGGTCTCTCAAATAGACTTTGAGTTAATTTACAGATTTAATGTAGGAGGTGAGCTTATTTCAAAATGCAGTCATTCTAGCTGTGTTTAAGTCTTGTATTGACATGATCCTTATTTTTAACATTAAAAAAATTTGACTCAGCTGAAGCTGTTGATTAAACTTTTCATGTCTAAGCCATTCATCTTTTTTTTTTTTCCTTAACTCATTCATTTCTAAATAAGTGCTAAGCTCCTGTGACTTTTTATAGATGAAAACGGATTAGCATAGAAAGAAAAAGCTCTTGGTAAAGGTTGTAAAGTTACCCTTCAGCCTGGTAACAAGGACACGAATAAGTCACATCCACATGAGCTGTAAACTTAGTTGGAGCAGCTGATCTAAAGGTCCCCAGGAGTGATACCAATTCTAAGTCTGAACTGGAAATGAGACAACTTGTGTCACACGTCTACTAGGTTGTCGAGTATTTCTTGAGTGTGAATGAATAAATCTGAAACACTGCTTTCAGTTACTAGTCTTATTATTATCATCCTTTCTTTCTACATGTACTTCTTTGAACCAACCAGTGTTGTCTTTGAAAAGTTATAATATTTTTCTTTGTTTTCTTCTCTTTTTGAGACTTTTTAAAAAAGTGCCCTAATTGATTAAAAACACAATAAAATACTAGTAAGAAATCACGATTTTTAGGTGATTATTTGGAGAAAATATTTACTGTAAAAGTGGATTTGGGTGTGAGGAAGGAGGAAATTGATTTGTCAGACTCATTTAACAAATTGGGTTAATGGATTCTTCATATTAAAAAAAAAATCTAAACAGAAGGAATCTGAACTATTAGCAGATTTTAAGGGATGCTTTAGGAGTAACTAGATGTATTTCCTGATTGGGATTGTAATGTGTGTAATGCTTATCGATAGTGTTGAGACAGGAAAATTATGAAGTTCTTGGCCAATGCAAATGTTGGCTGTAATACGTGTAGGATGCTTGTACCAAATAGGGGTGAGATACTCCAGATGGCATTTAATTTGAGTGGTTAAATTGACAGCGTTTACTCTCATAAGCACATTAATCTGCCTGAGATTTGTACAGATTTTCTTGAGTTAAGAGAGGTTTTGGTGATGTCTCAAAGCTTTGGTGACAGACAGATCTGGAAGTTGAATCACAGTTTTATTCCTTACTAGCTGAGTTACATTAGAGAAATGACAAACTTTTTTAGCTGGTTTCCTTAGCATAATATGAGCACAATAATACTTGTTTTGAAAGGTTAGAGTTTGAAAGAATGTGTATAAAATAGCTAGCTAATAATGTCTGGTATGTCTGACATGGCCCTGTTGTTATTAGTATTATTGAACGTTTAGGTTCAACTTGATTCATTGCTTACTTGGTTAATTTATTTTTTTAACCATTCAGTTGTAATCTATGCTTGGTATTTTAAGTTTCACGGATTTTTATAATCCAGTTCTTAATTTTTATAATACAGTCCTGTCTATAGCACACATTTCTATATTACAAAAAGTATTTATACTTTCTTTAGCATAATATAGGCATAAACATTTTGAAGTTCTAATTAAAAGCTTAATCTTTTCTTAAATTTCAGCTACAGAATTAGAAACAGAAGTGCTAAATATTTTTCCTGTTTTATTCTAAAAATGAAAATATAGCACTTATTAATTTTTAGAAAATATTAAACATAATGTGGGATTGGTAGGTATATTTCCATCCTTTGTAAAAATTTTGCAAATCTAAAGTAACTTTTAGGACTGTTGTAAAGGCCAAATAGTTTCACAGTATTTTTGGTTACCTTTTTCTCATGGAAAGTGAATTGAGGCTGTGAGGAGGGTAGGCCAGGAATCTAAGCATCAAAGGTTACGCTGCAGAACTGTATCCTCTTGTGACCTAACAATGCACATTTCACCAGACCTTCAATGTAAGTGTGGTGATATTTGAAGGGGAAAATAAAATCATCTTAACCACCACCCCCCCACCAAATATATCAATATAAAAATGAATTGGTCCTCTTCTCTAAATTTGGGGCAGTGTTGAAGCTTGGCATTACTGTAGGTACTTGCTTGAAGCCCTTATACTTCAAGGGGCTTCCCTGGTGGCTCAGTGGTAAAGAATCCACCTGCTAAATGCAGGAGACATGGATTCCATCCTTGGGTGGGGAACATCCCCTGGAGTAAGAAATGGCAACCCACTCCAGTATTTGTGCCTGGGAAATTCCATAGACAGAGGAGCCTGGGGTCGCAAAGAGTCAGAAAGAGAAACACACATATACATACACACACATACATACACAGTGCTTCAAACTGAAAGTCTGTCTTGAAGTTAAGATTCAGGTGTCCAAAAGACTTAAGGATTTTTGTTGTTGTTTCAGGCATATGTAGGCCAGCTTTGCAAATGTGGGTATGACTTCTTTATGGAATTTATTTTGTCTGGTTTTAACAAAGATCTCTATCATGTTTCTGTTGCCTACAAATTAAATTGCTTTTCTGACATGCTTTTCCCTAGTATTTTTGCTGTCTACTCCCCCTGCTGATTTTTAATAGTCAATGCATATGTAACATACACTATAGCTTTCTGTGATTGCTGATGTATTTTCTTCTGGCGAAAGTGATGCTGGAATGAGTACTATATAGAATGTTCACAAGAAATAGCTAAATCTTAAGATTTTTCAGCATTGCATGAGTATAAGATGGCTCAGGAAAGATATAAATGCTTAATTTTGTTGATAAGAAAGCAAAAAGTTGGAAAAGGCATTTTAATTTTGTGAAGAGCAAAGAGCAAATAACAGTAATTTTCTTTAAAATATTAAAACTTATTGACATAGTCATGTAAGAGTTGTTAAGAGTTAATCAACATACTTAAAGGAAAACTCTAAATTTTTAGAAAAGAAAATATCATTTGTAAATAAAGATACTCAACTTACTGATGCTTTTAAGTTTTCTCACTGCTTTTTCATCTACTTTATAAAAGTAGATTTGGCCAAGATTTATGTAGTTTACATATAGAGCCTTAAAGTGAACACGAAGAATTGGAAGTGGTTGTTTTATGATCATTGTTTAAAAAAACACTTTATTTGCTTTTAAGTAATAATAGAAAGAAGGGAAGCACTTTTTACCAGATATTTCTATGTTTAATTAAATAGTAAAGCCCTTAATTTTAACCTCTTAACTTTAACTTTAAAAAAGTATGGATTACTGTAAATCTTAATTTATCTCTTTTGTCATCAACTTGGCTCCTCTATTGGTATTTAATGGCAGTAAGCTTAATTGCCTTAAATTAAAATAATTAATTATCAAAAACTTCTAATTTTGTGACTTAATAAAGTAGTTGTTCCTTGAAAATTGCTTTCAGTCATTAAAATTTTGATTTAATTATAGGATAGTGGTAACTTCTGTCTCAGAGTGTTATGAACTATGTCCCCCCCTTTTTTTTAAGTTTCAAAATGTAAGGCTTGGCCAAAATAAAATAGTACTTTCCCCAATATATGAATAGTTTAAGCATGTTGAAGAAGGTTGCATGCTCAGTTGTGTCCAACTCTTTGCAACCCCATGCCCGCCAGGTTCCCCTGTCCGTGGGATTTCCCAGGGAAGAATTCTGGAGTGGGTTGCCGTTTCCTCCTCCAGGGGATCTTCCTAACCCAGGGATCAAACCCACATCTCTTGTGCCACCTGGGAAGTCCAGGTTAAGCACATTTGCCCCTAAATAGCAAGGATAATAATGATTTTACTCAATTTTAAAAGATTCCTGTGATGTTGACAGGAATACCTGTCTATGTGACTATGTGATAATCATAGATTGTAGCTATTCCTTAAGATACACATAATTATGGCAGATATCAAACACTGATAATGATTTCCATTGAATCCATAAAATATTATATAAAATATGATTTTCTCTTTTTCCAGAAAGAGATCAATACTTTAAAACTGCAAATAGCTAGGCTTTATTTTATGACAGCATAGCTTTCTCTATCGGGTAGTAATATTGTGCCTGACTAGTTATGATAGTTGAATTGACACTATTAGTCTGACATCTTTCTGGGAAGTAGAGAGAGAGGTAGCCTTGCCGGCATTTTGATACTCACATTAGTTTTAAAAGACATTTTAAGAAAGCATTTTCTTTTGTTTACTCTAACAAGCATTGAGATGATGAGTAGTGAGCCTTCGTATCTGCTTAAACAACAAACATTTCTGCTTTGTTCATTGTGAAATTAGTTAAATTGGATTACCAACTGCAATGGTGTTAACTTTATTATTCTTTACACTTAAGAAAATACTTCATCTTTAGTGAAGTTTTTTGTTGTTGTTATTATTAATGTCCTGGGCTTTTTGTTCATGTTTTGCTGACTTTATGTGTGATGAGGATGAATGGCATTTACATTTCTCCTGAGATATATACCGATGCTTATGGCAACTATGTAGAGGAGAAAGGTCATAGATGTTTTTTGTCAGGCAGGCTTGGTTTCAGATTCCAGCTCTGCTGCATTCTACCTAGTATTTTGAGCAACATGCCTCGCTTCTCTGAATTTCAATTTCTTCATTTCTAAATGGAGATAATAAAAGGGGAAAATAAAATTGAAAGATTGTTAAGACCATCAGATATATAGAAAATTCAATTTGGTGAATAGTGTGTATTGGGTGCTCAATAAATTACATGTAATTTATTCTATCCCTCGACTGTATTGGAAAGGAGAGATTAAGAAAAGCTATATGTCAAATACTCCTTCTAATATAAGAACATAATATTTCTTAGAAGAAATGTGACTTTTGTTCTGTAATAGATTTGGACTTAGTGTTCTCAAACTTCCTGTGTACGTTCATAACTATGTTATGTTGTGTATGTATGTTATGTGTGTTAAATATTTTTATTTAAAGCATTTATTTTTAAAAGGTAAGTGTCCACAAGAGTGCCTCAGCTTAAGCAAAGAATTACATAAAATCATGGATTGATGTTCTAGTTATAATTGTTTTTAATGTACATTGAAATTAATTTGTAACAAAATGAGAAAGTTTTCATCCACACTGCATTACCGACAACAGGCATACTTTTGGTTATACTAGTCTAAATTGGCAGTAAGAATCATTTGGGGAGTCATTTTTGGTTAGAAAGATATGTCTGTTTTAAACAACCTTGGTTTTTCTTCTCTGCCATTAATGAGATCTCCCCACTAGAGGAGAAAATGCCAGATTTCAGACAGAATGGTCTATGGATTTAGAGCACTCTCCCATAGTCAGATTGCCATGGTTAGATTCAATCTCTGTGTTTTACTAAATTTAAATGATTCAGTTTCCTCATCTGTTAAATAGTTGCTGGGATGATTACATGAATTGAAAGATGAGAGTTATCTAGACAAGAGGCAGGAGCATAGTGGTGCTTAGAAAGGTTGAGTCCTTTATATCCTTCTGTAAAGGAATATCATCTTTCTTTTCTTCTTTTGTGGGGTAAGGGATAGAGAAGGTGTGTGTTTGTGATCCTGATACTTATGCTTTCAGTGAGCCTTTGAGAGAGAACGGTGGCCTAATGATGTTGTGAACCACATGTAACTATTGGAATGTTTCATTTGATCTTCTCTCGGTCAATGACTTTTCAGTGGAGTTTACCTTTTGTTTCTTTGTGTAATTTTATAGTATAGCCCATCAAAATGGCCTGAGCTTTTATCAGAATACCTAAAACTCTTTAAGCTGTTTTCTAGCAAAAATACCTAAAACAGTGGATAACAGTCCAGTGATATTTTTTTTTTTTCCGTAAATGGATGCACACTGTCATTCCTCTGAATGAGACTGAAAGTAACCCAGTCACAGAATGTCTTATTTTAATATTTAATGTTAAGAATAATATATTCAGGACATACCTTTCTAGGGTCTTAGCAACTTAACCGTCTAGTGTATGCAGACATTTCCTTGCTCTGTCAGCTGAGAAAGCCTAAAGCAGTGGCACTCCAGGGGGACTGAACACCTCTAGCAGCCTCATCTTGGTTTCTAATACCCTTCTCCAACAGAAGGTGGCAGGACTCTGCAGAGAAGTAGCTGATTCTAGAACTGGCGCATGTGTAGTGCCAGAAAACAAGGAGGTACCCAAAGAAGTGTTGGTGGGAGCACAGCAAAGGGACACAGAGCAAACCGAAAAAGCTCCCAGTTCCCAGCTAGAATGGCTTGATTGAGAAAATAAACTGGGACTATAACCCAGGGTATAAAACAAATATCCATAAGTTCATACTGATACAGTTTGTTGAATAAATAATTAAATGAGGGAGAAGAGACAAATCCCCCAACCAAATAATTTATGTAGATACTCTGCTCTCAAGGAGAAAAAGCATAACTCCTCACTGCTTAAGTGTGGGCTGGGCATACTGACCTCCTTCCAAAAAAGCACAATGTGGAAAGAGGGAACAGCACCTCTGCTGTAGAGAAAACTGACAGATACGTACCACCTGACCCAGTGATCAAAGCTGACAGCAGTTCTGATAAGTCCAGTTGTAGTTGATGCCCTTGATTTGATCTGATGAAAATGGTACTGACATTGGTGTTTCCTACAAACAACATATAACCCCACTCTAAACACGAGAAGAACATCAGCTAGTTCTTAGTTGAGGGACATTCTACAAAATACCTGACCAGTAACTCCTCAAGACTATGAAGGTCATCAAAAACAAGGAAAATCTGAGAAACTGTCACAGCCAAAAGGAGCCGAAGGAGATATGATGACTAAATGTAATGTGTCCTGGATGGAATCCTGGAGCAGAAAGGAATATTCAGTGAAAGCTGAAATGGAAATCTGTGTGCACTTCTGTTAATAGTATTGTATCAGTATTGGTTTAGTAATTAGGACAGATGTTCCCCAATAGTAAGATATTAGTAGTTGGAGAAACTGGTGTGGGACATATGGGAACTCTCTGTACTTATCTTCACAGTTTTTCTGTAAAAAAAGAACTTTTCTGTAATAAAAGGGTTATCAAACAAACCATCGGGTAGGGTCTATCTGGAATATTAACCTTCTCTATGAAGTTCTTTCTGTCCTATCTTTCCCCATATCTCCCATCCTGAAAAAAAAAAGTGTTAGTCGCTTAGTGTTTTCCACCTCTTTGCAACCCCGTGAACTGTATGTAGCCCGTCAGACTCCTCTGTCCATGGGATTCTCTAGGCAAGAATACTGGGGTGGGTTGCCATTCCCTTCTCCAGGGGATCTTCATGACCCATGGGTTGAGCCTGCGTTTCCTATATTGCAGGAAGATTTACCATCTGAACCACCAAGGAAGTCTATCTCCCATTGTAGCCACTCCTAATTGGGTATAATGTCTTTTCCCTTTGATCTTCTGTGGGGGACTTTATTTGTAGTTCTGTTAACTCTCTGTACAATAATTTTTCTTTGTTTTATTCCCATCACGTGGTACGTTAGGTTGTTAGTCTTATTCGTTTTCCAGCCCCCATTACATGGGACACAAAGCTGTGCTAGACAGATGCTCAGTAAACATTGGGTGAATTGTCTGACTGGTATTTGATTGTCAGTGCTGTAGGAATCATCACTGATCAATCTCAAGGACTAAGTTTATTTCTACTCATCTAAGCCCTAAAGCTTTAGAAGATAAAAATTCTTCCTTTATTTAGCTTCAGTTTTGTTGTCAGAGTCTTTGCAAGGGAGTTACTGAACACTTACTCAGATAATTGCAGAAATTTATCATAATTTTTCTAATTATCACTTGAGTGGGATTACTAGAAATTAATAAAATGTAAAAATACTCTGTTTCTGCCTTCCACTTAGTTTTTTGATGGTTTAGCATGGCCAGTATTTCAAAGCATCATAATATTATTCATCTCAGACTCAAGCCTTATGTGTTAGAACTAAAAGAGGCAGAAGTAGGGACTTCCCTGGTGGTCCGGCGTCTAGGACTCTCCTCTCCTGGTGCAAGGGGCTTGGGTTTGATTCCTGGTCAGGGAACTGGGTCTTGCATGCTGCAACTGAGACCCAGCACAACCAAATAAATCTAAAAAATAAAGAAAGAAACGAGGTGAAAGTGATTGTTTGTCTGACTTATCTAATATCAGTTGGAAAACGAGACCCAAACTCATCCACATCTACTTGGGTAGTTAGAATTTCTTGACTTCTTATGTAGTTCACTGTCATTTGCAGTTTTGTATGCCGTCTTTATCTCAGCTTGTTTTCATAAATTGCAGGAGGGAGGTACATTTTTTCTTTTCCTTTGTGTTAATGGAATACAAGCCATGTTTCTGATAAGCATATGGATTCAGTAACTCTTCAAGTATATAACCAATGAGTTTTCTTCCCAGCCGCTAGGAGTACTGATGAGTTCTGTATCGCTTTTAGCCCCAACCTAGTGAGTGTCAGTGTATTATTTTGTAGTTGGTCATATAAATTGGTAGTGTATGTGTGGCATTGGTTAATATAAATGCCATTCTCCACTTTGGATTACAGCCTTAGGGTCTGTACACAATAGTTGATGCCTTGTAGGAAAGCGGTTTTTCTCATATTGAGAGTCCTGATCATCTCCCACATAAAAATCTCAGTCCATCATGCTCATCAGAAATTATAGCATAGTTTATAGTGAGTTTAGTCTCATCTCATTTAAATTGAAAGTTTGTATTAATACTATACAGGTAAAAGCCATATGAGTCATAGTGATGGCCTTAAGCTATTCTCTCTTCTCTGTGCCTGTTGTAGCAATAACATTCTTATTATAGGTTTGTTCCCAGTAACAATGACATATCTGGCTTTGAATATTAGGCTTCCCAGATGGTGCTAGTGGTAAAGAACCTGCCTGCCAATGCGGGAGATGTGAGAGATGTGGGTTCAGTCCCTAGGTTGGGAAGATCCCCTGGAGGAGAAAATGGCAACCCACTCCAGTATCCTTGCCTGGAGAATCCCATGCACAGAGAAGCCTGATGAACTACAGTCCATGGGGTCGCAAAGAGTCGGACACGACTGAAGTGACTTAGCACACACGCACATCTAAATTCTATCCCTGCTAGCCTGAGAAGAAAGGATGTGCTTGTTGGGTTTTTGCCCACTGGGGAGTATACTGTGCAGATTTACCCAGGCATCGGGGAACCCAGGCTGTTGGGTTCCCGCCAGCCTCTCTGATCTACTGCATGTAATCCCCATGGTGGCAACCTCTGGCATTTATTGCTGGTGAGCAGTGTGCTTGCAGACATAGGCACCATAATAGGAAACTTCTCAGCCTGTCATAAACAGGCCTGGAGAGTAGCAGGCACAGGCCTGACAGGGACGTGTCCATAGCAACCAGGCAGAGATGAGGCTGATGTCGTGGAGTAAGTCCAGGCTGATGTCTGTCTTCTTCATTTCAAAAAATAACTGGCTGATTTTTAAGGCTGCTTTCCATTGTTGGCATAGCAGTGTTTTGGTCTCTCTGTCTTTGTTTTAGACCGAAAATGTGAACAAAGCTGCTTAAATAATGCTCTCCAAAATATTTTGAGAGGATATATCAAAATATTTTCCTTTTGCTAAGTCTAATTCTACCTGATCATTCCAGTCCATACACATTAGGAAGAAAGAACAGCTATTTCATTACAGTGGAAAATTATTTTTTTTAAAGAATCATATACAAATAAAATTATCATGTGTATATCTAAAGAATTATAAATTATATTGAGCTACACAGAATTACAAAGAAAAGAGCATTTCTTAGTAAGGAGACTTTTTGTTGTTTTTGCCTTTACATCAAGTTCAAGATTTAGAAAAAGAGTACGTTCTTTGACAAAAATAGATTCTATTCTATATTTGTTAGGTTTCTTTTTCAAGCTTCGGAAAAATAATGAACTGCAACTTTAACTATAATGACTTTGTTGCAAGAATTTAGGAATGGGCTTTAATAGTTTTTAATAAAGAGGTAGAAATACTTTCATGGGTGCTTTAAATATTTATGTGTCATTTCACTATTTGTAAGGAACCCTTGCTTAATAAAAGAGGTTCAAGACTGCAAAGGATGAAAAAAGCTGTAAATTTGTTGAGTATATAAAAATTTAGATAGACTTAAGAGAAAGTCTTGAACTTTTATTTTTAGTTTTTTAAGATTAGGTATTGGGTAGAAATTTGCCAGCTTGCCCCTTCCTTTTATTTATTTTTTTTCCAGTTATCACTGGTCCTCTTACACTTTGTTTTGAATGTTTGCAATCAGTTTCAATAGTACACTCTGATAAGAGTGAAACTAATTAAAATTATCTTTGATATACATGTTGAATTTCTGCTCTTTGTTTTCTTAATCTTCTATTCTCACTATGGTTTCTTAGCTCTCTGTAAGGGTAAGTGATAGTTGGGCTTCAAGAAATGTTTTTTACTAGAGATATTCTTATTTCTTTAATACACATCAGGAAGGATTAGTGTACTTTCTCCTGGAAGATACTGTTTAGGCTTGCATTTTAATTTTCACATGCTAGCAAGGTAATGCTCAAAATCCTTCAAGCTAGGCTTAAACAGTATGTGAACCAAGAACTTCCAGATGTACAAGCTGGATTTAGAAAAGGCAGAGGAACCAGAGATCAAATTGGCAATGTCTGTTGAATCAGAAAAAGCACAGGAATTCCAGAAAAACATCTACTTGCGTCATTGACTATGCTAAAGCCTTTGACTGTGTGGATCAGAGCAAACTGTGGAAAAGTCTTAAAGAAATGGGAATACCAAACCACCTTATCTGCCTCCTGTGAAACCTGTATGCAGGACAAGAAGCAACAGTTAGAGCCAGACATGGAACAACAGACTGGTTCAAAACTGGGAAAGGAGTACATCAAGGCTATATACAGTCGCCCTGATTATATAACTTAAATGCAGAGTACATCATGTGAAATGCTGGGCTGGATGAAGCACAAGCTGGAATCAAGATTGCTGGGAGAAATACCAATAACCTCAGATATGCAGATGACACCACCTTATGGCAGAAAGTGAAGAGGAACTAAACAGCCTCTTGATGAAGGTAAAAGAAGAAAGTGAAAAAACTGGCTTAAAACTCAACATTCAGAAAACTAAAATCATGGCATCCTGTCCCATCACGTCATAGCAAATAGTTGGGGAAAAAGTAGAAATGGTGACAGATTTTATTGTCTTGGGCTCCAAGGTTAGTGAGGGCGGTCATTGCAGCCATAAAATTAAGATTCTTCCTCCTTGGAAGAGAAGCTATGACAAACCTAGACAGCATATTAAAAAACAGAAACATCACTTTGCTGACAAAGGTCCATTTAATCAAATCTGTGGTTTTTTCAGTCGTCGTGTACAGATGTGACAGTTGGACCATAAAGAAGGCTGGGTGCCGAAGAATTGTTGCTTTTGACCTGTGATGTTGGAGAAGACTCTTGAGAGTCCCTTGGACTGCAAGGAGATCAAACCAGTCAATCCTAAAGAAATCAACCCTGAATAGTTATTGGAAGGACTAAAGCTGAAGCTGAAGCTCCAATACTTTGGCTACCAGATGCAAAGAGCCGACTCACTGGAAAAAATGCTGATGCCGGGAAAGATTGAGGGCAGAAAGAGAAGGGGATGACAGGATGAGGTGGTTGGATGGCTTCACTGACTCAACGGACATGAGCTTGAGCAAGCTCAGGGAGATAGTGAAGGACAGGGGAGCCTGGCATGCTGCAGTTCATGGGATCTCAGAGCGTCAGACATGACTTAGCTACTGAATGACAACAACAGTTTAATTTTTTTAGGTGTGTTAAAGAGCAGTAAAATGATAAATGGTATATAGTCGAAGAGCCAAAAAAGAAGCGTCATTACATCATTACAGATTGAATATTCGGTCCCTAAAGGAGAGGAATTTGTTCTCTCCAAAGAAGAATTCAATGGAAGAATTACTTCAGCCTTATCTTCAAACATTTTGATGTTATCCATTTGCTATGTTTGGTACATATAAATAGTCTTTGATTACACTGATCAGGAAACATCAGTATGTGCCTTATTACCTGATGTAAGATCTGATCCTGATGTTGATTTGTCCCTCAAACCTTACATTTCTAACTTAGTCCCAGAAATAGTACCCTATGTGTCAAAACAATTTGTCCCGTTTTTAAAGATGAAAAACATGCTCAGTTAAACTTGTCCAAGATCTGTATGCTACTTAATAGATATAAAGATAATTTTTTCTAAGAATATTACATCTAGGGAAAAGGCTGGGAGACAGGAAAACAATGTTTGTTCTTAAGCTGCCTTTTCAAAGTATGTACTAATAACTTTACTTATTTAATGAGCACTCGTTTCCAAAACAGCAAGAGCCGTTTTAGCAAAATACCGTCCTCAGAGGGGAATGCTGTTGTACAGCTGATTCTGTTTTTCTTTTTCTCTGTGTCCTGTTGGGACAGGTGTGGAGAGGACCTTCTTAGCTCCTATCCTAAGAAGAGTATGATGGTGGGATGGCTGGCTTTTAGGCTAGGAGTCAGCTCGCAGGCAGGTAGTGAACAGGTCACATATGTAAACTGAAGGATACTAAGGTCCGTGGATGAGAAGACCAAGTGACTAAAGCAGATCTGACATTCTGAGTTGGCAGGAGATTTGGGGGATATAGAATTGGATGGGACGATTATAGTAAGGAGAGTGGCAGCAGATAGGAAAGGTACAGAATGAATTCTGGGAAGGTGTGAGCAGGTGTCCGGATTTTTTTTTTTTAATAACCTGTGTCTATGGAGTTGCCTGGAGAAGGAAATGGCAACCCACTCCAATGTACTTGCCTGGAGAATCCCAGGGACGGGGGAGCCTGGTGGGCTACTGTCTATGGGATCACACAGACTCGGACACAACTGAAGTGACTTAGCAGCATTAGCAGCATGGAGTTGCCTTGGAGATTTGTTTTCTTGTTGGAGCAAAATGAGAAAGGAAGCTGGGCTCCTGGATAGAGTGAAGACTGGAGGAAAGAAAAGTGGAAAGACGTTAGACGGTGAGAGGTGGAAGGGGGTGGGTGGTAAGAGTGCTCTGACTAGGCTGACCTAGGAGCAGGGCTCTCCTTGCCTTCACGTTCATGCCCCCTTCCCAGCTCAGGGCTCATATGCTGAAATCTGGTTGAAATAAACCAATGGGACACCCTTGGAGGGAAAAAGAAATCCAAGGGAATGGCCAGCATGCAATGTGAGTGTTTTAAGAGAGGACAGTCAGCTGTGGGGTTGGGGGAGGAGGGGAGGGCTGGCTGGAGAGGGGAGATTTACAGACGTAGTGTATTTCAGGAGGCGCAAGTCTCTTTTAGCACCAGTAGCTGGCGTCATCTTCACCTGTTGCCTCCTCGAGTCTTGGCCCAGTAGCGGCATGGATGGGTTGTCACATCCAAGTGTTGGGCCATCCCCTGAGGAGCCTCGGAGTGAGGAGGTGGCGAAGCCAAAGGACAGGCTTGAACAGGATGAGGAGAGAGTGGGGTTGATGCTCTACTATAGTGATGAATTATTAGATGCCAAGAGAAAAGTGGAGCAGAATAGCTGATGACAAATGAGAACCTTTATGTTGATTCGGCTTTAAATCTCCCACATTCCAGTAAGCTTAGCAATTCCTCTTCAGGATATGAATGCACCCCACGCTAGAGCGGTGACCTCAGATGCTTAAACTGCTTCTGCTTCTCTGAGCCTCTGCTTTCTCTGTAAATTGCGATTCACAAAAATCTTATCTCACAGGATGGTTATGGGAATTTAAATGCCAACTTATGTCAAGTGCAGGATATGGGGCACACCCATAATAGGTACTGTGACCTATCTTTAGTTGGAATGGGGACTATTTTTAAACTTAAAAGGTGAACTTTATATGCTGCCATATAGGTAACCCAATGCAGCTGGAGCTGGAATCAACAAGCCTGGGCAGAGAAGCTCAGAGTGTGCCTTTGAAATCTTGATCTCCATCCTGGTGATTTATGGGCCTCACCAGCTTGCATATGGGATGGCCCACTGCAGTTGTTTACTTTAGTTTTAGCTCGTTACCTAGCATTTGTGGGTAGCATATTTTTATTTATGCTCTCGCTGACCACTTAACCACCATGACTTTGAAATCATAGGTATAAAGGCAGCCACAAAAGAAACATTTATTAGTGTGGTGAGGGCCTCACATGCTCTTCTACCCACTTTGTCTACAGATTGTCTAAGAATTAGACTTTGATTTTTCCCTCACCCTGGATGACCTCAAAGACCCCTCCAAGTGATTTTTCTGATTGTGTGGAACTACTGAGATTTTGACTATTAATGAAAGTGTCAAATATCAATCAATATCAGGTGACTAGATGTCTCTTCTTGGGGAACCAGAAGAAACACAAACCCAAAATAGAACCCTGTAATCATTGCACAGATTTAAATCTACAGTCAAGCTGAGAGACAGAGGAATGGATGAAATGACCTTGAATGTAGTTCCAGCCCAGATGGGCTAGTTCCAGTCTGAGTCATGGGTCTGACACTAGCTGTCGCCAGAGGGAGAAGAAATTCCCCAGCTGGGTAGTTATAAGAGTTGAAAATGAGTCACTGACTAGGTGATTGATCCCTTTCCATTTTCCACTTGTCGTTAGCCACTTTGCAGAGAAACTTTGGTATGTTTAATCCAAAAAGTTTCTTTTCTTTTTTAATTCCAACAATCCTTAGAGATGAAAGAGATTTGTCAGATCAACCTGTTCACTTCCTTCATTACAGACAAGTTATAAAGGTACAGGAAAGTTAAAGTGACACGGAACAAGATGATCCAGTCTTACTTGGGGGAAAACTTCTGTCTTGTGGCAAGTAAAAATTTTTTATTGCTAGACAAGACCCTGATTTCAGTCTTTATTGGTATTATCACTTTTGAATGAAATTTTTAGTTTGATGTATATTTTGTATTTGATCCTTGACTTATCTCTAGGCCAGATATGATTTTCATGTGAGAATAAATCAGTCTTTTATTATCGTTGTTTTGTACCTTTTGACTTCAGGTAACTTCAATCCAGTAAGTAGACTTTCACTAAGGAAATTTTGTATTTGCCTGGTTACTGTAGGCCACCAGTCTGCTCCAAAGGCTTTGATAGGTGAAATGAGACTTTTATATATGTGTGTTTGTATTCAAATACATAAGATAGAATACATGCATACATACATATATACAAAGCGTTGGACATATGGATTGAAAATATAGCTAGCCATGTAAATAAGCATATTTTATGTTAATGAATGATAGAGTAACTCATGGTGTTCTGATCCTGTAGAGGAGTTCAGAGTGTGTTCAATACTAAGGACCAGAATGATTGGGAAGCATCCCAGAGAAAGTGCTACTTAGGCTGGATCTTGAACCCGAAAGGGTTCCTACAGATTGCCAGTGAGAGAAGAGATGACACTCCAGGGCCTGGATGAGGCAGGGTAGGGTGGTACACTCTTGCGCATTTACCTTATTGTCGGTGGGGGTGAGAGTGAGTGTTTTGGATGAGTGAGCCTTTCTCAAAGAGAAAAATCTGCTTAGAGGAACAGAGGCAGGTGTGAGAAATGTAGATTGGGGTGCTGCAATGTAAAGTGTCGTAAGTGTCAGCGTAAGATGTTTGCACCTTGCCCTGTAAGCCTTGAGGAGCCCTTGCATTTTATTATCAGGAAGATATTACAAGGAAAATAACAAAATGATTTTAGAAAGAGAAATCAAATGGGGGTATGCAGGATGGATCATACTGAGGAGAAATAGTAAAAGCAAAAAGAATCTCCATTAGGAAACTAGGCATATAAGTGATGAGGGACTGAAATAGGTTGGGAAGGGAAAGAAAGGAATGGTTAGGAGAAAGATTATAGGAAAGGTGACAGGACCTATCAGACTTCAGGGGACTGGCACTGTAGCCAGAGAAAGGGATGAAATTCTCAACCCAGGTAATAACAGAAAGAATAATAGTTGGAAAACCAGGAAGAGAAGGTGATTTGAAGAGAGTGGGGTAAAAGATACAGCAGCTAAATCTTTAGATCTGAAATTGGAGTAAAATTACATATCTCAGTAGAAGTGTCCTATAGGACTTCAGTTGCCAGGATTGGATTTCTGGTGAAAAGACAGGCAACCTGGGAGCTCGCTGTACAGACTTCATGGTTAAGACCTTAAGGCTCATCTGTAAAATGGGAATAATAAAAGTACTCATTGGATTGGTATTAAAAGTAAATGAGATAATACCAGGTAAGTATTCAGCAATATTCCTAGCACATGTGTGTGTACTCAGGCACTCATAGACAGTAAGTAAATATTTATCAATATCGATCAATAAGTATTAGCTGTTACTATTGTTTACTATGAATTTTAGGGAAAGACAGTTTTTTGAATTATTAGAACTGTTATTATGGAAGCTATACTAAAGTCACCTGTTTGGTGTGTTTTTGTAATACCCCAAATGTTCTGATTCACATGCTTGCTCTCCTACCTGTTAAGGGAAAGTGACAGCCCAAACTATAATCACTCAAGTTTAACTGTTGATCACTGTTTGTAAGACCTGGAGTGTTCTTATTATTTATGTGAATAGTTAAGAAAGTGAATTACTCTTCTTTTTATTTCAACTTCCATAATAAAGTCCCTGAGCCATATTTTTGTCTTTTTATGCTGTGTCCAGAGTCAAATCAATTTTGATGGCTTTATAAAGAGCTTTAGAAGAATGGTATTAGTTCAGTGGAAGCAAATGAACACTAGCTCTGTTTTAAAACTGCATTCATTCATAGTAGAAGGGACTTACTTACACAAGAGTGGAAGAAATCTAGAGAGGTGGACTCTTAATGATGAACTGTAGAACTCCTGTCTGAGTAGAAGGTTGGACTTTATATCTTCAAGGGAGGTTTCCAACATGGATGACTCCTGCAGAAGCCAGGCACTGTCATGTGTTTGGTGAGCCCTCTGCATCTCTTGTGTGATGGACCGCTTGTCTCGTAGGGCATTAGACTTGCATTTGGAAGATCAAGAAAAACTAACTTTGTTGTCTGTTTCTAGTTGTAGTAGTTTATTTTGTTTTCCCCTATTATATTTATTCCTATAGGCAAAATATTTTATGTTTTCCCTTCTTAAGGATGTAAATATAGAAAGGTATTTTAGAAAAATAATGGTCAAGATGGTTAATGCCAAGTTTTATTGATGTGTGAATAAAAATGAGTTAAATTATTTTTTAAACTACTTTTTCAGGTCTTAATTCTTTCTTAGAAGGAGCATGCAGGTTCATCTTACTTTATCAGCAATTAGAAAAACCTCATTTGTTTTTGATATATTTTAGTGCCAGTAATTTAGTCTTAAGCTATAAGACTGCTGCTGCTCAGTCGCTTCAGTCGCGTCCGACTCTGTGCGACCCCATAGATGGCAGCCCACCAGGCTCCTCCATCACTGGGATTCTCCAGGCAAGAACACTGGAGTGGGTTGCCATTTCCTTCTCCATGATATAAGAATAATCATACTTAATTTAAAATGTTTAAAGCAATATCTTGAATAAAAATGATTGCTATAGTATTAGTGCAGAGAAGGCAATGGCATCCCACTCCAGTACTCTTGCCTGGAAACTCCCATGGATGGAGGAGCCTGGTGGGCTGCAGTCCATGGGGTCGCTGAGTCAGACACGACTGAGCGACTTCACTTTCACTTTTCACTTTCATGCATTGGAGAAGGAAATGGCAACCCATTCCAGTGTTCTTGCCTGGAGAATCCCAGGGATGACGGAGCCCAATGGGCTGCCGTCTGTGGGGTCGCACAGAGTCGGACACGACTGAAGCGACTTAGCAGCAGCAGCAGCATAGTATTAGTGACAATTATGTAGCTTTATGCTTATTTTATAGTAAAATACAGTGCACTTAAAATATGGTAAGACTTTCCAGCAAAATGGCAACACATGCCTAATTTGAATTCCAGAAAAGAATAGAGAGAATGGGGAAGAGGACATATTCTAGAAGCCCAGTGAATTCCAAGCTGGAAATGTTTGTAGAAGAAACCCACATCCAGATATTTCCCAGAGAAATCACAGAAACAAATAGATCTCAACACAGCCAGAGAGAAGGGGCAGATTATCTACAAAGAAATAGCAGTCAGATTGACAGCTAATTTGTGGGAAGGAGCACAAGAGTTCTTCTGATTGGAAGATGTAAATCCATATCTGAAACTCCAGTTATAAGGACATCTAGGATGTGGATTTTTCCTGTGTCCAGCCTCTGGAAGGCATATAAAAGGAAGGTGGGATTGGGACTGTGCACGCTTGTTTGCCTTCTGTCTCTCACACACTATGCTCCTTCAGAGCAGACCTGTTTGCTGACTGACCTTTGCTCACTGTTCCTGGAACTCATAACTAACGCATCAGTTCAGTTCAGTCACTCAGTCGTGTCTGACTCTGCGACCCCATGAATCACAGCACACCAGGCCTCCCTGTCCATCACCAACTCCCAGAGTTCACTCAAACTCATGTCCANTAAAGTCTGCCACTGTTTCCACTGTTTCCCCATCTATTTCCCATGAAGTGATGGGACCAGATGCCATGATCTTCGTTTTCTGAATATTGAGCTTTAAGCCAACTTTTTAACTCTCCTCTTTCACTTTCATCATTTTTAGTTCCTCTTCACTTTCTGCCATAAGGGTGGTGTCATCTGCATATCTGAGGTTATTGATATTTCTCCCGGGAATCTTGATTCCAACTAAAACACCTAAATAAGACATATTATTTTAATAAAAATATTGCCAGCTGTGACACTAGATTCTATTTTGGTTTTGTTGTCTTACCTTTCTTAGGCTTTGAAAAGGGAAATTTCATCTGTTGATGATTTCTATTGAGCTATTCTAAAAACATATTAAAAGATTTGGATGAAAGTGGTCTATCCTAATGTAAATCATTAGAGACTATGAAAGTAACTAGACATTCAGCCTACTCCTGTGTTCTTGCCTGGAGAATCCCAGGCACAGGGGAGCCTGGTGGGCTGCCGTCTGGGTCACACAGAGTCGGACATGACTGAAGTGACTTAGCAGCAGCAGACCTTCAACACTCTTCCATCTGGCAGCCTTCCTTATCCAGCCTGTGAAGAACTGGAGGAAGGGGTTGGGGGTTACTTTCCCTCAACAGTAAAAAAAAAAAATTCATTTCATGGATTTAAATTTTCTTGCATTTAATTAATAGGACTGTCTTTCTCCTTATTTATCCTTCTCCAAGTCTGCTCCTCACCTGTACTTCACCATCTCCACAAATGGCACAAATATCCTTTCAAAGCTAGGAGCTGATTCTTCTTGTTTCTTCACTTCCAGCGGTTCAAGTCTTATCAACTCTTCCTCAAGTGCTTCTTCCTCTTCTATCTGCTTTTGCTTCTCAGTGTACCATCCTCTACAGAGACAATTTTTTAAAATGTAAATCACTTTGTGTTACTCCCTGTGCTGAACCCTCTGGTGGTACCCCACACCCTCCGGAAGGCTTGCAGGAACCCCATGATCTTGCCCTGACCCACCTCCCATTTCATTCTGCATACCTCTCCTTTGTCATGCTGGCTGTTTTCTTCCAGCCCTTGCTCAGCATACTTTGCTTCAAATCTTTTGGTTTTTTATAGTCATCAGTATCTCATCTCAGACATTACCTTCCTGACTATTTAATGGTCTACCACCATGGCATCATATTACCTCCTTTTCTTTCATCCGACATATTTGTCACTCATTTTTTTTGTCTGCTTGTTTTTTGTCTTTTGGCCCCAAGAGTCCAAGACTTCTATGAACAGACAACTCTTCTGTCTTATTCATTACTATATCCCTCAGGTGGCTCAGCAGGTAAAGAATCTCCCTGTCAGTGCAGGAGACATGGGAGGCACGGATTTGATCCCTGGGTCGGGAAGATCCCCTAGAGAAGGAAATGGCAACCCACTCCAGTATTCTTGCCTGGACAGTCCCATGAACAGAGAAGTCTGGTAGGCTACAGTCCATGGGGTCACAAAAAATCAGTCACAACTGAGCATGCATGCAGCAGCTCCTGAATATGTTTTGACAGGTTACACAGTTGGAAAATTACCATTGCCCAGAAAGTTTTCTCTTGCCTCTTTGTAGTCATTCCCCTCCCCCTGCTCTGAGTAGCTGTCACCCTATAGATAGGGACCTGACTGTCCCTATCTATAGTTTTGCCTTGCCAGAATGTCATGAATGAAATCACACAGTGTATATATTTTCTCCATAATTAGGAAGTTCTCTTTCATACAAGGTTATTTTTGTAGAAGCTTCATTTATATGAGATTTGTGCAAACATTCATTGCCTTAATTGTTCTTCAGTGAAACAGAAGTCCTTAGTAGATATGATGATGATAATGGTGGTGGTGGTGGTGGTGGTGGTGGTGGCTTCAGCTGGATTTACTACTTAGCTGTGAGCATAGAAAACTCTGTATCTACTCTATATAATTCAAACTGTATTAGTAATACAGTTAATACTATGCTAACATTTAATGAGATAATGTGTAAGAGAAATTTAAATAAAGATATCATCAGTGTCCTGTTATCTCATCTTCAAGGAACCTTTCAACAAAAAATAGTTTCTTACATCAGAATTTCTTTCTCAATAAACATTAGGTTTTTCCAGTTTTACATAAAACAAGTGTTTGGTGAAAACTTTCAAACCAGGTTAAAGAGTGATTCTTAGCTTTTCAGATGATTTTTGGGTTCAAAAAAATCAACCTGAAAAAAGCTAAACCCCAGATCAACCAGGAGCTCCTCTTAATCTCAAGTCTCCAAAATATTCATAAGGTATGTTGATGTGTTCTGAAATGTGATGGCTCTTCAAGCACATAGAGCTGTTCTTTAAATCACATTTGGCACCGTTATCACTAGAGGGCAGTAAATACAAACAAATTTGGTATATTTACTTGTGTCACGGTTGGTTTTGCACTATTAAGCAAAGAAAATGTAGTTTTAATAATGTAAAAAATAGAGAATGAAATTCTGTTATTTGAAAGACAAGTTGTCAGTTAATCACCAATCATTGTTTGCCTCCAGAACTAGTTTTAAGGCATATGAAAGCAAAAGACTACTTGGTGATTTTACGGACAGTGGTATGCAGTCCTCATTGTATTCAATACCTGCAGTTTAATCTCTTCTCCGAATTCTTTCTTTATAGCAATTAGATTTGCATATCTTAAGCCAAGCAGTATTGAATAGGTGAGCCTACTTATGTAGATTTGTGTCTCAGAACTTCAATCCTAAGTAGAAAGGTGTAAAATAAATGTAACTGATTATAGGATAAACTATTTTAAGATGTACATCTTACCAAAAATAGTGATGTTGCCAGGAATATCCCTTGGTTTGGAGAAATCTAAGAGTCAATAACACTGCTTTAAATAATTTGTAAATATTTCAAGTGTAATAATAGATTGTGTTCCCATGGACTGTAGCTCACCAGGCTCCTCTGTCCATGGGATTCTCCAGGCAAGAATACTAGAGTGGGTAGCCATTCTTTTCTCCAGAGATCTTCTCGACCCAGGGTTCGAACTCAAGTCTCCTGCATTTCAGGCAGACTTTTTACCATTTGAGCCATCAGGGAAGCCCCATTTTAGAATTAATTATGTTAATAGACATATTGCTTATAGACTCTAGGGTAAATATGGATTAATGCCTAAAATACTTTTTTGGGGGGCAATTTGGAGTACTCTGAAGCCAGACAGCCTGCGTTCAAATTGTATCCCTGCTATTTGGCTTTGTGGCCTTGGTCAAGACACTGGAACTTCTGAGCCTCGGTTTGCTCAGTTTGGTTTTTCTTTTTCCCTGTTCAAAAATTTCTTATCTTTGTTGACCTCTGTTGCAAAGGCAGTGATACCAGCATGTGTTATTATATCAAAGACTTCAGCTCCATGAGCAGAGTTTTAAATATCCTGAAATAGTCCACAAATGTTGATTTCTTGGGGTATTGCTTGAGGACCAAGAACGTATGGAATAAAATAGGAGTGGCCTCTAGAGATTCTGAGAATTATTATTAGAAAAAGAAAACTGAATGCTGAAGGAAATTANAAAAAAAAAAAGGAACACTCTGTATTCCGAACTTAAGAGTGAGGCTGACTTTAAATGTTATGACAGCTGACAGTGAAAAAACAAACATATTTTCAGGGTAAAGACAGACCATGCCTCAGAGCTGTTGTAAAAGGAAACAGGAGAGAATGGGAGAGGAGGGGTTCCCGGCCTCTGGATGCCACCTCCACGGCGAGTCACATGCACCCAACAGGCAAGAGAAACGAGCATATTACCGTTGGCCCCATTGAATATCCTCACAGGAGAAAACAATGCCTGCGGCATGCAAGTGTCACTAAATTAAAAAAAAAAACAAAAAACCACTAAAGCCTATCTTCTGGTCTTTGGGGGGAGTTTCTTTGGAAGCAACTAAAAATAAGTTAAAGACCTGAAATTTTGGACATAAAGATTTTTTTGCTCTAAGATGTTAAATAGTGACTAGAAAGACTGCTTTCTGATCGTGGTAAGTGTGAAGTTAGGCTGCAAAACTAGGTGCAGAATGCAAATGCTTTCCTTCTGTTGATATTTAGGTTGAACATGGCTCCATGTCATGAGAATACATGAGAATATCCGTAAGAAATTTCTAGAAGTAGAATGCTGATAAAACATTGTGTGTACTTTAAATTTTATCAGATATTACCTAACAGCTCTCCCCAGAAGTGTCAGGTGACTTACTTTTTCCAATCTTATGATTTTAGAATGAACACGTGTGGAACAGAGAACTATATATATATAAACAAAAAGCTAAACACTATTCATAGTTAAAGATTGCCTGGAAACTTTATCCACTGATCCAGAACACAGTAAAACAGAGTCTGGACATTATTTTTAGAATTAATGAGGTAAATCACCCATGTCTATGACATCACTGTGAGCATTTCTGATTCACCTACTATTACGTGCTCGGGGGTGTGTTTACAGACCAGTTCTGTTATTAAATAGACTGTTGTTCAGGACGGATTAGAGCTATGACTGGAAAAATCCATCTGTCTTGCTGGGGGAAGACACTAGTTACTAAATGCAGCACCTAAGTTGAGGATGCTGGCCACAATGGAGCGATCTATGCACACTATGAATATTTCCTAACTAAATTTATTGATAAATAATACACGTATTTCAGAGAGAATGTTTTCTAGTACCGTTTACGTTTTTAAGTAAGTATTAGTCACTCAGTCATATCCAACTCTGCGATCCTATGGACTGTAGCCCACCAGGCTCCTCTGTCCAAGGGACTTTCCAGGCAAGAATACTAGAGTGGGTTGCCATTTCCTTTTCCAGGGGATCTTAACAACCCAGGGATCGTCTCCCTCATTTCAGGCAGATTCTTTACTGTCTGAGCCACCAGGGAAGCCCGCTTTTAGTACCATGTGTAGGGTTAAACAGTGTTCTCCCAAAACTATGGTCCTTTCCATAATCTGGGAAGGTGATCTTATTTGGAAATGGGGTTGCTGCTGATATGAAGACTGGAGACAAGGTCATCCTGGAGTAGGATGGGTTCCGATCCCATACGACCAGTGTCCTGATGGGAAGACAGCCACATGCACACAGAGGGAAGACAATGGCCACGTGATGATGGAAGCAGAGACGGGAGAGCAGTATCCACCAGCCAAGGCATGCCAGGCTGGCTGAGAACACCAGAGGCCAAGAGGAAAGGCAGAGAATAGATTCTCCCCTACGGCCTTCAGAGAGCGTGCCCTGCTGACACTTGGGTTTCTTCCAGCCTCCAGAAATACGAGACAATAAATAAATTTAAACAACCTGGTTTGTGATACTTTTGTTACAGCAGCCACACGGGAATGAATACATCATGGAACTTACGTGTTCGGACTAAATGAGAAAAACGTTTGTTCCTCTAAGAACATATCAGTCATCCCTCCTGACATGTCCTAATAGAGTTTACATGAAAACCCTGCAGAGAGTTTGAAATGCTGAGTCTGAGCACTTTTAATAGGTCTTCTTATGGTTTGGGAATTTTCTGGTCTTACATCTGGTCCTTGAACCAAACTTTCCTGACGGGCACAGCTTCAGGGTCACACATCTCGGAAATGCAGGTGACTCGGAAATGCAGGCTAACAGCAGTCCATGGGAGGTGCTGGCTGGTCTCCAGTCTCGGAAGGACTAGACCTTCCTCCTTGCTCAGGACAGTCTGTGGACAGTCGCATCCCTTGTCTTGGCTGTGGCACCTTCCACCTGCTGAGACGGTCCTGTATCCCCGTCCTGCCTGCTGAGAGGAGCTGTACCTGGACCGGGTCTGGGTGGCCAGCCCTGTTACATCGACCCCACGGGGTGATCCCACCACGCTGTTTCCTTGGGGATACATTTCTGACCTCTGAAACCAGGGGACAAAGTTCCGAAACCAGAGATTCCCTGCTTCTTGATGTTGCAATCCCAGGGCTATGAATCAATGGTTCGCATTCATCTTCTGATAATACTGCCTCTTTCTTTCACCACCATCATGGAGGAAGGAGGAATGTCCCGAGTCCACCCTTGTTTTTATTTCCCTCTCAGCTCACCTGGGACGTCCGCCTACTTTCTCTCCTCCCAGGGATGGAGCCGAGAGGTGTGGAGAATTGTGTCCAAGAGCAGCCACGGCCCAGAGAAGTGGGAACAGAACTGGCTGGCAGTGCCTGCACCGTGGTTCCATTCATCAGCTTGGCTTCGGGGAACAGACGGCTCCCTGGAAACAAGCCTGGTGGCTCAACCAGCCCCTGGAACAATCCCCCAAGCTGTCTCTCTCCTTCAGCAATTCAAAGGGCAGTGAGAACATTATTGATCAGAAATCAGAGTAAACCAAAACTGGAATAATTCCACCCAGGACATTTTGTGGGGATGCGAAGGGCTATGCAAAAATTTATCATGAAGATGGCAAATTCTCCAACCTTGACAAGACACCATACGTGACTGCTTTCACTGGTCTCATAATACTTTATGAGACCAGGTTTGTACCCTTATGTGGTAAAAGTCTCATAATACTTTATGAGACCAGTTTTGTACCCTTATGTGGTAAAAGTACAAAAACAAAACACCTGCATAAATAGGTGATTCAGGACAACCCGTGCCAGTCTTAGCTGGCTTCCTTCGTGAGCTAAGCTTCCGATTCTAGCTACCAATGTGTCCCAAGTTCGGTCATCGAGGACAACCCAGGGCCCAGACTGCACTCGATCTTGCCACAGTCTCATTCTGGGGGCAGAGTAGTAACATGGGGACGTGGGCGAGGGTCAAGAAAAGAAAGTTGCCATTTGGAGTCACTTAGGGTGGTGATTCTCAAAGTGTGCTCCTGGGCGCTGGCAGGAGCAGCAGCATCTGCGAACTCGTAAATCCTTGAATCCTGCCCTGACCCACGGATACAGACATGTTAGAGATGGGGCCTGGCCACCTGTTAGGATAAGCTCTAGCTCAAGTGATCCCGATGCAGCCTGAAGTCTAAAAACCACTCCCTTAGAGTGTGTGTGCTAAGTCACTTCAGTCGTGACCATCTCTTTGCAGCCCAGTGGACTGTAGCCCGCTGGGCTCCTCTGTCCATGGGATTCTCTAGGCAAGAAGGCTGGAGTGGGTTGCCTAAAAGGACCCAATGTCAGAAGTTTTCTCTTCTTACTCTGGGGAGGAAGAGGTTCTCCTGAGGTTCAAATGCCCTCAGCCC
>SJYV01027516.1:351735-392320 GCA_006410875.1 Neotragus pygmaeus
CAAAACTTCCCCCAAGCCCCCGCCCCCCGGCTCCGGCTCCGCAGACCCCAAGTGGTCGCTTCCCGCCGCGCGGAGATGTCCCGGCTGCACGCGCGCATGGCCGCCCGCGGTGCCAGCCTTTACCGCTCCGCGCGCGCGCAGGTTCACGAGCCGCAGGTGGGCACCGCGTGGCAGCGGGGAACCCCTCCGCAGCGCCCCGCCTGCTCCCGGCTCCCCTCCTCTCCCCGGGACCCCGGCCGGCCCGAGTGCCTACCCATGCTGGCGGCTCCGAGGGCTCCCTGCGACTGGCGAGCGAGGACTCCAGGTGGGAGGAATCCGTGCTAAGGTGTTGTTTCCTGTGACTCGGTTTCCAGGCCCTGCCCAGCACCTGTGCAGCTGGAGGTGTGCAGGCGGGGCGGCGGGGCTCCACCCTTGGAGGCGGTGGAATGGCACGGGCAGAGGTCGGCGCCCCTTGAGCCCCAGAGGGGGGACACCTGTCGGCTGCCGCGTCTGGACTCCGCCCCGGCCCCCGGGGGCCGCCAGAAGGGAAATTGGGCCGGGATGCCCTGTCTTGAGCGTGCATCTTAGTCAAGGGGGAGGGCTCAGGAAATGCAGGGTCCCTGGCCTCACCTGGATTTGCTGACTCAGTAGACCGGGGTGGGGCCCGAGAATCTGCATTTCTAACACATGTTAAAGGTGAGGCTGACGGTCCGGGGACCCCACTTCGGAAAGCAGTACTGCGCTGGGTAAGCTCCACGTCTGCAAAAATGGGCGGAAGGTCGGTCAGTTCAATGTCTGTGCGGGCTGCAGATGTGTGGCTTTTACCTGGCCTGTGAGCTGTGGAAAGCATTTCTGGAGAACTCTATATTGCCTTCCTTTAAGAATAACAAAACCAAAAATAAGAATACAGCTAGGAGCTCCAGATCTTTTTTTCTGTTTACTCCTCTCACTTGAGGAGGGCTTTTGTACTCTGCCAGGACTGAAAGGAACATTAAAAGGGAAAAGGAAGGCGAGTTTCTATTGTCTTTTTTTTTTAATTGTGTAAAATATACACAAAACCATCTTAACTATTAATGCACATTAAGTGGTATTAAGTACACACACACCGTTGTGCAACCATCACCATCATCCATCTCCAAAACTTTTTCATCTTCCTAAATGGAAATTCACTGGAAAAGACCCCGATGCTGGGAAAGATGGAGGGGAGGAGGAGAAGGGGACGACAGAGGATGAGATAGTTGGATGGCATCACTGACTCAATGGACATGAGTTTGAGCAAACTCTGGGAGCTGGTGAAGGACAGGGAAGCCTGGCATGCTACAGTCCATGGGGTTGCAAAGAGTCGGACACGACTGAGTGAACAACAAACTGAAACTCTGTACTCATGAAAAACTAACTCCCTATTCACCTCCTAGCACCCACCATGCTACTCTCTGTCTCTCTGAATTTGACTCTTCAAGATACCTTATATAGCTGGAACCATTCAAAATTTGTCCTTGCCTCTTACATGTGTTGTAACATCTTCAAGGTCCATCCATGTTGGAGTATGGGTCAGAATTTCCTTCCTTTTAAAAGCTGAATAATATTCCACTGTGTGTACACATTACATTTTGTTTAGCCGTTCATCTGTCTCTGTCTTCTTCTGAGTCAGCAATGCCCCGGGCCACGCTGACCACAAGGCTGTGGTGTGTAGAGAGAAACCCAGGCAGGCTCTTCCTAGAGGTGGAGAAGTATAAGTGAAGAACAAAACTCCAGGGGATGGAAGAGACCAGCCCTGCTGATCTGCTCTGTGTTGAGCACCCAAAACAGCATTTCCAACCCTCCCTGTGTCCACCAGAGCAATCCCATTTTACATTAGGAAATGGATGTGATAGAGTGGGGAACTAGACAAATGACGGAGCTCTTCCCCAGCACAGCATGGCACCGTTTCAAGCCAGCTGTCTGCTTTCACAGGCCAGCTCATTTCTGCTGGACCAAGCCCCTTCCATGTGGCTGCTGGGACCCCATCCTGCAGAAGCCCCTTGTTGGGAAATACATACAAATAAAACAAGACAATGTCCTCTTCTTTAACATGCCTCCCATTACAAATCTTCTAACTGACTTTAGCCGAGTGTGTTTATAGCTGATCAAACTATTAAAGCAAGGGAATGGTGGACCCACACTTTAGGGTACGGGGCCTTGTCTGTGAGGGCAAAGCCTGCAGAGGGCAGAAGGGAGAGCTGGGGACATCCGAGCTTTCAGCAAGTCCTCGTGCTGGCTTGGAGGTGGGCTCAGGCTGTCACAGTATCAGTGAGGAAGAAAAGCCAATGGCAGCAGACCAGACTCCTTTCTGAGCATCTTCTGTGGGTCAGGGAGCCGTGCATTTGCATGAATTCAAGAGTGGATGTGAAGAACTGACTCACTGGAAAAGACCCTGATGCTGGGAAAGATTGAAGGCAGGAGGAGAAGGGGATGACAGAGGATGAGATGGTTGGATGGCATCACCGACTTGATGGACATGAGTTTGGGTGGTGATGGACAGGGAGGCCTGGTGTGCTGCAGTTCATGGGGTTGCATGTGTATACATTTGAAAAATACATGTGTGAGCATATGTGTGTACATATGTATACATATACAGACACATATATGTTATATATATATAATTTATAAGATATATGTTATATATATATAACATATATATGTATACACACATACATATATAGTTTCTAAGACGTCTTCATAATCTCTCTCAGAAAAGGAATCAAAATCTACTTTCAGGAAGGAGTCTGGTAACTCACCCACATGATTAAACCTTAAAATGCTACTTTTTTCTCAGAATATCTGCATTTTAACAGAAGAGGGGAGGAGCCGTCTATTTAAAATAAACTCTAGTTGTGAAACTGAGAGAAATTTCTAGAGGCATGAGTTTCTTCCCCGTATTCAGGAACCTGCAGAACACGGGCCGCCTCCCACACACAGGACTGGCTGCCCCAGGACGCTGGGTGGGGTGGCCGGGGTGCCCCTGAGTCACGGCCTCTCCAGGGTTTCCTCTTTCATCCTCACAACATGGCCTGGCCTACCAGCCGCTGGGCTGAAAGTTATGGGAAATCAAGGGGGAACTGGGGGAGACAAGGATATATGACCTTACCCTGGTGTTCCCTGTAGACCAGTGAAGAGAGAAATGAAAAATGGGGGGCACTTATCTGGGGGTTGCTGCAAAGTCTAATCTCTGTCATCACCGAACATATCACTGTCCTACTTCACATGGAGCAAGAAACCGACCGGGGAGAATGGATACGTGTATGCGCATGGCTGAGGCCCTTCGCTGTTCACCTGGAGCTATCATGACACTGTTCATCGGCTCTACCCCAATACAAAATGAAAAGCTTTTTTAAAAAAGAAAGAAACCAACCAAAGAACCTAATTATTTTTAATATAAAAAATTATATCATGTTTTGGGGAAGTGAGAAATAAAAGCTATCAAGTAATTCTTCACCTCCATCTGTTGAGAGGCCAACGTACATAATTAAAGACTATAACTGTTATCCTCGAATAAAGTTGACCTTCCTTGCGCACCAAGGAACAAGAAACAGTTTCAGGCGATGGGGATACAAGGAATTACAAACATTTTCCATCCAGACGGAGGCTTTGCCCTCATAGATCAGTGGTAAAGAACCCACCTGCAATGTAGGAGGCCTGGGTTCAACCCCTGGGTTGGGAAGATCCCCTGGAGAAGGGAAAGGCTACCCACTCCAGTATTCTGGCCTGGAGAATTCCATGGATTATGGGGTTGTAAAAAGTCGGACACGACTGAGTGACTTTCACTTTCATTTTCCTTATCTGAAATATCACTGCTTCAGAAAGTGTTAGAAAAATGCATTTTGGAGAAACTTCTTCCAATTAATTATACAGAATCCCTGGGACATATATCAAAATTAAAAAAGGAAGCAGAGATCCTTATAACTTCCAGTGTGCTCTCTTTACTGCCCTTGTCTTTTAATTAAAAACAAAAATAAAAACCCTCATTAGAACTCGCTTTCCGAAATCATTCCTAATTGTCAGACAAAAATGGTTATGCCTTATGCATTATTGATTTCTGTACCAATATTACTACAACTTATTTATCATCTGACACAAGACACAAATGCCGCATTTATTCACTTCATGTTTAATTATGCAAATATCAGAATTTGTCAAAGTGCATTTATCCAATGACTTGCTTTAGTAAATTACTATAAATCTAANGTAAGGAGCTCCACCCTGATCCGGGAGCTGACTGCAAACACTTCTTCCCAACTCTACTTTCAGACCACATGTGGGTGGCTTGGGGTCAGCCACGGTGGGAGCATTTACACTAAGGCCACTGGCAGGTGCTATTCGCTAGGGCTGTTTAGATGTGTATAAGAGACAGATATAGACAATGGAGTCTTGGGAATCCACTGTGAATAAATATATACCTTTGAGGTCTAAGTTGCTCATGTTCAATTATTCAATTTTATTTCCTAGAATTAATAAAGGTATATCATCTCTTCAAATGCCATGGATGGCAAGATTTAGAAAATTCAGGTATTTCTATAACATATCATTTATCTTTCAGATTTTATATCATCAAATCTATATTAAATTACTGGCAAAAGTAAATATTAGTGTTTTTAAAGCAATGTATTAATTTCCTATTGCTGTTGTAACAAATTACCACAAGCTTAGTGGCACAGAATAATACACATTTATTACAGTTCTGGAGTTCAGAAGTCCAAAAAAGGTCTGCTGAGCCTAAAATCAAGGTGTTGGCAAGGCTGGATCCATTCTGGGGGTTCTAGGGTAGAATCCAGCATCTAGTCCAGGCCTGGATTAATTGTCGAGCCGTCTTCTCACTGGAGAGATACAAATATTTCTGTACTAAAGTGTTTATTGAAGTGTTGTTAAAATAGCCCCAAACAAGAAAACAAACCTACAGGACCAAACAAAAGGGAATGACTTGATCATGGTGCCTCTTTACAAGGAAATGCTTGCAGCCATTAAAAAATTCACTTTCAGGGACTTGCCTGCTGGTCCAGTGGTTAGGAATCTGCCTGCCAGCACAGGGGACACAGGTTCAGCCCCTGGTCCAGGAAGATCCCACACACCCAGGGGAAACTAAGCCTGTGAGCCTCAACCACGGAGTCCACATGCTCTGGAGCCCCGTGCTCCGTGACAGAAGCCGCCGAAACCAGAAGACTGTGCACTGCGATTAGAGGGTAGCCCCCATTCACCACAGTGAAGAAAAGCCTGCTTGCTGCAGTGAAGACCCAGCACAGCCCAAAATAAATAAAGTAAATAGCTTAAAAAATTATAAAAAAATAAAAATGTAAACGTTCACTGTAGAGCCAGACAATAGAATCTATTTTCCCGGTATTAACACCCTTTCTGATCACATTTACTTCATGGTTTCACTGTTACACTCCTGTACCAAGGAGGACGTCCCAGATGTTGGTGTCAAACGGATTTCTTTTCTGAGCCCCACCAATCATTCCATTTGCAGCACATTTTCATTTGCTTTACATCAACTGTTGTATCGCTTTTCTTTTTCATAATTGCCTTTAGCTTGTTCTTACTGCTAGAATAAGCATGTGGGTGTGCTAAGTTGATTCAGTCATGTCCGGCAGTTTGCGACCCTATGGACTACAGCCCTCCAGGCTCCTCTGTCCATGGGGATTCTCCAGGCAAGCATACTGGAGTGGGTTGCCCTGCCCTCATCCATGGGATCTTCTCGACCCAGGGATGGAACCCAGGTCTCCTGCACTGCAGGCAGAATCTTTACCATCTGAGCCACCAGAGTGCACTTGAATAAACTTTGTTGGAATTCAATTTCCTGCAGAATTACAAAGATATTGCCTCTTATCTTCTAGTATCAGGTTGCTGGAGAGCCTATTTTTTCACTGTAGGTTTCCCTCTGGAAACTGTGTTTTTCACTCTTCTCATGAGAATGGTGGTTGTTTTTTTTTTTTTTTTTTTTTAATCATTCATTTTCCTGAGTATTTTTAACTGGGAGGTGTCTCGAGCCCTGGTAAATTTTCTTCTATCATGTCTTCTGTTATTTCCTCCTCTCCATTTCCTTGCTTCTCCTTTTCTCAAAAACTGTTAGTCAGATGTTAGGATCAGGTCTCCTGATCCCCTCTTTTCTTTTATCCACCTTGTCTATCGCTTGGCATTATGGGATTAAAAAATTTTTTTCATCTGCTGAAATGTTATTTAGTGACAAACATTTTTAATTTCTAAGAGCTCCTTATTATTATTATTATTTTTTAAGATGGAGCACCTCCTTGAGTCTCTGTGAGGATCCAAATGGAAGTTTCAGGATAAAATCCCTTTCTCAGACTTTAATTATCTCAGCCCTCCTCCAGAATTTCACACATCCAACCAGAGCTTGTCCCTTCTAAGTTGCTGAATTTCCTCCCATGCCTAGTGAGCCTGTACTTATTTGTCCCTTTAAAGAATGGAGGAACGTGTAGACCTTTCTAGGCAGCTGACAAGAGTTGCCCTGCGGTTGGGCAGACGGATTAGTGGGCCTTCCTCTGAACTGAGAGGCTAGTGATGGCCGGTCTGGTGTGTAAGGAGCTCCACCCTGATCCGGGAGCTGACTGCAAACACTTCTTCCCAACTCTACTTTCAGACCACATGTGGGTGGCTTGGGGTCAGCCACGGTGGGAGCATTTACACTAAGGCCACTGGCAGGTGCTATTCGCTAGGGCTGTTTTTCCCCTGATTGTTAGTATTTGCCAACACATCACTGAGAGTGAGGGTGACAAGCAGGTTTCACTTTAGGGGTATGAGGGTGGAGTTTTAATTACCACTTTCCTAATAACTAGTAAGATTGAGCACTTTTTCATGCGCTTAATAGCGATTTGTATATATCCTTTGGGGAAAAATCTATTCGAACTTTTGCCCATTTTTAAATTGTGTGTTGGTCTCATTATTGAGCTGTGAATCCTTTATATATTCTGAATATAAGTCCTTTATTAGAAATATGATTTGCAAATATTTCTCCCAAGTCAACTGCATACCTTTTAATTCCTTTAATGTCTTCTGAAATGCTAGAGTTTTAAATTTTGATGAAGCCAATTTACCAATTTTGTTTTAAAAGATCGTACTTTCATTGTCACAGCTATTCATATCCTTTTCCTTTACCAAGGTTACAGAAACTTGCCATTATGACTCTTCTATAAGTTTTAATAGTTCTTACATTAAGGTCAATGATCCATTTTGAGTTAATGTTAGTGTATGGTGTGAAGTAAAGGTTGAAGTTTATTTTTTTTCCATATGGATATCCAGTTGTTGCAATGCATGTTGGTGCTCAGTCATGTCTGACTCTTTGCGACCCCAAGGACTGTGGCCTGCCAGACTCCTCTGTCCATGGGATTCTCCAGGCAAGAACACTGGAGCGGGTTGCCGTTTCCTTACCAACTGTTAAAAAGATCATTATTTTTTCCATTGAATTTCTCTGGAGCTTTCATCAAAAATCAATTAATCATAAANAAGAGTTTGGGTGAACTCTGGGAGTTGGTGATGGACAGGGAGGCCTGGTGTGCTGCGATTCATGGGGTCTTAAAGAGTCGGACATGACTGAGAGACTGAACTGAACTGAGCACCTGTACTCCAGCTTCAGTTGTCCCATTCCAGCTCTCAGTCATGCAGTGTGTGCCCTCTGCTTTTGTAATTGGGTGAAACTGCACAACACAAGGCTTGGAAGCTGGCATCACATGAAACCACCAAAGAGACCAAATGACACACTCAGAAAGTCAGAGGGTTAACTCTGACCATTGGGAATCCAGAGATGGAAGGGAAGCAGGCCGGTTAACTTCTCCTTCTCTGTCCATGGGCTGCTCTGAGGCACAGCTTCCCCTTGAAGCCATTGAGACAACCCCTGTATTCTTATCAGTGAAAGCACCTCCCAAGCTGTCTACAGTGTCTTTTGGAGGCATCTTGTGAGGCAGTAGCCAGTGCTAAAACATCACAACATACTGCTTCCCATTCTCCCTGCTTCCCTTTCTTTCCCTTTTCTTCCTTCCTTGCTTATTTTAGCCTACATCCTTTTTTTCTCACCCCACTGCCCAAGGGATTGAACCTCCCAAGTAAATTCCCATCACTTTGATCTCTGCCTCCAGCTCTGTTTCCTAGAGACTTTGAGCTCCCTGCCATCCTTTACATTCAGATGCCAAATTTGAGTATGTATATTTGTATATATTGGAGAAGGAATTGGCAGCCCACTCAAGTATTCTTGCCTGGAGAATTCCATGGACAGAGGAGCCTGGCGGGCTACAGTCCATAAAGTCCCAAAGAATCAGACGCAACTGAGTGACTAACACTATTACTGCTATGCATATATATGTGTATGTGCCACTGTGTTTAAATAAGGCCCCTGGATATCATAGGCAGAGACTTCCCCTTCATCTTTGTTTTCCTATAGCTTAGTTCACCATCCATCTGTCATATAGCAGGTATTCATTAAACAGGAAAAGAATGACAGGTGGATAATTGCCTGAAAGAATGAGGATAATGATGAACGTCAGGGAGAGTATGAACTGGCCTAGAGTGGATTTGAAATTGGGTAAACAGGAGTGACACAATTAAGGGACCAGAGGTAGCTAGAGGAAGCACCCCAAGTAGAAGCTGAAGGGATTAGTTCATCTAACCAGGCAGAGTAAGAGAGATGCTGTGGCACCCATCACCTTCCGGGAAGTTTTATCTGCACCCACTGTGAAAGAACACTCTCGCTTGCCTACTCTGTCATTGCCACGCTCCACTCTGTGTGCATCCCGGGGAATGGAAGTTGAAATGTGTTTGACTCTTTTGAAGGCAAGGAATTCGGGGGGGATTTGGTCTCTTCTCAGTCCTGCGGGCTGATTCTGAGCCTTTTATGGAATCCCTCCATCCTTTCCGTGTTTAGATTAGGACGGGCTTGCAGGGCTGCCTTTCTGGACAGTGAAACATAGGTAACTCCTGGGAAAGTCTTCCTCACTCTTACAGAAGGAGAAAAGAAGGGGCTGAGCTTTGGAAATCGTTCCTTAGGCTGCCGTGGTTGGACTGTTATCTTAAGACCATGAGAGAAATTATCTGAAAATAGAGAGAACATACTAAGGATGACAGAGCTGAAGACAGCATGAGTCTTTGAAGATGTTTTTCAAGCTGCTAATATAATCAACTTTACTTCTAGGCTACTTATTTAAGATAAGGACCAGTTTTTATAATGGACGCCATTTCAATCGGACCTTCTTTTACTTGCCCCTGAAAGAATCCTGACTAACACCTCCATGATCTGTTCCAACAATGTGCCATGGAGTCTGGGTGGGGGGTGGCATACCTGGCATGGTGAAAAGGTTGCGACTTTGGCCCCAATTAGCTGAATGACTATAGGCATGTTAATCTCTGAATCCTACTTTTTCTCATTTTAAATATGGGAATTGTGATATTAGAATCTACTCTATTTTTTTCACAGCGTTATGAAAGTAAATGAATTAATAAATGCTAATCTCACTATAAACATTAGACAGTACTGCAGCTTGTGAACCATTAATGGATTGTGAAAGAGAGTTGCATTGAGGACTAAAAATTAAAAGAACTAAAAAGGAACAGAAAATACTGATGTTACCACACATAGTAAGTTTAGTCTTCTAAAATTATTGTTTCATTCCCATCTGTAGTTGTACATGCATACTTATGTGTATGTGCTTAGCTGTCAGGTTAAATACATTTCTTGCTTTAGGTCATACACAAAAATATTTGTGAAGCATGGATTTAGAGTAAAATGAATACCTGAGGCCAGTCAAACAAGAGTGAACACAGAAAATGGTCTTCAGGTGAATTGTGGTGATGTGCAGTGTGTCCTGGGAAAAGATGGAGAACAATGGAATATACCCAGATCCCATAGGATACGCAACACCTTATGGGAAAGTTGACTGCTCTGGGGGACAGGTAGCTTTACTGTGTTTTGTAAATACAGAGTACCTGCTTAATTTTATACTCCCTTTTCACCAACATACATCCTAGAGAGCCATGGCTAGAGAGAAGAGTTAATTTAGCAATTCTTCTTATAGCCTGGACATAAACAGGAGACACCTGCGTGGAAGCGTGGCTTGTCTACCATCACCTTTAATCACCGTGGAGTTCAAGTATGTGCACAAGTCAAGAAAAGCAAGAATCACTCCAGTACAAAGGAAAGAATAACATCAAATCCTTTCAAAATGCAGATTTTGCCCTGGATTGTTTTTTTTTTTTTTCCTTTTAATGAGCAAGGGGAGAAGATTAGAAAAAATTATTTAGATCATTCACACATGTCTGGGAGAGGTCTAGTGCCTTCAGCCATGCAGGGAGAAAGGCAAATTCAAAATCAACTGAGCGATAATTCCCTCTCTATGGACCACTGTCTTAGTTGCTTTAGAGGACTGGTGCTTGATGCTTGCTTTTGAGGGGCTTTCAGTTTGGTCAGAAAAGGATGGGGTAAAAGGTAGGAATCAGAGAGGAGTATAGTGAGCACGGGGCTGCCCAGGCGGCACTAGTGGTAAAGATCCTGTCTGCCAGTGTAGGAGACATAAGAAACGGGTTTGATCCGTTGGTTGGAAAGATCCCCTGGAGGAGGGGATGGCAGCCCACTCCAGTATTCTTGCCTGGAGAATCCCATGGGCAGAGGAGCCTGGCAGGCTACAGTTCATAGGGCCGCAGAGTCAGACGCAACTGAAGCGACTTAGCACACACACACACACACACGTGTAGTGAGCACTGAGACTTCGTCACACTTTGAGCTTTCTCACTTCAAGTTGACACAAACCCAATATTCCCTCTGTTTTACAGAGAAGTCAAAGGAGGCTGAAAAAGAGGAGGTCGCTCATTGAGAATGTCAGAGCTGATATTTAAACATAAGCCCGTTTGTCTCTCAAGTCACCTGTATTTCTTGGAGAGGAGAATCTTTACCCTGATTGTTGCTTAAGTTTTTTACTTCTTTTGCTTAGGTTCCTTACCTTGTCAGCTATGAGTATTCAAGTTATTATCTAGGGGATTTATTTTTTATCTCAAATCTCCATTTTCTTTAATAGTTACTATTGTTAAAGTAGTTAGCATGTTGGGACTGTGGATATTTTGCTCTACACTGAGCAGATACTTAACATACATTATTACCAGATCTCACTGCAAAAGTTGGTGATCACCTCCTTCCCCTCTCTCTCCCTCTTCTCATTTTAGAAATTGGAAATACAAGAGAAATACAGAAAAGTAAAAAACAAACTGAATACCCTGTGTCCTCACTATATGGCAGAGCAGAGTTTCTAACCTGTGCTCACTGACTTTTGACTAAACCTCTTAACATACACGGAGGAGCCTGGTGGGCGACAGTCCATGGGGTCGCAAAGAGTCGGACACAACTGAGTGACTTCACTAACATGTACACGGGGTTTCCCTTGTGGCTCAGCTGGTGAAGAATCTACCTACGATGCAGGAAACCTGGGTTCAATCCCTGGGTTGGGAAGATCTCCTAGAGAAGGGAAAGACTATCCACTCCAGTATTCTGGCCTGGGAAAATTTCATGGACACTGTATAGACCATGCAGTCACAAAGAGTCAGACACGATTGAGTGACTTTCACTTCACTGACATGTATACATATATGTATGTGTTTGTGTTTAAAACAGTTTTATTCTCATGTTTGAAGCCAGTCAGATAAGCGTGAACACAGAAAATCCTAGCAATTTATTCTCTGTATTCCCAGCCCTTCCCAAATGCTCTACAGATGCCTCTTTGTAGCAGCCAGCCTTATCCATTTTCTTTAAGTTGATGAAGGTCACTGTATTCAGTGCTCCTGCAACAATTCTGACAATGACGAGTATTTTTTTTTTTACCGAGAGCTGAATTGTGGTGTGGTGGAATATACCGCCGTGTTTGCCAACTCTGGAACCTAGAAAGAGGAAGAAGAGCATAAGTTTTGATTCCTGCCAACATCCTCCATTTTTCTCTGATTTACGCATATGCTAACAAGCAGCTGGGCTCAAAACACAGACTCACCTTGCCAGGGAGGCCCTCCGAGACTCAGCCCTGCCTCTGGGACCTCCTTTTCACCCTGCATATCCTTGGGGAGAGAGGGGAAGTTCTCCAAGAGTGTTTTGTAATTTCGTCCCTTCTCTGGTTTTGACACAGATTCATAGCATTGTGACCTATGTGAACTCTTTCTTTAATTAAAGAAATTAAAGTGTTTCTTCCTGTAATGCAGATCTCAAGAGAGCCTCTGGGTTCAGTTCCCCTGGTACAAGGACCACGTCCTTCTGCCAGAATTAGTCCCAGACCTGCTGTTGAGTTGGGCGGTGGTGTTCAAAAGGGCACTGATGAGAAGATTTGAAGAACTGAAGAGCTGGCATTCTTTACTGTCCATCACCAACCTGCAGAGCTTTGTAACCAAGATGATAGCCACATGGCGATAGCCTAAGAAAAAAGGATGCAAAGGGTGTTTTCCTTCAGGGCAGTCCAGGATATTGCTGTGAACAGTCAGGGTCCAGTGCTGCCAACTCAAGGGGGCTGAGGCCTCTGTGGGCCTCTAGGACCCCGGAAAATACATGGAACTCTCTGGACCCAGAGTGAGACACACCTGGTTTTAGATGTGCCACCCTGTACACATTTTTCAACTAATCTGACCTCTAGTTTTCATTCTTATGGGAGCTATTTCAACAAGGGTATTATATTAATTAACTATTTTTCATAATTTGATAGAGGTAATATTGGTACATTATTTAATAAATCCAATATTTACATGACTCATTAACATATATTAGTCTCCTTGGGCTGCTGTAACAGTGTCACAGACTGGGTGGCTTAAAAAACAGAACTTTATTTTTTCACAGTTCTGGAGGGCATAAGCCCTAGATCAGTGTGTCAGCAGCTTTGATGTCTCCTGAGACCTCTCTCCTTGGCTTGCAGACGGCCGCCTTTTCCCTGCATCCTCACATGGTCTTCCCTCTGTGTGCACATCCTGGTGTCTCCGGGGATCCAAATTTCTTCCCATGAGGATACCAGTCAGATTGGATTAGGTCCAGCCGTATGACCTCCTGTGATCGTAATCACTTCTTTAAATGCCTTGCCTCCAAATACATTCACATTCTGAGGTGCTGGAGGGTTAGGGCTTTAACCCATAGAGTTGAGAGAGACACTGTTCAGCCCATAACAACCAACAAAGAGAAATCCTGTACCTACCCTTGCATGCCCTGGTTCCACTTCCTGAGGGCCTAACCCTCCTTTTCCTTCCTATATTTACTGCCATATTTATAAATGACTTATTTGTACTTCAGTTTCTTGCTTTTCTGATTTTAGCTGTAATCTCTGACTTTTGTTATCAGAAATGAGGATATACCCTCAGTTCCCATCCCCACATGCTTTTTTGAGTCTTCTAGAGTTGTATTGTATTTTTTGGTTAGATTATTATTAAAAGTTTGCATTGTTATATTTATGTAAAATATATTTATTGCCAATCCATGTAGTTTGTTATAATTACATTTGTATTTTCTGGTAGGGTCTTTCCTGGAGATGATAATTATTTCCATTTTTATTAATTTTCAACATCCTTATCACTGTCCACCCCGCATTCTCCACTGAANGCCAACCATTGCTGTCACTCCATCAGCTCCAGTTCCTTCAAATGCCATCTGAAAGCATTTATTTTTCTATTACCCCTACCAGATGTGTATAAGAGACAGGATTTACGCATATGCTAACAAGCAGCTGGGCTCAAAACACAGACTCACCTTGCCAGGGAGGCCCTCCGAGACTCAGCCCTGCCTCTGGGACCTCCTTTTCACCCTGCATATCCTTGGGGAGAGAGGGGAAGTTCTCCAAGAGTGTTTTGTAATTTCGTCCCTTCTCTGGTTTTGACACAGATTCATAGCATTGTGACCTATGTGAACTCTTTCTTTAATTAAAGAAATTAAAGTGTTTCTTCCTGTAATGCAGATCTCAAGAGAGCCTCTGGGTTCAGTTCCCCTGGTACAAGGACCACGTCCTTCTGCCAGAATTAGTCCCAGACCTGCTGTTGAGTTGGGCGGTGGTGTTCAAAAGGGCACTGATGAGAAGATTTGAAGAACTGAAGAGCTGGCATTCTTTACTGTCCATCACCAACCTGCAGAGCTTTGTAACCAAGATGATAGCCACATGGCGATAGCCTAAGAAAAAAGGATGCAAAGGGTGTTTTCCTTCAGGGCAGTCCAGGATATTGCTGTGAACAGTCAGGGTCCAGTGCTGCCAACTCAAGGGGGCTGAGGCCTCTGTGGGCCTCTAGGACCCCGGAAAATACATGGAACTCTCTGGACCCAGAGTGAGACACACCTGGTTTTAGATGTGCCACCCTGTACACATTTTTCAACTAATCTGACCTCTAGTTTTCATTCTTATGGGAGCTATTTCAACAAGGGTATTATATTAATTAACTATTTTTCATAATTTGATAGAGGTAATATTGGTACATTATTTAATAAATCCAATATTTACATGACTCATTAACATATATTAGTCTCCTTGGGCTGCTGTAACAGTGTCACAGACTGGGTGGCTTAAAAAACAGAACTTTATTTTTTCACAGTTCTGGAGGGCATAAGCCCTAGATCAGTGTGTCAGCAGCTTTGATGTCTCCTGAGACCTCTCTCCTTGGCTTGCAGACGGCCGCCTTTTCCCTGCATCCTCACATGGTCTTCCCTCTGTGTGCACATCCTGGTGTCTCCGGGGATCCAAATTTCTTCCCATGAGGATACCAGTCAGATTGGATTAGGTCCAGCCGTATGACCTCCTGTGATCGTAATCACTTCTTTAAATGCCTTGCCTCCAAATACATTCACATTCTGAGGTGCTGGAGGGTTAGGGCTTTAACCCATAGAGTTGAGAGAGACACTGTTCAGCCCATAACAACCAACAAAGAGAAATCCTGTACCTACCCTTGCATGCCCTGGTTCCACTTCCTGAGGGCCTAACCCTCCTTTTCCTTCCTATATTTACTGCCATATTTATAAATGACTTATTTGTACTTCAGTTTCTTGCTTTTCTGATTTTAGCTGTAATCTCTGACTTTTGTTATCAGAAATGAGGATATACCCTCAGTTCCCATCCCCACATGCTTTTTTGAGTCTTCTAGAGTTGTATTGTATTTTTTGGTTAGATTATTATTAAAAGTTTGCATTGTTATATTTATGTAAAATATATTTATTGCCAATCCATGTAGTTTGTTATAATTACATTTGTATTTTCTGGTAGGGTCTTTCCTGGAGATGATAATTATTTCCATTTTTATTAATTTTCAACATCCTTATCACTGTCCACCCCGCATTCTCCACTGAAGGGACTCTCCTTTCTGTGAACACATCCAGGAGTCCTGGCTTTCATTGGTTCACCTGCTCCATCTGAGATAGTCGTTTTCCCAGATTATGGCTTTGAGATCTTGTCTTTACTACTGTTCTTGGGTTTTTGTTCAGCATCCTCCTAGAGAGTCTCTTCCCTTCTTGCTATACTGAATCTTCTGTTTCTTGGATCTTAGTGTTTTTAGTTATCTTAGCTTACCTCGTATTTTGCTTACTTTGGTGTAGCTCCTGCACTAGTAGCTTCCTGAGAAAGAATGCCTAGAAGGTAAATGTGAAAAGATTTTGAATATGAGAGTCCTTTATTTCACTCTGTCATTTGCATGATAGTCAAATGGAGAATTTTGGCTTGGAAATACACTTCTCAGATCTTTGCACACATTGCTTTCCTGAGTTGGCATTGAGGAAGCTACTGACTTTCTGATCCTTAACTTTTGTACATCACCAGTTTTTCCTTTGCTGTTGTTTTTCTTTATTTTCTTGATGTTTCTAAGCTCATTTCTTTGCCCCATTTCCAATCAGTGTTCCTGTTTTCAGAACCCACCTGCACTCCCATGTCCACAGATCCCTGGCTTCTTCCGTTTCTGAGTCTTTCTGGGATTCTGAGAGCAGATTGCTCACTGATGGTCTTCCCGTGCTCTATCCTGGGGGTTTTGCCAATTCTGCTCCTGTACCTTCCCATCTGCTTCCAGCTTCTACCGTGTGATTGTGTAGGTATAGGTAAATATTCAAAATACAGTCACATTCTGAGTCACAGTTCCATTCTCTTAGTCCTCGTGTATTTATACTTTTACTGCCATCTTTGTGGAGAACTATACAAATATTAGGGCTTCCCTGATAGCTCACCTGGTAAAGAATCCACCTGCAATGCAGGAGACCCTGGTTCGATTCTTGGATCAGGAAGTTTCCCTAGAGAAGGGATAGGCTACCCACTCCAGTATTCTTGGGCATCCCTGGTGCCTCAGATGGTAAAGAATCTGCCTGCAATGTGAGAGACCTGGGTTCTATCCCTGGGTTGGGAAGATCCCCTGAAAGAGGGCGTGGCAACCCACTCCAGTATTCTTGCTTGGAGAATCCCCATGGACAGAGTAGCCTGGAGGGCTACAGTCCATAGAGTTGCAAAGAGTTGGACACGACTGAGCAACAAAGCACAGCACAGCATATACAGATATGAATATTCAACTCCCCCCCCCTTTTAAGTGGAAGTTCCTCATAGAATTATCATAAAATTCAAAATTTTGTGTATATATATATATATATATATAACCACCTATCTATAGAACCTGTTACATAGAAGGCACTGAAAATATCATATTTGTGTGTATATGTGTGTAGCATGGGGCTAACAGGGACTTAAACACTCTGAGAGTCATATGATGCCGTGGAACCAATCTTTGCATGAACAATTCGTCGTTGTTTAGATGCAAAGTTGTGTTCCACTCTTTGAGACCCCTGGACTGTAGCTCTCCAGGCTCCTCTGTCCATGGTATATCCCAGGCAAGAATACTGGAGTGGGTTAACATTTTATTTCTCTAGAGAGTCTTCCCAGCCCAGGGATCAAACCCACGATTTCTGCATTGGCAGGCAGATTCTTTACCACTGAGCCACCAGGGAAGCCCTTGTGAAGACTTACAAACATCTTTTAAAAAAAAAAAAAAAAAAAGACTTCTGACATGTCTGAGTAAACCTGCAGTCAAAGAGAGAAGTTCTTTTGAACATAGGGTGGTATTTTTTTGTTGCTTGATTCTGCCTTTCTCAGCCTCATGGATTCATGCCTATGTCCTTGATAGTGAAAAAGGGTCTAAAAAGAAATGCATCAGGCTTTGGTTTTAGTTCAGTATTTGGCCATAACCTGCTATTCTGCTTTCAGCCTTCAGAAAACGCACTTCATTATTTCTGGCATCCATGCATCAATGATGATGTAGTTACAAATGTTGTCAGTGTAACAGCATCAGACACATGAAGGAGGCATGTAATTAAAGGTGTTATTAATATGTCTATACTGTCTTTAAAATCCAGCTTTAGAGATGAAATATACAGTGTATGAGAGGAGAGTTACCCTCAGTGAAGGCTATAGAAAGAGTTTGAATATTTACCTATAACTTGCTGAAAGGACACTCAGAGAAGGCACTGCAGGAGTTTGAAGGCACTGGGTTAGAGCTAGATAAATAAGTTTGCCACTCACATTCATCAGAGTTGATAATTAAAACTATGAAAGCTCTGTGATATCTAGGAGCTGCTGCACTGAAACTAAAGAATTAAGGGGAAAGTACCAATAGAGAAAGAAAAGAATCAACAAGGAGATTTTCAGTTAATCAACCCAGAATATTTCTTGAGCATACTTTGTTGTCAGGATTCTAAAGAAGTGGTCAGAGAGACTAGGAGGAAAGACAAAAAGAGGGCCTCACCTTGGGATCCTACGTCAGTTGGTTAATGAGGTCGTATTTTATACATTACAAGTCTGGGCAGAAACCAAGAACAACAACAGTGGGGATATGGAATGTGAATTTGGTCATGGTCGGAGATATGGGTAAATTCAGTGATTTTGAAATGTAATCAGGTGGGAAAGATGCCCCCCCCCCCAAATCTAGCTGTTGGAAAATTTACAAACACATAATTAACAACAAGCGTACTTAAAAGCTAATGGCAGAAAGTGACAGCAGTGGTGATGTGAGGGTCACAAATGAGCTGAGTTTCCTGGATAGATGGGCAAACAGGCTGAGTTGGGGGAAAGCACCAGATAGTTGTAAGAGGAGGGATTCTCCTAAGAGACGTCACCTTGGAAAATGATGGCATCATCGATGCCTTTTTGGATGGTAAAACCAAAAGATTCTTTTCGGTTATAATGACCTTGAACTTGTATCCAGACGTGGCCAGCCTGTTCCAGAGAGCTTATTTACCTGATTGTTTCCCCTCAGATTTTGAGCCCAACACCGCTCCCCCCCGCCAACCATTGCTGTCACTCCATCAGCTCCAGTTCCTTCAAATGCCATCTGAAAGCATTTATTTTTCTATTACCCCTACCCCTTAATTTGCAGCATCACTGGCTTTTGCTTAGTATTAGTAATCCTTGGAGATTATTTCCTCGTTGGCAATTGTATGACGTGTTTGATGATATTGTTGTTTGGGGAAAGCTGGGGGAGTGAGGGAAATGCTATCATCAGAACTCCATGGCCTTTAAATCCAGTTTGGTGCCTGTACACTGGGGGATTCTCTCGCCCGCATGGGAGTATTTCATTCTTACACACTAGGGATGTCCCGAGAGATCCACCCCAGTGCACCATTCACAATAGGGTTTGACTTTTAAATAGCTTTTCATTTGGTTGGAAAGAACAGATTCCCACACAGTTTTTGGAATGCATGGAAAACCCCTATCATTTTCCTGTCTCAACCCTCTTCACATGCAGCCCACACAGTTCTTTGCTTTACAAGAGAGAGAGGGATAGTGGGAGGGAGAAGGAGAGAGGTCACTGATGACGCTCAGGGCTCAGCGATGACCTTTCCTTCTTAGCTGTTCTGGGTAAGGTATATTCCTTCATGCATGCAGAAATAGTGAGTGGGCAGGAGCTTTATTCTACGCTGGTGTCACCACCCCCACCACCCACATGGCCTCATGACTACATTACGCAGTCGCTTCCTTTTGTTCCCATGAAACACTTCTGACTATGAAAAGACTTATAAAAGGAGTTCGTGCTCATTGTTGAAAACTTGGATGGAGCCAAAAAGCATACAAGGGCAGAATAACAAAGAAAAAAGCCTCAGAATACCACTCCCAGAGCCAGCTACTCAAAACTTTGTGGTATTACAAATCAAGAATTTGTTTAATGATTTATTAAATATTTATTGAGTGCTTCTGCTCTACCAGGCATTATGCTAGCTACATACAGAGGCAAATACAGAGGCAAATGATGAGATCCTTACTCTTGTGAAAATGTGCCTGTGTTAATGCAGGTCCTGTCTGAGATGTTTCCTGACCTTTTGTCTCCTGCATGATGCGTTTCTGCAGTCAGAAAAGGCTCACTTCCTAGGGCATCTGTAGTCTGGGTTAGCTGATCCCTCTCCTGTCTTTATAAAAAAATGATATCCTGCCCGTTTTCACAGCCATCGCCAGGCACACAGCCGCTGTCTGTGAACTTACAGAGTTAGAGTGTCCCAGTGGCAATGATCTCTTGCCTGTCTACCATATCACCCAACAGTCCCTCTACTGGGCGTATACCCTGAGGAAACCAGAACTGAAAAATACACATGTGCCCCAGTGCTCACTGCAGCACTATTTACAACAGCTAGGACATGGGAGCAACCTAGCTGTCCATCAACAGATGAATGGGTAAAGAAGCTGTGGTACATGTATACGATGGGATGTTACTCAGCGTAAAAAGGAATGCATTTGAGTTAATTGTAATGAGGTGGATGAACCTAGAGGCTACTATATAGAGTGAAGTAAGTCAGAAAATTATGGTATAGCAACACATATATGTGGAATCCAGAAAGATGATCTAGAAATACTGATGAGCATATTTGCAGGGCAGCAGTGGAGACAAAGACATAGAGAACAGATTTTGTGGACACAGTGGGTGAAGCTGAGGGGTGGGACAGATTTAGAAACTAACATGGAAATATACGCATTACCATATGTAAAACAGATAGCCAGTGGAAATTTGCTGTATGACGTGGGGAGCTCACATGCTCTCTGACAACCTAGGGGGTGGGATGGGGTGGGAGACAGGTTCACGAGGGGAGGAACATATGTACACCTATGTCTGATTCATGTTGATGTATGGCAGAAACTAACAACATTGTAGGCAGTTATCCTCCAATTAAAAATAAATGTTGAAAGAATGGTTTCCTTGGTAGAAATGACAGTGAGTTAGGGAGGGTGTGGAGGTGAGGGGGAAGGATGAGCCCTGGCAGGTTGCTGTGCTGTTGATCTGGGAGATGGCGGCGGGAGAGGCAGTACGTGGGCCAGAGCAGAACTTGGTGCTGGGTGGGGATGACTTTATTTCAAGTAGAGAAGGAAAGGTTGAAGATTGAAAACAAAGGGCTAACTGATGAAACAGACTTACTGACGAGAGATCCAGAATACAGACTGGTCCATCCATACAAGGGTGGTGGCACTGCCAGGAGGCACCTTGGAATTGTGTGGGTTATCAGGGTGATTTGGGGCTGTTAAGGCATCGAATGGGCAGAATCCAGAGATGTGGTGTGTCCTGCACTGGGTGATATAGTGAAGAGAGTTTCCACATTCCAAGCAACTTTCAAATGAGCTACTAGTCAGGAAGGTGAAAACTCTTGTTTAGAATTATCTGAGCCTGGAACCTAGCACTGTTTTTCAGTGACAGAAAGTAATTTTTACATAGTTTTAATATGGATTAAATTTCCGAAAGATTCAACCACAGTGTAAATCAAGGAAAGGTTTCACTGGGAAATCTTGATATATATAAAATGCTTTATAAAGCGTTACTTATCATTTTGAAATGGCATTTTTATTCCTACTGAAAGTGAAAGTGTTAGTCCTACTCAGCCTCATCTGCTCTTTGTGACCGCATGGACTGTAGCCTGCCAGCTTCCTCTGTCCATAAAATTCTCCAGGCAAGAATACTGGAGTGGGTAGCCATTTCTTTCTCCAGGGGATCTTCCCAACCCAGGGATGGAACCTGAGTCTTGGACACTGCAGGAAGATTATTTACCATCTGAGCCACCAGGGAAGCCCATGAGTTCTAAGATTAAGTACCTGAATCTGTCTACAGATTCATAATTACCACACAGTGATTCTACATTGAGGTATAAGGATTTTTCTACCTTACTGTGTATTCAGTATAATAGTACCTGAGCCTTTACATATTGAAAAGCATATTACTTTCCTTTTATTTTGTGATTATGTCATTAAATCAATTAAAATGTAATTATGAATTTAGGTAGGTTATATTCGTTTCTCAATATTAAAGGGGAAGTAATTTTTTATAAAAAGGCATTGGATCTGATTCAGCTAAGAATCATCAGCAAAAATAGAAACACTTAGCAGGAGAAGCTTTAAACACTGTGCTAGAAAAGGCAGTATTCTTGCCTGGAAACTCCCATGGACGGAGGAGCCTGGTAGGCTGCAGTCCATGGGGTCGCTGAGTCAGACACGACTGAGCGACTTCACTTTCACTTTTCACTTTCATGCATTGGAGAAGGAAATGGCAACTCACTCCAGTGTTCTTGCCTGGAGAATCCCAGGGATGGGGAGCCTGGTGGTCTGCCGTCTCTGGGGTCACACAGAGTTGGACACGACTGAAGCGACTTAGCAGCAGCAGCAGTAGAGAAGGCAGTAAGGATGGATGAGGCACACAGAAGTCCAAGGAAGGGGGGCATGGAGTGGAGGAAACCATCCTGTCCTTTATCCTCTGTCAAGTAAGAGTTTAACATGTGTTTAGACTGCAGGAGGGAGTGAAATTGAAGGTGACATAAAAAAGAGAAAGAGGAAAGTCAGTTGTGGATGAGTGTGGTCTGAGACTATGGGAAGATTGCTGCTGCTGCTGCTGCTGCTGCTGCTGCTAAGTCGCTTCAGTCATGTCTGACTCTGTGTGACCCCGTAGACAGCAGCCCACCAGGCTCCCCCGTCCATGGGAGTTTCCAGGCAAGAGTACTGGAGTGGGATGCCATTGCCTTCTGCGGGGAAGATTGCTAGGCAGTGTTAAAAGCCCAGTTGAGGCTGGAGAACTTAAATTTGTCAAGAGCCTCATTCAGCACAGGTGTGGTCTTTGCCAGAAGAGCTCAACAGGAGTGCTTCTCCCAGGGAGCAGAGACGGCTGGCTGGATTCATCCGGGGTTGGAGTTTCCCTAAGCAGGAGTAGCAGAAGAGTGAAAGGTCAGGTCATGAAGAACACTGACTACCAGACTCAGCAGCTTAGCAGTGAACTATGATTAGGGCCAGAAGTGACATCTATCTAGGAGACTGTTACATTATAAAGGCCCCTGGTCAACCCCAGGGGCCCCCAGTGATAGTACATTCTCCTTCTTTCTGTTTCAAGAATGCAGCCAGCTTTATTCCCTACCTGGTATATTGGTGAAGTGCCATTAAAAGATTTTCCTCTATTTTGCTGCACTGACTCAAAAACAAAGGCTGACATTCTCCCAGGACTCTATAAAGGAAAAGTGCAGCTTCTGGGCCTCTTGATATAAATGGAGGCGAATTCTGCTGAGGTGGAGGTGAGTGTTCCCAAATCCGGAGGGAGGCAGGGCTTTTAAAGGAGAAAGTCAGTACACACTAAGCTGAAAATAAGCGGTTTAGCCAGTGGAAGCCTCTTGGCTTAAAAGAAAAGCTCTGTAAATTCCCACAATTCTCCTGGAGAGTCAGACTTTTAAAAATCTGGCACAGCCTTACAAATTTCTCATCTGAATTTCTGTCCACGTTTCCATTTTGATTGTTGGAATCTTGAGTGGTAGCTTCTGACTGCAGTCCAGACCTCACCCTACTCCTCTCTTAACTGAAGTGGAAGCAAGGAGGCGCCAGGAAAAGAAGAGAGTCACTGTCTGATGGCCGCATTCAGATTTGGGGACTAAAGTATAGAGAGAAGGGGAGGGAGCGGTGAGCTGGTTCACCAGTGGAGTTGCTGGGGGCTGAGCACACTTGGCAGCTCCAAGACACTGGGAATCTCAAGGGCATGACTGGGCTTGGAGCAGGCGTACACACTCATATGGGAATTGGATATGGATTGCAGACCTACTGGAGAAATGGGTACAAAATGCTATGAGGTCTCAACGAATAAGGTGCTGAGAATATCTTCCTTGCAAGATCGTGAATAGAAATGACTAAAACCAACACAAATTCATATCAAGAATATAGAGAAAGAAAGAAAAGGGTGCGATGAAGGGAAAATCCAAATGGCTAACAAGTATAAACACTAATAATCATAGGACTGCAAGTCAAAATGGGGCACTTCACTGTGTATAACAGACCGAAGGTTCATCCACATCACTACAAATGACCCAGTTTCATTTCTTTTTATGGCTGAGTTATATTCCATTGTATATATGTATCATATCCTGTCATACAGAGTGAAGTAAGTCAGAAAGAGAAAAGCGAATAAAGTCTACTAAGGCATCTATATGGAATCTGCTGCTAAGTCACTTCAGTCGTGTCTGACTCTGTGTGACCCCATAGATAGAAGCCCACCAGGCTCCCCCATCCCTGGGATTCTCCAGGCAAGAGTGGGTTGCCATTTCCTTCTCCAATGCATGAAAGTGAAAAGTGAAAGGGAAGTTGCTCAGTCGTGTCCGACTCTTCGCGACCCCACGGACTGCAGGCTCCTCTGTCCATGGGATTTTCCAGGCAAGAGTACTGGAGTGGGGTGCCATTGCCTTCTCCGATATGGAATCTAGGAGATGGTAATGATGAACCTATCTGCAGGGCAGGAATAGAGACACAGATGTAGAGAAGGAACATGTGGACATGATGGGGAAGGAGAGGGTGGGAAGAGTTGAGAGAGTGGCATTGACATGTATACACTCTCCTGTGTAAAACAGCTAGCTAGTGGGAAGCTGCTGTTTAGCACAGGGAGTTCAGCTCAGTGCTCTGTGATGACTTTGAGGGGTAGAATGGGAGGGGGAGGTAGGAGGGAGGCTCAAGAGGGAGGGGATATGTGTATACTTAGAGCTGATTCATGTTGTTGTACAGCAGAAGCTAACACAATATTGTAAACCAATTGTATTCCGATTTTAAAAAACAGGGCACTTGAGATTGGAAAAAAAAAAAAGGAAACTTGAATTAATGAAGTATTGGCAAAGTTGTAGAGAAATAGGAGTCCTCAGGCATTGCTGATGGAGATGCAGACTGTTAGAGGGACCTGTTTCTGTCATTTTACTGTGACACCTTCAGCTCATGACTCTTATCTCAGGGTCCTGTGTGGCCACTTGATCCCCTAGCACACAGTCAGATCTGCCCAGTGGGAAGAGGGAAAGGAAAAGGAAAAGAAAAGATACATTTCTGCTGATAGGGCAGCCTAGAAGTTCACACATCACTTTTGCTCTTATCCCATTGGCTAACATTAAATGGTGTAGTCATGCCTAGCAACCAGCTATGAATTCTGTTAGGATGTTAGGAGGATGACGAGCAGTGCATATGTGCAAATGACACAAATTAACACGTTTAGGGTAGGGACTGAGGAGGAAGGGATGGGGATCAGAAGGAAAAGGGAAGAATGACATTTATACAGAATAAGAAAGAGTCCTTGTGTGCATTGATGATGAGAGTGCATCATAAACTGAGACCTGTGGTTATGGCACTCTTCTGTACCTGAAGTTCATGAACGGAAGGAAAGAAGGAAGGAAGGAAGGAAGGAAGGAAGTGAACAGAACAGTAACTACCTAGCAGAGTCCCTCAGAATGNGATCCAACCAGTCCATTCTGAAGATCAACCCTGGGATTTCTTTGGAAGGAATGATGCTAACGTGGAAACTCCAGTACTTTGGCCATCTCTTGTGACGAGTTGACTCATTGGAAAAGACCCTGATACTGGGAGTGATTGGGGGCAGCAGGAGAAGGGGACGACTGAGGATGAGATGGCTGGATGGCATCACGGACTCGATGGACATGAGTCTGAGTGAACTCCGAGAGATGGTGATGAACAGGGAGGCCTGGCGTGCTGCGATTCATGGGGTCGCAAAGAGTCGGACATGACTGAGCGACTGAACTGAACTGAACTGAACTGTAGTACAGGTTCTTCAGCTGGTGCTCCTGGTGAGAAGTTCCCCAAGATCTTTACTAGTTTACCTCCTCACACTGGCATGATTATCAAGCCAGTTTTGTTTGGTGTCCTCATTTTATAGGGTTGCTGTATCTAAGTACCCAAAACTAGGCGGCTTCAAAGGACACAACATCTGTTCTCACAGAGTTCTAGAGTCTAGAAATCTGATGTTAAGTGTTGGCAGGGCTGTCTGGGGCTTCAGAGAATTCTTCCTAGCCTCTTTCTAGCTTCTGGTGATTCTCAGCAAGCTGTGGCATTGCTTGGTTTCCAGACGCATCCCTCCAGTCTCCGCCGTTGTCCATTGCGCAGTCATCTGCTTCCTGTGTGCTTCAGTCTCTTCACATTGTAGTCTTCTGGAGACACCAGTCAGACTAGATTAAGGATCCACTCTAATACAACTTTATCTTAACTGCAATAATTCCCTACTGTAAAACAACTTCATCTTAGCTACAATAATTACACCTTATTCCTGAATAAAAGGTCACATTCTGTAGAACTAGAGGTTAGGACTTTGGTGTATCTTTTGAGGAGACATGATTTAACCTATAACATTTGGGATTGGCTTGACTTAACACAGGAAATCACTTATCCTTCAGATGGAGCATGCACAGTTAGGGTGAGGGTCGGGGAAAGCACACATCCTCACCCCACCAGTGCTCAGAAGGGAGAAGCCGCCTGTTGCCCCTCTTCTGAGTCCCTCCGTGTCTGTCTACCAGTTGGCACACACTGTCACCAGTGCTCTGACCCAGGTTTCGTCTGCATTTGTAGAGTGAGCAGTCAGAGCTACATCTGTGCTATGAAAATGCTTACAGATCTGCCAGGAACATGAATAACAGCATTTTCCACAACAGTTCCTCTTCCTCAGTCAAGCCAGAAACTGTTTTCTGATAGCACTGCAGAGGCAGTGAGTTTCCTAGTTGTATATATCTTTGTAGGGGGCTGGATCAAGTGCCAGCTTCCCCTGTCCAAGTTTCCTCTGTCCTAGCCTGTTGCGGGCCTTAAGGGAGAAGCTGGGAATGTGCCTCTGCCTGGGGACCACAGACAAGGTCATCCTTGGGACGCTGATGGGGGATGCGGAGGAAGTGGAGGACACCATGGAGGCCTCAGGCTTCCTAAAGAGCAGCTAGGGGGCTGAGAGGGTGGGTGGGCGAGAACGTTGGCAGCCGCTGGAGCAGTTGGACTCCTGCCCAGACCCCCAGCTGCCGCTGCTCCACTTCCCGGTGGCAGCTGCCTGGGTACTCCTTTGACGCAGCAAGGGCACAGGGAAGGCCCGAAACATGGGACTCTGTGGGGCTAGCCCAGGGCAGAGCTGTGAGAGGCAAAGCCTATCAGGGGTGTCTTGCCACTTGAGCTCCCTTCCAGCACCTCAGCCCATTCCATACCTCTGCCCATCTCAGCAAAGCTCAGGTCTCACTTGGCTGGCCCATGCCCTTTATGCTAAGATGCAGACGGACCCAAAATCAATCTAGACCTTTTTGCTCCATCTTTAACGTCTGTCTCAAAAGAAATAAATGTCTAGCAAGAAAGACTTGAAAAACACTGTCTCTTCAACACTGAAATCTTAAGTAAGGTAGCAAAACGGGTGGCAGGAAATATTTTGGCATAAAACAATAAAATATTGAATATCTGATCGTAAAGATTCTCCTCCCACATGGTTGCCCTGTGTTTTATCTTCTCCTGTCTCTCCGCCTCCAGCTTTCTGGTCCAGCTTTTCCTCACATGTCAAGTAATCTTTTTGGCTCTGCCTTTTATAATTCTGCTTCTGCACCTTTTGCCTTTTTTTAATCATCTAAGTAAAGACAACAAAGCATTGTGATCAAAAGATCTTCCCCTAGAAGGTCAAATACTGAACCAGTAAGGATTTTGATCCATATTACACTCTCCCCAAAACTTGAAAATCTTTTATTCCTTAATACACTAAAAGGGAATCTTTAATTGGCATTCTAGGTACTAAGTAGGTTGGAGGAAAGTGGTGGGAGGAGGAGGGGAGCAAGTGGAGGTGAAGAGTGTACCTGTCTCCTCCTAGGATAGCTCTGGTGCCTCATGATGGCTCCACTCTCTGGAAGTTTCTGGTCAAAGCCCTAACTCCCTACTCCTCTGCATGTTGGGCACAGGGCTGATTCAAAGCAGCCAGTTTCAGGCTGCTTATATGCCTCATAAGATCCAAATTGGTGTTGCCTATAGCTGCAGGCATGGTGCTACCGGGCTGGGCTGTAACCATGGATCATCATCTCCCCCAAAATAGCTCATTTTAATTGTATTTAGTTTCGTCTTCAGGCGATGCAAATGACTCATTGAAAAGTTAGGCTTCTAGCTCTTTCTTACAGCCCCAAAGAGGTAAATCCCCTAAAGTGAATTTTTTTTCTTCCATACCTAAGCCAGATTTGCCTCAGAGTTCAACACTGTCTCACTCCTACACATCCTGCCACGAGTTTGTAAATCCTCAACTTATTTAAAAGATAATGGAATGGGCCGGGGGAGTGGTGAGGGGAAGCGGGAGAGATGGGGCAGGGCTTGAGTGGGTGGAGATGATGGGAGAAGATTGTAGTCATGAGCACACTGTGTCACCAGCCCTCAAACTCACCTCAGCACTGTGAAGTCTCAGCACAAAACTGAAAGTGCTCACACCTACGATACTGAGACTTTTCTCTGAGACAGTCTTATGAGTTCATACTTGACTAGCAAGTTTGAGAAGCGAAGCTAGGTCCTCCAGTGAGAGTGTGGGGTGTGGGGGTAAGGGGTTGTAAATTGGGGCAAAGCATGCATTTTGCTGGTGTTTTTTCCTATTTGTCACAGTTATTTCTATTTGGGGCCATTTTCCTTTTATCATAACTCAGTAAATCTTGTTCCTGTGTCAGTGATGAGACACCTAAGGAAGATCTTATCCTAAATTACTGATAATTGATATGTATTAGCACCCATAACCTCTAGCCTCCTTCATTTATCTAAGAAAGACTTAATTGCAAGAAGATGTTGATGTTGAGAAGAGCTAGTTAGTAACTTGTTAAAAGACTTTTTATACCCATATGGGCTGGTAAGCAAGGGAAAGGCTGGGAAAGCAGTTCCTGGAGTTCAGAAGCAGCCATAGGTACACATCTCTCCAGGTTGCTGGAACCACAGATGACGTCTCCTGGGCAGTCCTCCAGACACACAACAAAGCTACCCCGGGTATACCACCTGGCCTCCCAGTGACTCATACAATGTGTCCACCCACATCATCACTTTCTAAGAGTGCTGTGGTGGGTCTACTAGTCTTAAGGCCAATCAGTGTAGATCTAACCCTCATTGGTTATACTCCTGACCCATACTTGGAATACCAGTAACTTTGAAGACAGAAAACAAAGAGTATGATTGAAAACAAAAACCTCCTGCTCCAAATGTACCTTTCTTATACTGTACTTTTTGTAACTAGTAAGACTGCCCATATGGTTCCTTTCACAGCATATCTAAAATCTTCTTCTAAAAAGATTCAAGGGAATGCAGACAACATGATCCCATAAAATTGCACTACCTTGGTTCAAAGTAATCTAGCTGGTCAATTTCATATACTGTCAAAGAAGAGAAACTGAAGCATGGTGTTTGTGTGGTTAGCTCTAAAAGTAAGATGAGATGGCCAGATAGAAAACCTCTGCATCAGTTAGATCACTGTCTAATTATGCCAGGCTTGCAAGCAAAATCTCCCTTAGACTTCCCAGCTTCACTCTATTCTGTAGCTAGATTGTACCCCAGTGGAAGCAAGTTATCCCACTAACTGCTGGTCAGAAAGTGTGCAAACAACAAAATGTGGGAAGTTCAACCAGCACATCCTCATGACTGTTTAGCCAGGATCCGCTGACGAAGGACTGGCAGAGTCATCTCTGAATGGCAGTGGCATGTCTGCAACAGTGCATTTGGGCATATAAAATATGTGTTCATGTTTCACATACATAGTTAAGTCAGTTTCAGCTTTAACTAGTACATTATGAGCCGGTTGAGGAGCCATCACCCGATTTTCTCTCATAGGTGTGGCACTTCACACACTTTATATTCATTTAATATAAGACACTTAGGAAGAAAAAAACTTTGCTGATGTCTGACTCAGAGAAAAAGAATGGGAAGCTAACAACAAGACATGATTCCAACAGAAATAAATTTGAATACTCACCATGTTCTTCATTCTTAATCCTTGTGTCTTAAAACAGGCTGAAAGCTCTCAATTGTTCAGTGAACCGAATAATACCAATCACTGCAATTGCTGTCCGGATGACATGAGTTCACAGGCTAAAGATAAAAACATTTAATGTTCCAGGAAAATAAAAGTGCTCATTTGGTTGAGAGGGGAAGACACCAACAATTACATTCTAAAAAATTCTATGGCCATAACATCTGTCTGTGATGTTTTAAAAACTTGTTTAATTTGGTGAAGGATTTTTAAAAATTTTATAGTGTTCTATAGTTTTCAAAGGTTTCATGCAGATGATTTCATATAATACCATAATAACCCTCCTTTTCCCCAGTACTGTTATATTGTCCCTCCCTCCTTCCCTCTCCCTACTGAAAACTGCTAATTTGTTTCCTATGAGTTTATTTCTTTTATGTTTTATTTACTAGTTTGTTGTATTTTTTTGATTTCACATATATGTAATATCATACACTATTTGTCTTTCTCTGTTCAATTTATTTCACTTAGCATAATGCCCCCAAGTTCGTCTATGTTGCTTCAGAAGGCAGAATTTCATTCTTTTTTATGGCTGAGTACTAGCTATATACTTGTGGGGCTGTGTGTATTTGTGTGTGCATGTATGACATCTTTTTAATCCATTCACCTGTTGATGTACATTTGGATTGCTTCCATACATTGACAATTATCAATAAAGTAATTCTGAACATTGGGGAGCATTTATCTTTGGGTTTTTTTGGATTCATACCCAGGAGTGGAATTGCTGGGTCTGATGATAATCCTATTTTTAGTTTTTGGATAAACCTCCATGTTGTTCCTCTGGTGGCCCAGATGATAAAGAATCCGCCTGCAATGTGGGAGACCTGGATTCAGTCCCTAGGCTGGGAAGATCCCCTGGAGGAGAGCATGGCAACCCACTCCAGTATTCTTGCCTGGAGAATCCCCATGGACAGAGGAGCCTGGTGGGCTTCAGTCCACATGGTTGCAAAGAATTGGACAACTGCTTGACTAAGACCAGCACAGCACATACTGTTTTCCATAGTGGCTGCACAAATTTACATTTCCACCAGCAGTATATGTGGATTCCCTTTACTCCACATCCTTGCCTACTGTTATTTGTGTTCTTTTTGATGATAGCCATTCTGACTAGTGTGAGGTGATATCTGGAGATGAAAAAGAAGCTACAACTGACACCACAGAAATACAAAGGATTATAAGGGACTACTACAAACAACTATATACCAATAAATGACAACCTAGAAATGGACAAATTCTTCAAAAGATACAATCTCCCTAGACTGAGCCAGGAAGAAATAGAAAATATGAACAGACTAATTACTAAGAATGAAATTTAATCAGTAATTTAAGAGCTCCCAATGAATAAAAGTTGAGGACTAGATGGCTTCACAGGTGAATTCTACCAAACATTTAGAGAAGAGTTAGCAACTCTTCCAACAACACAAGAGAAGACTCTACTCATGGACATCACCAGATAGTCAATACCAAAATCAGATTGATTATATTCTTTGCAGCCAAAGATGGAGAAGCTCTATACAGTCAGCAAAAACAAGACTGGGAGCTGACTGTAGCTCAGATCATGAACTCCTTATTGCCAAATTCAGACTTCAGTTGAAGAAAGGGAAAACCAATAGACCATTCAGGTATGACCTAAATTAAATCCCTTATGATTATACAGTGGAAGTGACAAATAGATTCAAGGGATTAGATCTGATAGACAGACTACCTGAAGAACTATGGATGGAAGTTTATGATTTTGTACAGGAGACAGGGATCAAGACTGTCCCCAAGAAAAATAAATGCAAAAAAGCAAAATGGCTATTTGAGGAGGCCTTACAAATAGCTGTGAAAAGAAGAGAAGTGAAATTCAAAGGAGAAAAGGAAAGATATACCCATTTGAATGGAGAGATCCAAAGAAGAGCGAAGAGAAATAAGAAAGCCTTCCTCAGTGATCAATGCAAAGAAATAAAGGAAAACAACAGAATGGGAAAGAATAGAGATCTCTTCAAGAAAATTAGAGATACCAAGGGAATATTTCAGGGAAAGACATCCACAATAAAGGATAGAAATGGTATGGACCTAAGAGAAGCAGAAGATATTAAGAAGAGGTGGAAAGAATATAAAGAAGAACAATACAAAAAAGATCTTCATGACTAAGATAATCATGATGGTGTGATACCTCACCTAGAGCCAGACATCCTGGAATGCGAAGTCAAGTGGGCCTTAGGAAGCATCACTACAAACAAAGCTAGTGGAGGTGAAGGAATTCCTAAATTTGAAACTTTAGTATTTCAAATCCTAAAAAATGATGCTGTGAAAGTGCTGCACTCAATATGCCAACAAATTTTGAAAACTCAACAGTGGCCACAGGAATGGAAAAGGTCCGCTTTCATTCCAATCCCAAAGAAGGGTGATGCCAAAGAATGTTCAGACTACCACACAATTGCACTCATCTCACACACTAGCAAAGTAATGCTCAAAATTCTACAAACCAAGCTTCAACGGTACGTTAACCTTGAACTTCCAGATGTTCAAGCTGTATTTAGAAAAGGCAGAGGAACCAGAGATCAAATTGCCAACATCTGTTGGATCGTCAAAAAAGTGAGAGAGTTCCAGAAAAACATCTACTTCTACATTATTGACTATTTCAAAGCCTTTGACTGTGTGGATCACAACAATTGTGGAAAATTCTTCAAGAGATGAGAATACCAGCCTCTTGAGAAATCTGTATTCATATCAGGAAGCAACAGTTAGAATCAATAACTTGAGATATGCAGATGATACCACGCTTATGGCAGAAAGTGAAGAACTAAACAGCCTCTTGATGAAAGTGAAACAGGAGAGTGAAAAAGTTGACTTAAAACTCAACATTCAGAAAACTATGATCATCGCATTTGGTCCCATCACTTCATGGCAAATAGATGGGGAAACAGTGGAAACAGTGTCAGACTGTTTTTTGGGCCTCCAAAATCACTGCAGATGGTGATTGCAGCCATGAAATTAAAAGATGTTGACTCCTTGGAAAAAAAGTTATGACCAACCTAGACAGCATATTAAAAAGCAGAGACATTACTTTGCCAACAAAGGTCCGTCTAGTCAAAGCTGTGGTTTTTCCAGTAGTCATGTGTGGATGTGAGAGTTGGACTATAAAGAAAACTGAGTACTGAAGAATTGATGCTTTTGAACTGTGGTGTTGGAGAAAACTCTTGAGAGTCCCTTGGACTGCAAGGAGATCCAACCAGTCCATTCTAAAAGAAATCAGTCCTGAATATTTGTTGGAAGGACAGATGCTAAAGCTAAAACTCCAATACTTTGGCCACCTGATGTGAAGAACTGACTCATTTGAAAAGACCCTGATGCTGGGAAAGATTGAAGATGGGGGGAGAAGGGGACAACAGAGGATGAGATGGTAGGATAGCATCACTGACTCAATGGACATGAGTTTGAGTAGACTTTTGGAATTGGTGATGGACAGGGAGGCCTGGCATGCTGCAGTTCATGGGGTTGCAAAGAGTCATACACAACTGAGTGAGTGAACTGAACTAACAACTGTTAGCATCTAGCCCTCTGAAACTGTTCAAAAAATTGAGGAAGAAGAAGCACTCCCACACTCATTCAGTGAGATCAGGATCACCCTGTTACTGAAACCAAAAGTATATCACACGAAAAAGAAAATTACAGGCCATTACCACTGATAAATATAGATGCAAAAGTCAGCAAAATATTAGCAATCAAATCCAAAAATACTTTAAAAGGATCATAAACTATCATCAATTGGAATGTATTCCAGGGATACAAGGATTTTTCAATATCTTCAAATCAATCAGTGTAATATACCAGATTAACAAGTTGAAGAGTAAAACCGTATGGTCATCTCAGTAGATGCAAAAAAACCTTTTGATGAAGTTGAACATTTATTTATGATAAAAGCTATCCGAAAGTGGGCCTACAGGGAACTTGCCTCAACATAATAAGGGCCATATATAACAAACCCACATCTAACAGCATACTCAAAGGTGAAAAGCTGAAAGTATTTCCTCTAAGATCAGAAAGAAGACAATGATGTCCATTCTCACCATTTTTTATTCAACATAGTTTGGAACTCCTAGCTATAACAATCAGAGAAGAAAAAGAAAGGAATCTAAATTGAAAAAGAAGAAGTAAAGCTGTCACTATTTGTAGATGACATGATACTATAAATAGAAAATCCTAAGATGCTCCCAGAAAACTACTAGAGCTCATTCATTAATTTGGTAAAGTTACTGGATACCGAATTAACATATAGAAATCAGTTGCATTTCTGTATATTAATAAGGAACTATCAGGAAGAGAAATTCAGGGAACAATCTCACTTAGAATCACATCAAAAAGAATAAAATACTTAGGAATAAACCTACCTGAGTAGGAAAACCCTGTACCTGGAAAACTGTAAGATGCTGATGAAAAAATTGAAAATGACACAAACACACAAAAAAGATAAACCATGTTCTTGGATTAGAGAATCACTGTTGTTAATGACCATGCTGCCCAAGGCAACCTACAGACTCAGTGTAATTCCTATCAAAATGCTAATGGCATTTATCACAGCAGTAGAACAAATAAGTTTAAAATGTGTATGTAAAACACAAGACTCAGAATAGCCAAAGCTATTTTGAGAGAGAACAGGAGGAATCACTCTCCCTGACTTCACGCTATACTACAAAGCTACAGTAATCAGAAGAGTATGGACTGGCACAAAAACAGATACAAAGATCAGTGGAACAGAATAGAGAGCCCAGAAACAAATTCACACTTTTGGTCGGTTAATCTGTGACAGAGGAGGCAAGAATATACAGTAAAGAAAAGAGAGTCCCGTCAGTAAATTGTGGTGGAAAAACTGGACAGCTCCATGTACAAGAATGAAATTAGAACACTTTCTAATATCGTTACAAAAATAAACTCAAAATGGATTAAAGACCTAAACATAACACCAAATACTATAAAACTCCTAAAGGAAAACATAGGCAGAACACTCTTTGACATAAATTCCAGCAATATTTTATGGGATCCATCTCTTAAAGCAAAGCAAAAAATAAAGGGACCTAATTAAACTTGTAATTTTTTTCACAGCAAAGGAAACCATCAACAAAATGAAAAGACAACTGAGTGAATGGGAGAAGGTATTTGCAAATAAAATGACTGATAAGGCATTAGTATTCAGTATATATGAACAACTTACACAACTCAGCATCAAGCTACCATATGATCCTGCAATCCCACTCCTGGGCATATACCTGGAGAAAAACACTGTCTGGAAGGTTACATGCACCCCAGTGTTCATTGAAGCACTGTTTGCAGTAGCCAAGACATCGAAGCAACATAAATGTCCATCGACAGAAGAATGGATAAAGATGTGGTACATACATACAATGGAACATTACTCAGCCATTAAAAGGAGCAAAGTAATGCCATGGATGAAACTAGAGATTGTCATATTGAGTGAACTATAACAGAGAATGAAAAAATCATGTGATATCCCTTATTTGTGGAATCTAAAAAAAAAGGATACTGATGAACTTATTTACAAAACAGGAACTCACAGACTTAGAGAACAAACTTATGGTTGCCAGACAGGAAAGACTGTGGCGGTGGGGAGGGATAGTTAGGGAGTTTGGGATGACGTGTACATACTGCTATATTTATCTCTGTATTTATTTATAATATTTATTTGTCTCCACCAGGCATTAATTGCAACAAATGGATAACTGACAAGGACCTACTGCTTAACACAGGAAAAACTACTCAGTATTCTGTAACAATTTAACTGGGAAAAGAATAGATCCATGTATATGTATAACTGAATCACTTTGTTGTACACTTGAAAGTAATACAACATTGTTAATCAGCTGTACTTCACTATCTAAAAGTTTAAAAAAAAAATGGGCAGAAGAACTGAGGAGACATTTTTTTTCCCCCGAAGAAGACATAACAGATGGCCAGTAGTCATATGGAAAGATGGTCAACATTGCTAATCTTCAGGAAAGTGTCCATGATTCTTCACTGAACTCTGCCTAAGAAAATGTGCCAGGGAGCTGCCATCCGTCCACATCAGGCCTGGCCCAGGGCCTCTGTCTGAACCCACAGCCAGCCTGCATCTGGATCGTGGGCCAGTTGTTCAAATGCAGAGCTGCCTGCATGGAAACTGTCAACACGAGCCCTATAGGCAAAAACATGGTTTCCCACATGTACCCTTGGTGCTTCCTGGATCAGAACTTCAGACTCTCTCTCAGCCTTATTAATAATGAATGTCATTAATAATGCTGTCATGAAGGTGGTTGATGCTGATGAATTTTACTTTTACACCTCAGGATTTCTCTTTCCTCCGTCATTCAGGAAATCTGTTAGATAACTGAATGATGTCAGTGCAGACCTCCTCCCTATCTCCTGACACGAGATATGGGCAGTTTGAAGTAGGCTTCAAGGGATCAGCTCAGAGCAGGGAGCCAAATTTCCAGCCATAACCATGTGGTCACCGTGACAGCTCAGAGGAGAGGAAGGGGGCTGTGTGCCTGCTGCCGGGAGGGGATGTTGGGAGCTGAAGCTCCAGCCTCCGATTAGGGCTCGAGCTGAGTAGCTCCCCAGCTCACAGGTCTGTGACACAAAACACCAAAAAAAACCCAAACCCCTCTTGGAAGTCCTTGCAGACCCCTTTACCACATCAGTTCAACTAGTCTAGATTCTGGGGTTCAAAACCTTGTGATTTATACAGCAAATGTCCCTTAAAGTCAGTGTAGGAAACTGCAGATTGGAAAGTCGGTGAACACCAGAGGGTAAAAGCCTCTGGCATTTAAAAATTCTTTGATAAGATTAGCTGAAATATCCCAGTGACCAAAATAGGCTATTTTTAACACGCGACACCTTGTCAGCATACACAGGACACTCACCTTAATCGGAGATAGGGGAATTTTAACATTTTCTTTCTGAAGAAGGTCAGAGTGTCCAGAGGGTGTGTGGGTGATATCTCTATCAGGACGGTTATATGAGGTTTTTTACTGTCCCATGTTTAGCATAGCCAGAACCACAACTGTTTCTTAATGACACTTAGCTGCTGTATAAAGGCAGATAACAAGAAAAATCTCTTGTACTGTAATTTTTATTTTCCTGTCCAGAACCACTGAAGGTACCTCTCTTACATCACACCCTGGTAACAGGATCTGGACTCCAGAGCACTGGACTTCACCTCAAACCAGTGACCTATGTAGAGCACCCTCGGGGGTCCAGGTTCCGATAGGTGGCATTTCGTGTTTCAGCATCTCTCAGTGGGACCACTGTTGACATTTTGGGGGAGCAGAAAGGAGGAGGAGAGGCGTGCTGGGGTTGGGCTTGGGCACTTTATAGTATAGGGCTGCCTCTTGCTCTGAGGAATGAGTAGCCTGTCTGCTCCCCTCCCCTACAGTCAGTGCCAGAAAATCTGTTTCCTAATACACATTTTCAAATGTCCCCATGAGAAAGAGAAACATGGTTAAGAAACTCTATAGGTGGAAGTGAGTACTAAAATTCCAAGCCTCTTGCCTAGCTGAGGAAGAGTTTGGACACCATGTGGCCAGTCTGAATGGAGGCATCTTCTAAGGAAGCATTATTCTGAGCTTAAGAGACTTGTACTGCGTAGTTTCCCACAGGTGATCTTATTTGTGGCCTCAGAGAAAGAAGAAACTCAATTAGATGAGCAGAGAGAGGTGGAGATGAGAAGATGTTCAGACCAGAGACTGATGCGTGTCCTTGTTTCTGGACGCTGTGCCAGTCCCTGGCTCCCCAAGCATCTCATAAGACCTGCTGGACTTTCCACTCTTAGATTCCATGGGATCATCCACAGCCTTAAAATCAATCTCCTCCCCCCTTTAAAATAAATCTCCCCTCTCCTTTTGTTTTTGGCTTAAGTTAGTTTAAGGTGTTTCAGTTATTTTTAACCAAAAAAAAAAAAACTTGACTCAGAGCTTATACGTGAAAGGATGATTTTTTAATGCATGATGCTCATAAAACAAGCCATAAACATAGCAAGAGCATGGAGTAAGTGTAGTACATGTGGTGACTCGGTTTCCTGGAATTTATGGTTTACACAATTTCCCCCTTTCAGTCCAGTGTCCGAGTTTCACAGTAAATTATACGGTCACCCTTTCCAGAGGGCCGAAAGTGGACAACCTAGTCTTTATGAAAAAAGTTTATCTCAACAGAGGAAAGACTTCAGATAAAAGGAAGAGGAAATTTTTTCCCTCAGAGTCTCCTAGCTGTAGATGTACCTGGGCATGGTTTACGATGAGATATAGCTGGCTCCCAAGCCAGGGAGGCTATGTTTTTGTTATTCTTCAGTTGAGAAGTTGTGTCCAACTCTCTGCACCCCTACGGACTGCATGCAGCACGTCAAGCTTCCCTGTCCTTCACCACCTCCCAGAGTTTGCTCAAATTCACGTCCGTTGAGTTGGTGATGGCATCCAACCATCTCATCCTCTGTCACCCTCTTCTCCTCCTGCCCTCAATCCTTCCCAGCATCAGGGTCTTTTCCAGTAAGTTGGCTCTTTGAATCAGGTGGCCAAAGGATTGGGAGTTTCAGCTTCAGCATCAATCCTTCCAGTGAATATTCAGGGTTGATTTCCTTCAGGATTGGCTGGTTTGATCTCCTTGCAGTCAAAGCAATCACGCTGTTGTGGTGGTGGTTCATTTGGTAAGTTGTGTCTGGATCTTTGTGAGCCTATGGACTGTAGCCCGCTAGGCTCTTCTGTCCGTGGGATTCTCCAGGCGAGAATACTGGAGTGGGTTGTCCTACCCTCCTCCAGAGCATCTTCCTGACTCAGGGATTGAACCCTCGTCTTTTACATCCTGCATTGGCAGGCAGGTTCTTTACCACTCACATCACCTGGGATCAGGCTATGGATAAATAAAAGAGGACAGAGTAAGATTACCCTATTCTGTTTATTTTCAGTGACAAACTCCTCTATTTTTAAATCTGTTACTGTGACCCATGGAAGTAAGTAATTCTGGTTGGGTAGACAGAATGGCAAGTGTTTCAGGTTTATAATCTATTAAGAGGAATATTATCTAATCAAAGTACTTAGATGACCCTAATTGGAGTCCTTTCTTACGGGAAGAGGAGCAAAGCAGCAAAGGGATTCTCTCCTTTATGAGAGCAATGGGGATTTCCAAGGTTAAGGGATATGTGAAGAGCAGATCTCGGTGAAATTCTAGAGGTCACACTGAAGGAGCACTTGGCAAAAGCCACTGAACCTCTGGCCCCAGTCCATGGGTTGTTTCACATTTGGGGTTCCTATGCTGGGTTAATGGCACTCTGATATAGAGTCTAAAGTCAGAAACTGGTCTTATTTTCTTTATTTGATTTTGCTCTTTAATCTTATTTCATTAATTTTGAATATGCGGGTAGTATTTTGCACACAGTGTCTGATCCTTTTTCTTGTAGCAATTCATTTATCAGACTTTATCTAGTTAGTCATGTGGCTGTATTCATCACTGGGGCCAAGTTGCTCTGATCATAGAGGTTGAATTCTGTAAGCCCCAGAGAGCTGACATTAGTAACAGGCAAGCATAGTTGTTCCATAAGGACTACGTAATTCAAATCTTCAGCCATCACCACATTATGTGTCACAGGATAACAGTTTTCACTCCCACAAAGAGATACATTATTTTGAATTCTCAGACTACAGGGTTTTGTTTTGTTGCTATATTTAGCACCAACTCTGTTGTCTTTATCCATTTTGTTCCCATTCTTCCATCCAATCCCATTTCCCCTCTGGCTCTGCTATATTTACATATCCAATGTATTGTAGTGTATTTACCTATAGAAGGCTCAGAAATAGATAAGTACATTCATTAAATCCAAGGTCACTCTCCACCTAGGCTGGAATTCACGTGCTCTCCTATCTCCCACTCTGTTGAATCTGTCTTCTTTCTCCATCACGACCTCAAATGACCTGTTAAGAAAGTAAATGGAAACCTTGATATCAAAAGCGTAAAACAGGTCTGACACAAAGGCCTGACAATGTGGACATAGCCCAAATTTGAATACACATCTCTCTTTAATGAGTTGAAAGTCTAAAGTCCAATGTCCAGAAACCAACTTCGAAATTTCTTATCCTTTTCAATTTTGTCAGAACTCCGGTGATTTCCAAGTGATGGAGAAAAAGCAGAGGAAAATATTTTGATTTGTCTCATTAGACTGTTGGTCAGTCAATGCTAGTCGTCCAGAACTCATGACCTCTAAATTCAAATGCACACAGGAGATATATATTTACCATTAGACATTGTTCTGTGTTAGAAGATTTGTCTGTGTACACACTCCACTCTCTGAAAGTGGCTTTTGAGGTGTTGCTGCCTTCTTTCAGAGTTTAGAAATACGCAGTGGCAGCAGCTGTAGTCCCCACTTCTCATTTGACTTGCCCTTCTTCCCTGTCCTGCAGAATCTCTTCACTCTGATTTCTTCCTTGAGCCCTATGTTCCTGTCTCCACTCTGATTCTCCAGCTCCCACACTGTGGTGAATGAAAGTGGGACTTTTTCTAGTTTTCTGACCTTTACTATCTCTTCTAGAAAAGGCATTTTCTATTCTTTGCTCAATGCAGTTGGTGGTTCCTATCCATGGGTTCTGCATCTGCAGATTCAACCATCCACAGGTCAGAACTGCACTTGGCAGAATCTGCAGAGTTTGAACTCACAGATACAGGATCCAGTGATTGACTTGAACATGCAGGAATTTGGGTATCCATGGAAGTTTCTGAAACCAGTCTCCTGTAGATGGAAGGAAGACTGTATCTTTGGTTCGTGCCTTTTTGCTGGAAAATTGCTTAGGTCTAAAAACCTGCCTTCTGGCAGAGGTACTCCCTTATCCTCATATTTTTTGTTTTTGGAGAATCATGTCAAATATATTCCTGAACAAAGCTGCTGTTGATGCTTCTGAAGCGTGTGTCCCTGGGGCTTAGAGACCGGCAGTGCCTCTGCTGAGGGCACCTTCAGATGAAGTCCTTCTCTGCTTTTGGATATTCAAACCTTTAGCAGCATTTTCTCTTGTGGCTTCTTTTCCTGCGGCTCTGGCTTTGCTTCTGGTGTATTAGCTTCCCCTTCCCGGATGCTCCTCTCTTTGGGGGAAGGTTCCACTGCCTTCTAACAGATCACTATGTTTCTCAAGCTGGTCTGCTTTCCAGCTTGAATTAAGAGCCTGTCTTCCTTTCACATTTTCTTTGACTTCTGGCCCAGACGTTTGTTCTCAAATGCCCTCCTCTGGCGTTGTGGGATGTCCTGTGATGAAAAATATCAAATGAACAGATGAATGGATAAACATTCATTTAACTGCTCGGCAATAACAAGTAAGGAACAGTTCAGTTCAGTCAC
>SJYV01027517.1:0-15981 GCA_006410875.1 Neotragus pygmaeus
GTCCCCATGGCGTGCCACCCGCACGTGAGCGACTCACAGAAAAACGGGGCAGGACACCAGACCCTTCAGCTGAGCTGTGGCGGGTTCTGGATCGAAGGGACGGACCGATTGGTTGTAAGATAACGTTTCCATTTGCAAAAGTAAAGCTTAGACCCGATGAATGCTCTGACAGACACAGCTGTTGGCAAGTCCAGCTTTACCTAGAATCAAATAGGATGGAGGGAGTGTGCCCGTGGGAACAATGGCATAGTTTTCTGCTTCTGCTTTGATGCACAGTGTGCCCTTTGCGCCTCTTAAGAAATTTGGAAATTCCGGCTTAAAAGCAAGACTTTGACCTTAGGCCTGGTTTGCTGACAAACGATCGTGAACTGCACGCTTTTGTACTAGCTTGTCCTGACAGCAAGGCCAGGGGTGCTAAGGGAATCAGGGATCAGGCACAGCTGAGTCCTTAGCAGCACACGTATGCTAGTTTCATCTTTTAAAAAACAGCACTAGATTATCTGAAATTTTTTTTTTTATAAAGGCTACGTTTTCAGCAGACACCTCACAAAGTTGCCGTGGAAGCAATGTGTCAAGGGAAACAGCCTCTTCTTCACCGCTGTACCTGCAGGAGGCACCCACAGGGCTTCCAGAAGGACACCGACTGTTTCAGGGAAACACCCTGCGCCCAGCAGCACATGAGACTCCAGACACCAAAGGCGCAGATGCAACAGGAGGGGGACACTTTTCAGAACTGCTCTGAGAAACTGATGCTGAGTTCTTAGTTGGCCCTGAACCTGGGCCACTGCTGACTCTACAGTGCATCCAGGAGTCCATGCCAAAGCAAGGAAGACCTTAATCACATCGGCTCCCTGCCCTTAAGAACTAGAACATTAAAGTCCAAAAGCACTGAAGATATGTTTGATGCCCGTGCGTTTATAAACTAACAGTGGAGAGTCCTATGTGGTTACGAATCTGGCTTTGTCGCAAGGTCTTCCTGCGCACTCCAAGGGCAGAGACAGATCTGGACATCCCAGCAGGGACTGGGCTTTCTCTCTCACCTAAATCCTGCACCAAGGCCAGCAAGGTCCTTCGGTGCTGAGTTTCAGGAGGCTTGGGCACACGGCACATGCCCGGGGACCGTGAGAGTGGTGGGGAGGTGGAGCGCAAATGCAGGATTCTGTTTATTTCATCACACTCGGAAGGAAGCAGCACGTGCTGGCTAGGAAAAGGGGATGCTGAGAGGGCCTGGTCTACGCACTGTCTCCACGACTGGAGGGGTTCCCATGCTTAGGAAAAAGTATGGCTATAGCAGACAGCTGCAGAGTTGGCTCTGGACAGAAGATTCTTTTGAGTCTTCTCTAACGTTCAGGGCCTCTCTAAACCTCATGCAGGCTGTCTCATGAGGTGTCCAAATAGGCGGGCTACTCCTATTAAGGCCGCAGAGTCTTGGGCTCAGGGCTGCTCCGGGGTCCTGGTCTGGAGTGCTTTAGAGGGTTGGGAACCCTTCCAAATGCAGCCACCGAGCAGAGGGGAAACAAGTTGTGTGCAAGGCCGGTTCCGTGGGGGCTGGCGTGGGGGACGGCGTCGGCCTCAGAAGCTTTCCTAAACTGTCCTGGCTGCAACGACGTGCGGATGGACATGCTCACTCACCTTCTCCCCTGGGGAATAGTCATATTGCGGTCAGGGCCATCACTAGGAGCTGCTATGAGCTTCAGTGCATCAGGCTAAACGTTTTCATGTCGAGGGAGCTGAGGTTTATAACCTGGCAGAATTGTCTGCTGGACAAGAAAACAGCTTGTTGTCTATTTCATTTCTATCTTTTCCCTTTCTGCTCTTTTTCTCTCTCTGCTCGGCAGCATCCTTTCTCTTGCCTTGGGCCCCAGAATCTCACCTTTCTTGGTCACCCTTTGCCTAGCAGCGTGCTAGGACAGAGCGAGTATGTTACAAGCATTTGTCTCCTCAACTGATCCTCTGTTAACCCCACCTCCAGCCTGCTCCCTTGCACTCTGGAATGCTGACACCACTTAGAACTGAGGCTGGTCATTTAGCTGCAAACCTACCAGGGACCCTGTGGGTCCCTGTCATCCACTTAACCCCTGTGGACACCTCTTCTCACAGGCTTTGACTTCCCACGACAACTAGTCTAGCAGCTTGTCTAGATGGAGTGACGCACTCTGAAGATATGGTTTTCAGTAACATGTCAATAAGCCATCTGACTTCTTTTTAATATTCAAGACTGGAGAGGATCAAATGAACCCAAAGTCTATGCCGGTAAACATTTAAAAAGGTGGCACTTCCACGTAAGGCACACTGATCATTTCTGAGATCCTAGGATGCTGTTAATTTGGATTCCTTGTCTCCCTAAAGGTTGGGAGAAGTTCAGAGGGAGTGACCTTCAGATTCTGGGCAGCAAAATAAATCCTAACTACACAGTAAAAGTGAAAATACTCATTTCCCATTTTCTCCCCATATATATTTCATTTAAAGTTTTAGATGACACATTTTTTAGATATTTCCCCTCGACCATGTTAAGCATGGCTTCCTTCCCGTTTGTGTTCATTATTTTCCTTCGAAACTTAAAACATTTATTCCAAACTTTCCACTGAGATGATTTTCTATTTCTACAGCCAGTCTCGGGAACAGACACAACAAAGAGGGTTTTCACAATGCGCTGTACTTGGGTCCTTCCCAGTGGTGGGCTGCTCACGATGGTTTGCTTTACCTCCTACTGTGCTTCAGACTGGAGAAGCTGAAGAAGTGGGAGCGGTGCAGCCTGCAAGGACCCTTCCTTCCGGCTGGAGGCGGCACGCAGGCGCAGGACGCCCAGTGCACTCGGGGGGTCTGCCACCTGGCATGGGCCTCACGCCGTCCGCATGCTGGTTTTGCACTTGTAGTCTGGTGGGGCAGAGGAAGGCCTGTGCGCTCAGGTGAACTGAGGTGCACGGTGTGGGAGTTGGGAAACACGTTTCCTTGAGCACAGTGGATACAGAGCTGAGATGCGGGTGATGGGTCCTTATGGCACCTACTTGGAAGGAGGAGGGAGACAGGCTCCACAGGGCTTCATCAGGGACTCACTAGGAGGGACAAAGAGATTAACGTGGAATAACAAAGGATGTGGCCTGTCATACCTCAGGCATGAGGAGCTGCGCGGAGCAAACAGACTGGTCATCTTTCCCAAGCCAGGTAAGAAGTTAAAGACTGTTTGAAACACCACTGTATACAGAATGAGCCAGGAGAAGCATCTGACTCAGTTCATCTGCTGGTGAAGGCAGTGCAGGCAGGGTGCTCCGCCTCAGATCCTACAACATGCTGGCTCGTCATCTCCCGGGGGCGACTTCTCGGGGTGAACTTACAAGTCAACCCAGAAAGCACTTCTCACTACGTTACAATTAAACCTTGTTTTTGAACCAAACACTAGCACTTCCCAGATGAATTCTACATTTTCACACCAAGGTCTAAGGCTCCAGGTGGACTTTTAACTATTCCTAAAGGAAAAAAGAAAGTCTCCCTCAAATATTCGGAAGTAAGTCTTGGGGCTCGGCAGGGGATGCCAGCAGAGAAGCTGCAACGCGTGTGTGAGTGATGTAAATGTCTGGATTCCTCAAGGACAAGTCCTGGCTGCCTTCTCTCAGGTGCGCTATCCTGCACACGAGCATCTCTCCCAGCACACCTGGGAAAGGTGTTCTCCTCGGTTCCAGATGGCAACCTTTCCTCACGGTGATTTTTTTCCTGGTACAGCCCTTTTACTACAAAGATGTAGCTCTTGTCAAAAAATCATGAACCAGATAGACCCTGTCTGTTCCATTTAACAAGCAGCAAAAAGCAAGAGCTAGTGACCGTGGACTTGGGCGGCTCTGGGTCTTTCCCTTGCTGCCAACCATACTGAGGTTACCCATCACACAGGTGGGTGGCACTTAAGGGCCACAGCCTCTCATTGAGCCCTCCTATGACAGCTTGTTCCTGAACTAAAGGCTGCTACCATTCTTCACACTCTGAAACTGTTTCAATATAAAAAGTAAAGAAGGAAAAAAATGCAGGTAGGAAAGAAGGAAGCGGGGAGGGAGAAAAGGAAGGAAGGGAGGGAGAGAGGTGAGGAGAGGGAGTGGAGGAGGGAGGAAAAGAAAGAAAGAGAGAGAAAGGAAAGGGAAAGGAAAAGAGAAAGAGAGAGAAGGAGAGAAAGAAGGCGGCACCAAGAGCGGCGGCGCGATCGAAGCCACAGCGCCGGCCTGCGCTCCCTGCAGGCGCCGAGCCCAGGGAGCCTCGCAGCCGCCCCGCACCGCTGCCTCCCGAAGCACAGGCCGCGCGCCAGTGAGTGAGCACGAGGCGCCCGTGCGCAGGAAGGCCGGGGTCTGGCTTGTGAAAGGCTCAGCCTGGCCGGGTGCCAGGGTGCCTCAGGCAGGGGCACCAGAACGTGGTGCCGAGGTGACACCCCAGGCTTGTTTTCTCAGGGTGCAGTAGAGGCAGCTGGCTGCTTCCCTTCCCCCTATTACAGTGGAAAAAAAAAAAAAACAAACCTCTTTACCACCTCTGCCCCATTGCTTCAGTACAATGCAGCAGCATTTTCTCCCCTATGGAGTACAATTGCTGTACAATGTTGCATTATTTTCTACTGTACAAAGAAGTGAATCAGCTATATGTATACACATATCCCTTCCCTCTTGGATCTCCCTTCCACCATCCCCACCCTCTAGGTCATTTCAGGACAGTTTGCAGAGACCCCTGTGTTACACAGCAGCTTCCCACTGCCTACTTTACACATGGTAGTGTATATATGTCAGTCCTAGGAGGCTATCAAGAAGCTTCCTTCTCCACGATTTTGGCAAACAAGTGATGCTGCCCATTTTTGGAGATCAGTTCACGTGGTGCCAGTCTCACTGGCACTCTCGTGGGATGTCCTTTCCATCTAGAAAGCAACAGCCTTGCTTCAAAAAATTAAAAGGGATTTCCCACTGCCTGAGTGAAAAGTGCATGAGGATAAAATGAATGGATGAAAACTAAAACTAAGAAAATAATAAATTCCTGTGTTTAATTTAGCTTGTATGCTTTGGAAAACTGTTTTCTTTTACATGTTTAATCAAACACAAAATCTATGGTTGAAACCAAACTACATTAAATAAATCTAAATGATGTAAAAAATTGAACTGGACCTAGATTTTCTCTAAATCAAATGTGGCCAAAACCAGAAGAACTAAAATACAAAATTTCCAATACCTTTGTGATGACAACTGAGAAATTGTTTTGAAGATAAAACTGAGTTAAAGACTACTTTAGAAAGTGGATGAATAACTAGTCTAGGGCTTCATTTCCGCAAGAATTTTAAAACATTTGCTATGATATAATGACACACTTCTGAAAAGTACGTGAAAGTGGAAGTCGATCAGTCATGTCCAACTCTTCGTGACCCCATGGATTGTAACCCACCAGGCTGCTCCTCCATCCATGGGATTCTCTGGGCAAGAAAACTGGAGTGGGAGCTCCCTGACCCAGGGATTGAACCCGGGTCTCCTGCATTGCAGGCAGATTCTTTACCGTCTGAACCACCAGGTAGCCCCTAGATGCAGGAGGCTTCTGAGCCTTGAAATGTGGGTAATTCAAACTGAAATATGCTATTAGCCTCAAATATATACAGGGGTTCAAACACTCAGTACAAAAAAAAAAGGGTAAAATAGTCACTGATTGTCTATACTAAGTGCATGTTTAAACAACAAAATTTGGGGCACACTTGGTTAAATAAAATATATGAAAATGTGTTCCACCTGTACCATTTTTTTTTTAATGTGACTCCTAGAAAATTGAGAATTACCTACATGTGTCTCATTATATTCCATGGACTCTAGAGTAAGGGATTCCCAGATTTCACAAATATGTTCCAGAAATGCTGTCTGTCATTCATCCACGAAATCTTTCCCCACCCAAGGACTGTTCAAGGTCACTGTGTCTCAGGAGGCTTGGAGCCCAGCTGCCTGGGAGGACACTCTCTCACATACTGTAGAGAGTGTGCGTGTGTGTCCATGCACGGGGCAGGCTGCTTTTAAGGATGTGTTGTTAGGAGACACTCCATCAGTAATTCCAAAAAAAAAAAAGTTACTGAAATGGGAAAGCCACACAAATGAACAGATACAAACGCTTAACAGAACTGTTAACACCAGCAGCTCCAGCTTCAGGTATAAAAATCAGCCCTGAGTCCATATATTTGTAGTAATAGTCCTTTTTAAAACTGTAAGTGCAGTGCTGAGTGTAACAGACTCACTCTGTTCTCATCTCAGAATGAAAACCACTTCACTTAAAACCACAGCGTTGTGGACTGAACATGAATTTTGCCAAAGACTGCTTAAACCATATTGCTAAAGTTACAAAGTGCTCTCTATACCAGACAATGGTTAATCGTCATCATTTCACATGATGAGGAGAAAAAGGACATCAGAAGTGCTGGGGGGGTGTTGGCGAAGTCATATTTTTACCGTTACTGTGTTTAACTGGAGAGACTTAGAGATATTAAGAAGGCAGGAAATTGCTGCTGGATTTCAAGAATAATAATAAAAATAATCATAGAGCTGCCTGCAAGGCTGTCATAAAAGTCCTTTTCTCATTTCAGCAGGGTTTCACCTCGAGTGTGGCAGTCCTTCACTCTGGAAAGGAGCGTGGCCGCCTGCCCCAGGAGCTCTGTCGGCGCAGGGCGGCCGTGGGCTGCGGGCCTCCGTCCACCGCACCCCGCCCCGCGGGGAGGACACCGGACGTCCAGGGCTTCACCGGAATCAGGCCCGGGTGATTTCAGTGGAAATCAGCAGCCTGCAGCCACATCCCCTGCAGGGGAAGTTCTCTCCTGGCAGGCGGCCTCTCAGAGACACGCCCTGGACCTGCCCAAAGATCCCTGCTGCTAAACTCACTCCTGAGCGGAGGACACCAAGTAGCTGCTGCTGAGTCGTTCGGTGGTGTCTGACTCTCCGCGACCCCGTGGACTCTGGCCCGCCAGGCTCCTCGCGCCCCGTGATTTCCCAGGCAAGAATACTGGAGTAGGTTGTCACTTCCTCCTTCAGGGAATCTTTACGACCCAGGACTTGAACCCCTGTCTCCTGCACTGCCAGGCAGATTCTTCACCACTAAACCACCAAGACTCTTGCATTAATCTAGCTGCTGTCTCGGTCAGGTGCTTCGGGGCACGGATGCTGAAGAGTGGCCCTCTGGTCTTCCAGCCATGATCAGCTTTCTGATTGCTCCCTGGGCCACTCACACTGCCGGGCCCTTGCTGAGGAAATGTCCCAAAGAAGCCACAACTTCGGGACCACTGACGAGGTCTCCTGCCACATCTGTGCCCACATCTCAGAGTCGTCTTTCATCCAAGGAGCTCAACACAAAACTCTTTTAGAGAAGATGGAGGCCCATGTGTTTTGTAGGAGAGCGTGAGGCCAATGCTCTCCTGGAAAAGTCACTGTAATTTAGTGACCAATCGATGGGATGCAGACAGGTCTCCCGTTGCATTTACAGTTCTTCAAACCAAGATAACGGCAATAATAATAATAATAATGCTCTGTCATAAATAAGATACAGAATCCTTTCTAATCACTCTCCCCGCAGCAACAAAACTAAATCGCTAAGGCAGCATTCTGCTTGTTAATACAGAGACTCGAGTTGCTGTGACATTTCTACTGTGTGTTACCAACAGCAAAGCATCACTTGGAATCAAGTCATGTTGGGCGAGCTGCACGTGCCCCTCAGTGGCCCCAGTCTCCCTGACGGGCTGGGTCTTCCCTAACACCCCCCACAAGAACAGACACATCCATACCCCCATCAGCAAGAAAATGCCTGCTTTCCCCTGGTGCCGTCAAGACATTACAACCACAGATGAGCCCCTGTATACAGGTAGACCAGCTCTCAGGAAGAAACAAAGCCCAAACTCCGAATGTGTAGTGTCTGCCCATTTCTCGAGTATAAGTCTTCCAGCCGCAGTAGGTCTTCAGCTAGCAACAGGTAACAAAGGCACAGCTCCCAGGCTCCAGCCTGAGAACCTGAACGCAGTCTCCGAGCTGCCTGAGCTCCTGTTCCCCCCCCTCCCCCCACTCCCCAGTCCTAGGAGGCAAAGGGCTTAAAATTCTGAGCAGCTGGCTCTGCAGTACTGTGTGAACTGTAGTTCCTGCTAGGACCTCGCAGGGTGCCGGGCTTATCTGGAGGCTGCAGTGGCTCGCCTTTGACCCCGCCCCGGGCCGTGAGAGCCAGAAGGCAGCTTCCCGGGGCCTGGCTCCACCGAGCAAGCGTCCTCATCTCCTCGGCCTGGTGCTGCGGAAGCTTCACAGGGCAGTGGTTAGTGCTCAGTGTGCTTGAGCCTTCCTACTTTTGCATAAAAGGAGGGGAAGCTTTTTTTTTTTCTGGGTTATATTTACACTTCCCAAATCAGAAATGTCCTAACCAGACAGGACAGGTGGCAACTGGCAACCACAGCTCAAAAGTTTTTTTTTTTTTTCCATTTCTTTCTGAAACCCCATGTAGAAGGAAAGTTAACGAAATGTCGGTTGATTGCTCTACACCCAGAGCTAACTATGCTTTCAGCACAGATGGAACAAAGCGGAGAATAAAACTGGGACCAGAAACCCTACAACTGTTGATCTCTCTACTCCCGCAGATAAGAATCTGCTGTTGCTTCCCTTGGTAAACCGACTAGGTACAGTGTGATCCTGAATTTAGGTTGTCTGAAGAGATGGAGATAAGATGATTGCCGCTTTCTCTCTGTAAAAGTTAGCAGCTTTGCTGAGTTCACCTGCTCCTCTGGAGACACAAAACGAAAGCTAGAAGTGTGGTTGGAAACGCCAGCCTCGGCCGTTCCAGCCTCTCCGGGGCTCTGTTTTTCTACACGCTATTCCCTTTTTGAAAAAGACAACCGTGAGCTTTGGAACAGTATTGACTCCACTGTGTGTGCGTGTGTGCTTGGGCATGTTCGACTCTTTGCGATCCCATGGACTATAACCCACCAGGTTCCTCTGTCTGTGGAATTTTCCAGGCAAGGATACTGGAGTGGGTTGCTATTTTCTATTCCAAGGGATCTTCCCAACCCAGGGATTGAACCCAAGTCTCTTGTGCCTCCTGCACCGGCTGGTGGATTCTTTACCACCGATCCACCTGGAAAGTCCCCACTGACTCTATTAAAAATATCTTAAACAATCAGCCACAAAACACCGTCCGGCTGTGAAGTTCATGCAGATGGACACATGGAGCCACGTGAGGATGACCGTGTTCTCAGGGACAAACTGTTCTCAGCCGAGAAACTTGATGATGTAGGGCGGCAAGATGAGTTGGGGTATCATGAAACTGGCTCAGTAGCCCGTGGGGGTAGTCTCAGGCTGAGAAAGCCTCTGGGCCCCAAATACCAATGGCCCCTCTTGAGAAAAAGGGCCTAAAATAATCCACGGGACAAACCTTAAATTCAGATACAGCCTTACATTCCTCTCCCTCAACCTTAGTTTAAGAGCTCTCTCTACCGTCCTGCTCGCCCTCCCCTGAGAAAGCAGGGCCACCATCCCATTCCTTCGGTCCACACGTCTCAGACACCTACCGGATGCCGAGGAGGCAGTGAAGAGACCCCAGAGGCACGCTTTCCCTGTAAGCGGGGCCAGGTGAGGAGTGGGAGGTCAGGGACGGCCCCTCTCATGTGGGGCTCCCAAATGGAGCCTGAATCCAGGAGGGACAGTCTCAGGGTCCCCCAGGGCGTGGGCAGGCTGAGGCAGAGCCCCCAGCCCAGCTCCTGCATGTCTGGTGGTCCCTCCCTGGGGACACCACTTGGGCGGCGACATTCTAGTTCTTTCTCTCCTCTCGCTCCATCCTACCCGCCTTCCCACAGACTTAAACCCCCACTTGTCTCACGCAGGCCACCTGCGCGCCCCCCAGGGCTGCTGCCAGCTCTCCTCCCAGCGTGCTCCCATCCGCAGGGCTGCCCAGGCCCTCAGCCCCTCCCGCCTCCCTGCATGCTGACCTGGGCCTCCACCCCTGCCCAGCTGCCTTGGGGAAGCTCCATCCTGCTGAAGCTGCTTCCCAGCCCCTCTTCCACTCTCCCATGCATGCTTGCTCACTCGGTCAGCTGTGTCTAGCTCTTTGTGACCCCATGGACTGTAGCCCCCCAGGCTCCTCTGTCCATGGGATTTCCCGGGCAAGAATGCCGAGCGGGTGGCCATTCCCTTCTCCAGGGGGTTTTCCCAACCCAGGGACTGAACCTGGGTCTCCCGCACAGGCAGGCTGGTTCTTTATCACCAGGGCTACCTCTCCCCACCTTCCTTAAAGTCTTCCTCCCTCCCGGGGTCTTCCATGCCATACTTCTTCCCAGAAATTTCACCTGAATCAAACGGCTCAGTCTTTGCCTCCTCCCTTGCTCTCTCTCTCAGACAGTCTTACGTATTTACTCCCAAGGCCCCAGAGCACAGCACCCCTCAGCACAGCTGGAATGGCCACACACTGTCGGTGAACTTCAAGTCCACCCCCACACCCAACTCTGTGCCCATTTCCCACGCTGTTCCAAGAGGATTGCTGCCACCCTGCCACGGGGCAGCCCTAGCCACCACCCTCACATGCCCACGCCACGTGGACACACACTGTGTGCTGTCCCCGATGGTCACTCCAGCCCTCAGCTTTGGAGGAGACACTTTGCAGGGTCCCTCTGCAGCCCACAGCCCCTCCCAGAACCCAGGGGCCTTGCTGGGACTGTGCCCACCCCTTCCCCTTCGCCCACCTGCCACCCTTTCCTAAGGTCAATCGTGACTCTCCTCCTCGCCCCGTGAGACCCTGAGCTCCCTAAGGCTCCCCATCAGCCCCCCACAGCCCAGCTGGGAAGCAGCCTTTGTACTTTCTATGCAGGAACCCTGAAGTCCCATGCACGTACTATGCAGTAGCTTATGGTCACTGGGCTGCAAGCTTTAACTGCTCAGCTCTTCAAGGCAGCGGCTGCATCAGCCTGCTAGCGAGAAGGACTCGGTCAATGTTACTCCTTCTGAATGGAATTTCTTCATTTCCTAAGAGTTAGAGAAACTCAAGTCCAAACAAAGCACAAAGTCAACCTAAACGGTATGGTCCCAAACCCTACAGTGACCTCTGTGGGGGAGGCGCCTGCAGGGCAAGGCCCAGGCAGCCTGACCTCCCGCAGGGTCTGCACGGGGCCGCACATGCCTTGACAGCTCCCAGCCCGATGGTCACTGACCTCCAAGGACAAGCAGGCAAGGACACAGCGGCCCTCAAAGGACAGAACAGGGCAGTGTGTGACCCCTCATCCCCGACCTTCTGGAGGGCCCGCCCTAGCTTCAGTGGGGGCTTCACGACCCCTCCGTCCTCCAGCCAGGCCTTCCCTTGCATCCCAGTCTCTCCCGCCGCTGGGAAGGACCCTGACACTCTTCCGTCTTGCCACACTGATCGTGTGCTGCTCCCTGCGTTTGCCTTCTTCTTGGGAATTTCGGGCATCTGTGAGATCACTACCTCGGTGCTTCTCCCTGAAGTCACCAGCCAGGAGGTGACACCAGCACCTGGCAGGTCCATCTCCAGATCCCCAGGGTGTCTCCCAGGGAACTCGCCTGATGCAAATGACGGTGCCACCCACAGCAGCCGCACGGATGCCCTCCTCCTTGCAGCCTGCCTCACCCTGCCGCGCTCGCCCTATGTGACAGCGATGGGCAAGGTGATGCCCTTCCCCGACAGGGAAGCGACTGCCAGGGCCAGAAGGCAAGGGGGCCGCAGAGCCAGGGACAGAGTCCCCGCAGCCGGGTCCCAGCAGAGAGACGCTCCCCAGAGAGACCAACTGTGGGGGCCTGTCAACTGCCACTCAGGACACACACACACACACACACACACACCAGGCATCACACACAACACACTCCAGTTTCAGTTTTCCCCCAAGAAGATTCCTAAGCCTCTGCCATCTGGCCCCACCTTCTATACCAAAACCCAGGACGGATGGAATCCCACGCAGCACAGTCTCCAGTTTAGTTTAATGTACCAACGTGTCCTAATGGTCTGCAAAGACCATGATTTCCAAATGTTTGGCACCGACCTACAGAACTGAGGTCAGAAAAAACTTAACATTTAGTTTTAAATGGGCAGCAACAGACCTGTTACATCACAAGAACCCCTCTTTTCAAAACTTAGAAGACTTTGAGAGTAGGCAAAATGATTTTTCTCTGATGCCATGTCTCATGTTTTGGGAAGGTGAGGAAAATGAGGATTTGGGTCTCTTCTGGGTTTGGCTCCCAAAGCACTGTGCAGTGTGTCAACTATGAAAAGGACTAAGTAACTGCAACAGAGAGGCGAACACGAATGTAAGTGACACGCTCTGAGCTGTTCCTCAGAAGAAGACTGGAAACTGAGTCGCCCGGCCCCTGGACAGAGTGCGGGCCTGGGTGGTTTTCTCTGTGAGATTCTCACAGCGCACATCCCATCAGAGTGAGCTTGAGCTCAGCTGCAGCCAGTGCTCAGATGCTGCCAGATAATAATTCTCCTGAGCTCAAGCGGGGCTTCTCGGCTCAGAGGAGATGCATTGCACAGATAAAAACGACTTCCTCTAACTGCTGATTAGATAAGCGGGTGCAGCATCCGTATTCAGACGCCAGTGCCCCAGCTCCCATTAGACTCAAGCCCCATGGTTTTCCATCATGAAAAGGTCTCTCCAGCATCTCTCACTCCCAGGCTGCAGGGAGGCATTAATGCCCTCCACCCATCCTCATCCTCTCTTCCCCTCCGGACTGGCTTGGTGTCCTGCCTAGAACTAAAGAGATATCTGGCAACAGAATCACCAGGGAAAAACATATAAACCCTCTTACAATTTACACTCCAGTCCTGAAACTCACAATGGAGTGAAGGAATGCTTATTTTGAATGAATGGACCAAAAAAAAAAAAATTTATGTGTAGACACACTTAATCATTTTCCTGGATGCCACAGGGAAAAATTCAGATTTTTTTTCAATATTTTTTCCCTTTTCTATTTCTAAATCAAATCATGGTCAAAGCCTTCCAAGCGAAGGACTCGAGGTGTCAGAATTCAGCTTCAAGAATGCTCTAAACCCCACGCTGCAGGATGCGACTTGCAGGAATCGGGGCCTACGATAAACCACCAGGAAATGCTGGCTGTCACCTCCCTCCCTCTTTGGAGATGAGGTCATGAAAGTGAGCAGAGGCGAAGGAAGAACATTCTAGAACATGGAGGGGCTTGTACAAATACACACGAGTGCCCCATATTTAGCGGCATCCACCCCTCTCATCTCTCTCAGCATTGGAATGACTGCTGCACAGGGTCATCCTGACCGTCTGTCCACAGAGCCGAGCCTTTTGGAAAGCCTTCCTCAAGCGCAAGTCTTTGGTCCTCTGCTAATCCAGCCACCACCTCTGGCTCCTGTCAGTCACTTCTCCTTCTTAGTCCCAGAAGCTGTGCTTCTACCCCTGGGTTTTCCCTGCGATTCCATTCTAAATCCTAAACTTGCCAAGCATCTCTTTCAGGGTGTCATTTGGCTTTCCAGCCCCGAACCTCTCTTCTCCACCCCTGGCCTCTCCCTGTCTCCCTGCTCCAGTCAGGTAAGCCTCCCCGCCCCCTGCCCACCATCTACAGTCAAATGGGGTGGGGGCTCCTACTGCCCACCTTATTCACAACCTGATTCACCTTACTCACAGCCTGATTCACAGCCTGATTTTCTGCTGGGATCAGCCAGCCTGCAGCCCGCCTCCACTCCAGGACTGTGTGCTCATTGACAGCATCAGAGAGCTAGAGGACCCCCGCCCAATTTCAGGACAAGGCCACTCACACAAGCAAAGTCAAAGTCGCTCAGTCGTGTCTGACTCTTTGCAACCCCATGGAATATACAGTCCACGGAATTCTCCAGGCCAGAATACTGGAGTGGGTAGTCTTTCCCTTCTCCAGGGGATCCTCCCAACCCGGCGATCGAATCCAGGTCTCCTGCATGGCAGGCAGATTCTCTCCCAGCTGAGCCACCTGCGAAGCCCCCACACAAGCAGAAGGAGAACAAAACAGTGACAGGCAAACATCCACACTCAAAGGAAGAAAGAGACTGTAGACTATTAAATAAAGGAAGAAACGAAGTTTTTCATCCCTTTACTCGCAGCACGTATCTGCTCTGTTAGATGCCAGTCTTGGCATCATTTCTATGTGAGACTTGTAGTCGCCCCTGGTCAACAGCTGTCAGAAGACTCTTGACCCATTTTCCACTTCTCGAGGGCACCTGCCATGGATGAGTGGGTAAATTTGGGGGTTGCCATAGGAGGTCACTGGGTACATCCTCCTTTTTAGCAGTTTCATACACAACCACTTCAGAGAGGTGAGATTTCTCTCATTATTAAAGAGACCACTTCAGAAGAACAAGCTAGCATCTGGTTGAATAGACTGTCCTGATGACTAAATACTAAATCCCTCAGGGCCAGGAAGTTCTCTCCTGTGTCTAACTTAAATCCTTCATGTTGGACTTTAGATCCTTGCTTCCTCTTATTCAGACCCAGAAGAAAAAGGAGCCAAATGAGGGTGACCCCCTTGTCCTGACAAGGTTATTCCCTTGACATCTGTTTCCCATATCTTTTTTTTTTTTTTTTTTAATTCAGGAGGCTCATCTTGGCACACAGTCCTGGAGCAGCTCCCTCAACACTGATGGAAGTCTTGCGGTTCAAAACCATTACTCTTGTTTCTGAGAACGACACTCCACCAGTGAGACACTTGTCCGCATCTTAAGGGGATGGTTTCTACTCTTTCCCAAAAACTTGCTCATTACTCTCGTCTGTTCTCCTGGTTGAGGTCAGACTTGTCTAGGGCTGGGGGTGAGGGCCCTGAGTTTTTCAAAAGCATCTTTTGTTTTTTTTTCCTGAGACACCCGGTGGCCTATTATCACCAAAGACTCACATATTTTACCATCTTTTACCCTCTCACCATTTCTCCTTGATGCTCCCACTGGAGGAGCCAGCACCCCAAGTTGATCTTGGGTCTTGGAGTGGCCGGCTCCTCAGTCTATCTCTTGGTCTTGCCCTCTCCTAATGGATTCCTCCCCATCTTCTTGGCTCTGTTTTCAGCTTGCCTATTCGCTGGATCACTTTTTTTTTTAATTAATAAATTCCTCTTCTATTCATTCTCTTTCCTTCTCTCCAGGGAAGCTACAACGGACTCTTCCAAAAACCTTTAAGGACCTTCTTCTGCCCGTTATGGTATTTTCACTTGTGTCTTTGTTGCTGTCTTCAGCAAAGCCTGTGTGCTTGTTTTCAGTTAAGCTTGGAAACTATCCTGTGAGCTGAGCTGAGTTCCAGCGCTCTGGCCAGTTTGAAATGAGGGAGGTAAGAACCTGGCGGGGAGCGGCCGACTCCACCCTTCCTCGCCCAGGTGCAGGGTCTCCAGGGCCGGCCTCCGCCCAGCCCTGCCCTCTACAGCCCGGGCCTTCCAGGACGCCCTTCTCTCCGCTAAGCTGCTCCCGCTGCCTTGCAGGGAGGAGCCCTGGCAGGGAGGGGCCCGCTGAGGGAGGGCCCCTGCTTCCTGTGGTGGGTCCCGGGCCCTGGGTTCTTTGCCTTCTTCCCAGAGTGCTGATGAAATACGTCTTCAGGTGCATTTCCTTTCAGCTACTCATCCCTTCATCTTTAAAGTCCTAATGCTATCACGGGCTTCCCTGGTGGCTAAAGATTGGTGGTAAACAATCTGCCTGCAGAGCAGGAGACCTGGGTTCAAACCCGGGGTCAGGAAGATCCCCTGGAGAAGGAAATGGCAACCCACTCCAGTACTCCTGCCTGAAGAATCCCCTGGACAGAGGAGCCTGGCGGGCTCGGGATCGCAAGACTCGGACACGACTGAGCGACTAAACCCTCAGCGCAGTGCTTTCAAGATGACGTGGTTCCTGCTCTCGGTGCTGCCCAGGAGCCTTCCCTGCGCACCTGAGCTGGCTGACTCCCTTCAAACCCAGAAGCAGAGTGCCTAAAGCTCAGCGCCCAGCGTCAGGGGCGCCCATCCCCCCGGCGCGTTCCCGCGCTCCCCGGTCTCGGGGCTTCCCTGCACC
>SJYV01027518.1:0-16014 GCA_006410875.1 Neotragus pygmaeus
GAGGGCAGGAAGAGAAAGGGATGACAGAGGATGAGATGGTTGGATGGCATCACCGACTCGATGGACATGGGTCTGGGTGGACTCTGATATTTGGTGATGGATAGAGAGGCCTGGAGTGCTGCAGCTCATGGAGTCGCAAAGAGTTGGACACGACTGAGCAACTGAACTGAACTGAACTTACTAACTCTATGGTGTGCTTGCGTGAATGAATGACACACCCTGAGTGAAGCAAGTGATGAGTCCTGCTCTGCGATTTCATGGTGCCTCATAATGACTGAAGGCAGCCCCCAAAAGGGGAGCCTTGTCGGGGGTTTATACCCACCTGCCAATGCCAAGAGGCACCGAAAGTCCCTGCAAGGGGAGCGGCCAGAAATGGGTGAAGCGTGTGGACTGAACTTCCCTTTCTTGGTCAGCTTTTCCTGGTCTCTTTGACTGTTTCATAATTGCATGCAGAATTAGAACTACTAACCTAATCTGTTGGATCACAGACTTTCAAGGGACTTGTGATCCATGCTGTTGCTATGTAGTTTTATTTAGACCCCATGTATGAAAGGGCCTAGCCTTGCTAGGAGTCCATTTGGGAGCAATACAGAACTCTGACTGCAAGGACGTCTCTCAGGTTAGAGGTCACTCTCTTGGCTGCCTGCCTCAGGGGCCAGAGACCTGAAAGTGAGCCTTTGTCACGGCTGTGCTTCCAATCTATGTGGATAGAAGCATTGCTGGTCACCATGAGGTTTTTCAGGACACAGATTGGGAATTTCAGGATCTGGTCAGACTGGAAATGAAATGGGTTTCTTCTTTCGGTAGTACTAGCTCTTAGCAGACCAGAGAAGGCTAGAGAGCTTGTGTCTCAACTCCCTAGATGGTCTTTTTGTGGAATCTGTGAACTGGAAGTGATGGTCCTAGTAGCTTGAGGACAGAAATCACTTTTTCCTTGCAGGCCAACCCTCCACAGCCCCTTCGGCTCTCACATATACTGGTGTGGTGACACTCAGAAGAGGCCTCTAGGGTTTTGTTGTTCATCCCTTTGTAACTCAGTGGTTCTGTTGTGTTCAGGACTGTACTTGGGAATGTGCATAGGCACATGGAACATGGATGCTTCCCCTAGTAGACCTTCCAGAAAGCTACTCTGTCACACTCTGGGTGGCATCAGAGTAAAGGGCACATCAAACAAAGTCTTGGCGGTAAGGAACTGAAAATCAATCTGGTATGCCATCAGGTCTACCCCTGGTGCATCTCCACCCCATCTCAGCGGTAGAACTGGGAGGGATGAGTACGGTGCTTGCATCAGTAAGGGACGGGCTAAGTCTGACCAGGAAAGGAAGGCTTTGGTGGAGAGTCAGTGTACACCCCCATCCAGAACAGGAAGGGATGCTTCCGGTGGGAAAAAAGCCACAGCTGTGGATGCCGCTTTTTTCTATACTACAGATGGGAGCTAACGGTTCCAGAACCACTCCTTTAAAATGTATTTTTTAAAGCTGGGACAGGTTTGATCCCCCAAATTTTAAAAGACACACCCGATCTTCTTCTGTGATGCTGAATGGCCACAGTATCCTTTGGAAGACGAGAAATGCTCGCCAGTTGAAAGGTCTCAATTAATACTGTTTTACAATTAGACCAGTTCTGTAGAAAACAAGGGAAATGGGTAGAAGGGACATGAGTGTTGGTCTTCATCTCCCTGTGAGACATGCCAGACTTGTGTCCTAAGGGTGCAGATTTGGGTGTGAAACCATCAGCTCCTTTCTGTCCTCTTACTTTGCCCCGTATCTGGGGCTCCCAAATGAACAGGCTGAGAATCAGGGTACCCCTCCAGGAGGGGTTGCCCCAGTCTTGGTAGAATTTCAAATAGTACCAATTGCGGTCGAGACTATCAAGAGGATTCAAAGAGTACATAGAAGCCTTTAAGGGACTGACTTGACTTTATGACCTTACTTAGAGAGATACAATGCATGTCTTCGGACAGACATTGACTCCTAACTCTAGAGCTTGAATTTTGGGGGAACCTACTACTGTAGGAGATGAATGGCTTGAACTCAGACAAGGGGAAAGAGGGAACACAAGATAGTTCTCCTCCCTACTGGGAGCCAAGCGGTTCCCATAACAGAGCCAGTTTGTCAGATGCATTCTTGAAGGACTCAAGTGAGCAGGCATGCTGATACTTTAGACTCTGCTAAGTTGACTGACATAGAACAGGGAGAGAAGAAAAACTCCTGGTAAATTCCTAGATAGACTACAGGAGGCTCTCCACAAGTTTACTGACATTGATTCCAAAAGTTCAGAGGGAGGAATAATCTTAAAAGACAGATTTCTCACTCAGTCGGCTCCAGATATCTGCTATAAGTTACAAAAATGGGTGTGTGGACCAAATCAGTCTTTAGAAACACTGTTACAGCTGGCTCAGATGGTATATTATGGTAGAGAACACAAGGAGGAAAACAAGAAGCAAAGAAAGAAGCAGACGAAAGACTGAAGCCCCAACAACGGCTGTCAGAGCCACTCTGAAATAGCCTGAGGAAAAATGCCCAGAGGAACCAGGTGAAAAGGGATAGACTTGTCATTACTGAGGAAAGGAGGGGCATCTCAAGCGGGATTGCCCTCAGGCATCTAAGCTGTCCTCAGCTCCATGTCCAGTCTCCAAAGGACCGTACTAGAAAAGACTGCTCTCCAAGGTGTAGGCCCCAGGGGTGGATTCGTAAGACAATCAGGACTGACTGAAGGTGCCTGGAGGTCCCTACACAAGTTCCCATCCTAATTACACCTGAGGAACTCTGGGTATTAACAACTGTGGAGGGCTAATCAGTCAATTTTCTTTCGGACACTGGGGCAACTTTCCTCGTGCTCACTGAAGTCCCTGGGCCACTTTCCTCCTGATCCACTACTGTAATGGGGCTGTCTGGATGAGCCAAATGCTATTATTTCAGTCATCCTTTATGCTGCAACTGAGACTCTATGTGGTTTTCTCATAAGTTTCTGATTGTGCCAGAGTCTCCCTCACTCCTTCTGGGGAACAATGTATTGAGCAAAGTCCAGGCCTTTGTTTTCATAAATATGGAACCCACTCTTTTAATTGAACAGAATGCAAATCCTAAAGTGTGGGCTGATGGAAAAACTGTGAGTCAAGCCCAAGATGCTGTTCCTGCCATTATCAAGCTCAATGAATCTCACTTATTTCCACATCAAAAGCAGTACCCACTAAAGTCTGAGGTTAAGGAAGGGTTAAAAATCCGTTTAACCCATCATTGAAAATTTAAAGGAAAGGGGCTATTAATTCCCTGTAATAGTCCATGCAACACTCCTATTTTGGGTGTAAAAAAAGTAAAATGATAAATAAAGACTTCTTCAAGATATACAAATAATAAGTGTAATCCTTATACTGTATCATCTGAAATTCCTAAATGAGCCAAACATGACTTTAACACAACGGAGAGGATTCTTGGGCATTACAGATTACTCCAATTTGGATTCTGGGTTATGGGGAACTTGCCTGGTCTTTATATAAACTTATAACTGAGACTTAGTAGGCCCAAACCAACAAGTTGGTCCCCAGAGACTCAAACGGCTTTTAAGACTATTCAAACTCCTCTCTTGCAGACTCCTGCTATGAGCTTGCCCACAGGATCAGAGTTTTGTTTGTTTGTTACTGAAAAAAAGGCTATGACCACATTCCTTAAGGGTTCAGTTTAGTTCAGTCGCTCAGTCCTGTCTGACACTTTGCGACCCCGTGAATCGCAGCACACCAGGCCTCCCTGTCCATCACCAACTCCCGGAGTTCACTCAGACTCACGTCCATCGAGTCCATGATGCCATCCAGCCATCTCATCCTCTGTCGTCCCCTTCTCCTCCTGCCCCCAATCCCTCCCAGCATCAGAGTCTTTTCCAGTGAGTCAACTCTTCGCATGAGGTGGCCAAAGTACTCGAGTTTCAGCTCTAGCATCATTCCTTCCAAAGAAATCCCAGGGCTGACCTCCTTCAGAATGGACTGGGTGGATCTCCTTGCAGTCCAAGGGACTCTCAAGAGTCTTCTCCAACACCACAGTTCAAAAGCATCAATTCTTCGGTGCTCAGCTTTCTTCTCAGTCCAACTCTTACATCCATACATGACCACTGGAAAAACAGCCTTGGCTAGATGGACCTTTATTGGCAAAGTAATGTCTCTAGAGCACCATAAGCATTGCTCTGCTGTCTTACAGTATTGAATGTTGCTATGAAGATATTAGAAAAGACCCTGATGCTGGGAAAGAGTGAAGGCAGGAGGAGAAGGGGACAACAGAGGATGAGATGGTTGGACGGCATCACTGACTCAATGGACACGAGTTTGAGCAAGCACCGGGAGATGGTAAAGGATAGGGAAGCCTGGCATGTTACAGACCAAGGGGTCGCAAGGAGTCAGACGTGACTGAGTGGCTGAACAACAGTAACAACAATGAGGCCTCATTGATACATACCCACTCTCTCACCTGTAGATAACTTCACTTTTCTGTCTGCCTGCATTTACTTGACCAGTATATGCCCAATGTTGACAATCAATATTAATCTTTCCTAGTAAACAATGTGTTCATTTGACCCGTTAAATCGGTTTTTCCTCATTTCAGAGAAAAATTTGCTGAATTATATCTTTCTTTCTTTCTCTTCCTTCCTTCCTCTAGTGTATATGTCTACTTGCTGTGACATTCCTTTTGTCCAGATTTACTTAGAAGGCTTAGTTCAAACACTCTGTCTTCTATAATAAAGTGTGGGTGTGTTCTCACTAATTCTCTTCCCACTTATCTCTGGGGCCTAGTTCTTTCCCCTCGGGGCTAATTTATCACAGCAGTTTTATTCTTTCAATTTGCTTTCTCTGTAATGTAACAGCAGAGATGAAAGAAGGGAAAGAAAGTGAGCTTAACCTGGACTCCTGGCCTGGTGCAGTCCATGCTGGGAAATCTTGTTCTCCAGAGTCTTCCTGGGGTGTTACATGTCCTGTCTCGTGGCCCACTTCAGTTAGCCAGAGGTATATCTTATCCATTGGCTTTGGCATACTACCCCAAGACAGCACAGCACTTGTAAGATGGTAAGTACTACTGGCCTTCTGCCTAAGACAAACTTCTAAATTAATTTTAGGTGCTTCTACTCTTGAAGAATTTCTCTTGACTTTTCCCATAGCTAACAAGAGGCTCCTTAGGCCTACTTTGTAAAAATGTTTAGCTCATCTTTTTTCTCCTTACGGATTATATCTGGGGAAGAGTTGGAAGCTATAATTGTCATACTATGCCCTGTCAAAAAATTTTCCCTCCTACTCACCCCTTTTCAAATTCTGTAGTCCAAGTTTATTCGCTTTTCTTGGGGAGCTTGGAAGATTCTGTGATCCTGCTTTATTCTACAATATTTTCCTAGAATTCTTAAAAAAAAAACCCTCCAAAATGAAAATTCCTATGTGATGTACACCAACACAATGCTAATCAGTGTTGATTAATTCTGAAAGCCATGCTATTTTAAATCAAACAAGTGTTATAATATTTCAATACTAGTGCAAAATTGTAATAAAATTATGACTACTATTAAACAGCATAATTTGGGAAAATTAAGAAAAACAACAACATGGAATCACAGGACGGAAAGTGACCCTAGATGAACACATCTTGACTGTGTTCTGTCTCTGTGGCATGGAGCTGATAGCATATTTGCAATCTGCTGTAGAGAGGCTGGATCCATGCAACACTCACAAATGGAAACAAGACTGTAGCATGTGAACAAAGTAGCATTTCAAATCAATAAGNAATGATGCCATCCAATCATCTCATCTTCTGTTGACCCCTTCTCTTGTCCTTAATTTTTACCAGCATTAGGGTCTTTTCCAAAGAATCGGTGCTTCGTGTCAGGTGGCCAGAGTATTAGAGTCGAAAAAGAGTCAGATGTGAATTAGCAAATAAACAACAACAGAGGATGTTGACTAAAGTTTGTTCAAGAAAAGGGTCTGTCAGACCCAGAGAACAGCTCTCAGACCTGCTGGGTCAAGACATGGGACAGAAAGGGGTGGGTCTGGGGCCACCTTCACGGAGACAGGAAAACCTGTGGCCGCCAGGGACAGGGCAGTGCCTGCACAGGGCTGGTCCACAGCAGCACAGTCGCAACCTCCGCTTCCACCTCTGCTAAGAAAAAAAGCTTTCCCCATGAATTTGATTATGAATATGTGTTCTCCCAAAGTTTGAAGTTTTGTTCTCAAACTTATGAAAGTTAAAGGGGTCCCACAAAAAGGCCTATCTTGCTGGAGATGTTTCCAGGGATTAGAAATGGAAGTGGTTAGATCACCATTGTTCGTGTGAACACAAGTAGAAAAGAACGCCCAGTTAAAGATCACTAAGTGCCTGACCTCTGTCAGCCAACCATCTCTCTGTGGGTGGATAACTACTTTCCGAGACCAAATCTGAACCCTATTAAAAATTTAGCAGAAACCACTTTTATCTGGACAGTGAGTTCCTTCCCAAAAGGAGATTGTGAGTTATATCATGCAGAAGGAACCTTCTGTCCCTGACCAGGTCAAGGGTATTTTCCTTTCCACCCTTCAGGCTTGGGCACCTAAGGTCTTCTTTGCAGCAGTGTGACTGTGTAGGGTGTTAGGGTAACAGCAGTGAAGAAACAGAGAGAAGAAGTTGAGAGAGGAGCTGGGAAGGGATGCTTCTCCCTTGCTCCAGCATTGACCTTCTCAGCAGGCTGATCTAGGAAAGAAAGTGCTCCTGCTTCAGCACAAACGCCCCTCAACCCCGCCCATCCCAGTTCATGCTTTGCCATAATCGTCTAACAGTGGTGTTATATGGTCAGGAGGAGTGGAAGAAACAAGAGAATTTTACCCTCACCCAGGGCCATGCCCCTTCAGCCCTCCCCCCAGGAGCGCTTGGCTTCCGGTCACCCAGTGCCCACTAGCATTGCCTACCTGGCTGACCTAGGCATTTGGGCACTAGGCCTGATCTCAGGTGACTTTGGCCTGCTGCAGCTTGAAGCAGAATTTTGATTTCATGGCCAGAGACTGAACTCAGTCTGTAGCAGTGAGAGTGCAGAATCCTGGCCACTAGACCACCAGTGACAGTGGCCAGCAATGAGACCCTGATCTGTCAGCTGTGTAGAAATGAATTCCCATGAGATGGAAAGTAGCGAAATAAGTGAAGTGTTTATTAGGAAAAAAAACAGTACGTGCTAATAGAGTCTTGCCCTTGTTGTTAGAATCACTTTTTTTTTTTTGCTAGGATTTATTTATTTGGCTGCATCAGGTCTTAGTTGTGGCATGCGCGATCCTGGTTGTCACGTGGGATCTTTCATTGTGGTGCATGGATTCTCCAGCTGTGGTGTGAGGACTTGGTAGTTGAGGTGCCTGGATTGTACGCTGTGGTCTGAGGGCCTAGAAGTTGTGGTTCGTGGATTCTCTAGTTATGGTGTGAGGACCCAGTAGCTGTGGTGACTAGATTCTTTAATTGTGTGGTGTGAGGCCTCAGTAGTTGTACCACATGGATTCTCCAGCTGTGTTGTGATGGTGCACTAGTTGTGGTGCATGGATTCTCTAGTTGTGGTGTGAAGGCTCAGTTCTTGCTTCCACATCTGCAGCCAAGTAGTGCCTTTTTTCTTACAGAACTCTGGCCTCAAGTCTTTTTCTTGGGTCCCAAATTCTGGGAAGCAACTTTAATGCTTAATAACATAATGTAAGAATATACTTTCTTTTCAAAAAATTTTAATTAAAAATATTTTATTTATTTGGCTGCATCATCTTCATTGCCTCATGCAGGCTCTGGAGTACATGGACTCGGCTGCTCCTTGGCTTGTGGGATCTTAGTTCCCTGACTAGGGATTGAACTCATGTCCCTTCCGTTGCAAAGTGGATTCTCAATCAATGGACCATCAGGGAAGTTGCAAGAATATATGCTCAAGCTTTAAAAATACAATAAAATCACAATAACAAAAATAGGACCTCACAGCAGCTTACAGTCTAGGCCCTGTTCCTTTATGTAACATTATTCAGTTACAAGTGATCTTTCCCAAGCTAAATGTACTTAGTCAAATCTCTCATATGACAACCTAATACTGAAACCATCTACCATACTACTACTGGAGATTTAGTGTTTAAGGGGTGAATACACAGACGGAAATGTGGAGAGAAAGTGAAAAGACTCCTGGTTCAGCCTCTCCAAGAAGTCAGTCCCTACCGGCTGAACAAGGTCCACCAGTGGTAACCTAGACTGGGGCAAGTTCATCAATACAACATAAATTCTAGAGTCTCTTTTCGAAGAGGCAGACAGGCAACCCTGATCACTCATGGGAATGATACCATTTGCTCTGAGGACATATGAGAAGCTGTAGGCTCATGCAGCCGGTCACTAACACTCCCCTTTCTTTTTTTTTTGGCCCTGAGACCAGGGTTCTTCACTCGTTTCTGAGCCAGTCCATGCTCAGTTGCTTCAGTCATATCCAACTGTTTGTGACCCTATGGACTGTAGCCCTCCAGGCTCCTCTGTCCATGGGATTCTCCAGGCAAGAGCATCGGAGTGGGTAGTCATTACCTCCTCCAGGGGATCTTCCCAACCCAGGGATTAAACTTGTGTCTCCTGTATTGCAGGCAGATTTTTTTTTTTTTTAATTGCTGAACTACTGGGGAAACCTGAGCCAGTCCACATTCTGCAAATATTTTTTACTAGAAGTGGTCTTCACGTTTCACAACACATGAAATTATTTTAACTGCTGAGAAATGGAATGGTTTCTGCAATGGACTATCAGTAAACAAAGGTTGTCAGAGTCTTCAGAAATTGCAGCCACTGCGGATAGTGAGCTAGCTGGTCAGCGTGGGAGAACTCAGGGAGGAAAGAAGACCTGCCATGTAGCAGGCATTGGACTGCAACCCAGAGAGCCCCAAGGAAACTCAGGATGTGAACACAGCACCCTGGCCCCAGACAGGTGAGGTGTGTAACACACACATGAGTTCAGGGAGCCCAGACTCTTGTATCTTCCCCAGTGCAGAAAAGCACTACATTCCTTAACTTGGGGTATCTGGTTTTTTTAGTTTACAATAATCTGACGACCTGCCCTGCGTTGCAAAACTTCCAGGTAACCTGGCCCCCTTCCCTTGCCTCCTTGGAGCCGTTCTCTCAGGGTCACTTGAGTTACTGTCNTTCCTTAACTTGGGGTATCTGGTTTTTTTAGTTTACAATAATCTGACGTTCAGACGACCTGCCCTGCGTTGCAAAACTTCCAGGTAACCTGGTCCCCTTCCCTTGCCTCCTTGGAGCCGTTCTCTCAGGGTCACTTGAGTTACTGTCTTCTGGGCTTGAAATTCTAAAATTTTCCACTGAATAAAACACAACTCTCAACTTTTGGGTTGTGAATATTTTTTAAGTCCACATGGCCAAGGTTGAAAAATGGAAACCGATATGTAAGAAAGCCGCTCCGTAAGGTCTCACCCTGGCTCGCCCACAGCCCTGTGTGGACAGACCCACGCAGGGCAAACCAGTCCCCCACGATCCACCCGCCCCCAGGGCCGCATCGCGCCTGCGCCCAGGCAGCCACAGCCCTCCGCCCAGGCAGCGGGGCCTCCGCGGGCTCCTCCGCCCTCTCCTCCCACAGCCGCATCACTTTCTCCTCCTCTTGTGCACAACAAGGCGGGGCCGGGCGCACCTCGGAGGCCCCATCTCGCCCTCCCGCCCGCAGCTGCGCGCGCTCGCGGGCGCGGCCTTCCCGGCGGGCGGCAGGGAGCGCGGGTCACCCCACCCTCTCCCCGGCGTCTTCCGGTGCTCGCCCCGGGACCGCGCCCACGGGCTGCAGCGGCCCGCCACGGCCCCACGGCCCGGGGTCCCGTCGCCGTGCCCGAGAGGCGCGGCGGGAGCGGTGCTGAGCTCGGCTAAGCGCTACTGTGATGGGCAACAGGTTCTTGAATTTTGTTCGCTTTTTGATAAAGCTTTGCCTTTCGCCTCAAATCAGCGAGAGCCACACCCAAAATGGCCCCCACCATGGACCGGCGCTGTGTGGCTTTGCAGCCCCTTTCGCGACACCCCGGGACCCCTTTACGGCCACGCTCCGGGTGGCAACGCTGAGCCACCCATATCTGGGTACGGGTTGGAGTGAGGCCAATGGGCGTCTGTGCTCGCTCATTCCTAGTCGTGGCCTTTCCTTTGGGTTGGGTCTTGAGGACGTGGGTTTTAACTCTGAGTTGCAAAAGTGATGTTTCCACAGCAGAAACTGAGTTACACCAAGCCCTGGTAAGCCAGGGCTGTGAGGCCCATGGCTGCCTTCCCTTCCCATCTCTAAACTCTCCAACGCAAAAGGGTGGTCTGGTGCCTCAGCCCAAACCTGGCATAGAGCGGGTCCTCAGGGAGAGTTTATTAAACGAAATCCTTACCAAACTAAAGTCTGTGAGGAGAGCGCTAACTAACTACCGGGAAGGAATAAGTGGGTAAGTTTATGTTCTAGTCCTGTGGCCCCCAGACACACAATAAATATTGTGTGAGAGGTGGAGGATCCTGTTTGCACAAATGCTGTGGACTTGGGCCTCAGTTTTCCAGTAAATAATGTGAAGATGTTCGTCACTCGGTCGTGTTCGACTCTGTGACGCCACGGACTGTAGCCGCCAGGCTCTGCTCTCCAGGGGATTTTCCAGGCAGGAATACTGGAGTGAGTTGGCATGCCCTCCTCCAGGGGATCTTCCCGACCCAGGGATGGACCCCTCGTGTCTAATGTCTCCTGCATTAGCACGTGGTTTCTTTACCGCTAGTGCCACCGGGGAAGCCCTAGTAAATCATGTAAAGGAAATGAATGTTACCTGTCATCCCAGTTCTGTCCACGCCTTTGGTTGCTGTCTCACCTCACTGTGGTGTGCCCTGAGAGGAATTCAGGATGGGAAAACGGAAAGCATTTTGTACTTTGGATATACCAACCCCTAGATTTTTAAAAAATTAATTTATTGTACTTTTGGTTGCGCTGAGTCTTTCTGCTGCATGCCGGCTTTCTCTAGTTGCCTGGAGCAGTAGCTGTTCTCCAGTTGCTGGTATCAGGGGCTACTCACTGTGGTGGCTTCTCTTGTTGCAGAGCACGGGCTCTAGATACACGGGCTCAGTAGTTGTGGCGTACTGGCTTACTTTTTCCGAGATATGTGGCATCTTCCCGGACCAGAGATTGAATCCATGTTCCTTGCACTGGCAGCCAGATTCTTAACCACTGTACCACCAGGGAAGTCCCAACTCCCAGATTGTTAAGTTGGATATCTAAGGAAATTTTTCATTAACTTGATATGTCTCTTCTTTGTGATTAGCAGTATCTTTTGGTATTTGAAACATGATTTCCGCCCCGCCCCCCAGCAAAAAATTAATATATAGCCTTATCTCTTCCATTGCCTCACTGGAGGAGGCCATCTGAGGGGGCTGGTTCCTGGGCTATAGTGCTCAGTAAGGGCCTGAATAAAACTGAACTCACAACTGTTACATCGAGGACTTTTCTTTCAGTTGACAACCAAGTGGAGCTGGTATTCCCACTTCAGAATGCTCATCAGGGCTATTGACAAGATTAAGTGAGAAAATGGGTGCCAAAGTTCATCATAAACTTGCTACAGTATGAGGCAGATAAGTGGTATTATTGTGGTGGTTGAGAGCAAAGTGTTGGCTTTAGACAGATCTGAGGTTTGTAACCCCACTACCTACTGGCTGGGAGTATCTGGGCAAATTAGGTAACGGCTGGAAGATAGCTCTCTCGGCCTCAGTGTTTCCTCCTATACCTAGTGGTGTTGGGAACCAAAACCTCTAGGGAAGTGTAGGAGGCAGAGTGGCCCCCAAAGATGTCCATATTCATGATCCCTGGAACCTGAGAGTATATTATGAATTATAGAACATATTTCGTAATTATGAATATATTACATGGCAAAAAGAACTTTGTGGATGTAATTAAAATTAAAGATCATAAAATAAAGAGACTGGTCTGGATCATCCAAGCGGATGCAATCTCTGCCCTTTAAAGCAAAGAATGTTTTGGGGCTGGATTTAAAGAAGTGAGGTAGAAAAGGAAAGCAGGAAGAATAAGAGATATCCCAAGCATGAGATAATCGGATGTGCTGATGCTGGCTCTAGTTAGCCTCACAACTTGTCGTCTGAGAGACTTTGGACAAATTTAAAGCATGAGAATGATTTGAGGTGCCATGACTGGGTCTGAGATGCAAGCAGCCACAGGTAGGGTGTCAACCAAAATAAACAGTAATGCAATAAGAAAATACTTCATTTGGAATCTTAAGAATTGCAGTTTGGGACACACAGGTTCAGGGTAATCTCAAAAGTGTGTTCTGAGGAAGAGAAAGAGTCAGGGGCTTATAAGGACAAAAAGCTTTACGCTTGTTGTTAAAAATTGCCTGGCAAGACTTGATCAGCTCTGATGTGAAAATATCCTTAAGGAATCACAAGCTGTTTCAGGTTAAGGGTCGGATAAGTAAATGGACTGTCACGAGTTACTTAAGGATAAGGTTCTGATGAGTATCTTGAGTTTCTGACAGGTGTTCTGGAACACTTCATCAGATCAAATGTTGGGTTCCATCCTTACAAAGTGTGCATTAAGTCACACTTCCTTAACGGCCTCCAGCTTCATTTTAGAGCTCTCTGAGCAACAATGACTCCATTTTGACTTTTTCCTTTCACATTTCTCCCTTAAGATCAAGATCTTTCTTTAGAAAGCATTGGTGAGCAATCTTTTGGGTATTTGGCATTGGTATCCTCTCCCTTTGGTGCTGGGAAGGCTCGGTCCCAGAGAGCCATGTCTCACAGAGGAGAGAGAGCAGTGCTGCCTGAGAGGTGTGCCCCTAGAGAGCTTAGGCCACGTTTGAACGACAAGCAGCCATTTTAGGAATATTACTTGGTCATTAAAAAGAATGAAATAAAGCCGTTTGCAGCAACATGGATTGGGCCTAGAGAGTGTCATACTGAGAGAAGTAAGTCAGATGGAGAAAGAGATATCACATGAACACCCCTTATATGTTGAATCTAAAAAGAAATCATACAGATGAACTTGCTTATAAAACAGAGACTCAAGACTTAGAAAATGAACTTATGGTTGCTGGGGGGAAGGGATGGTTAGGGATTTGGGGAGGATCATGTACACACTGAAACATTTAGAATGGATAATCAACAAGGGCCTGCTGTATAGCACATGGAACTCTGCTCAATGTTATATGGCAGCCTGGATGGGAGGGGGGTCTTGGGGGAGGATGGATATGTATATATATGTATGGCTGAGTCTCTGTGCTGTTCACCTGAAACTACCTCAACGTTGTTAATCTGCTATACCCCAATACAAGATGTTTTTGGTGTTAAAAAATTAGAACTGAGTTGTAAAAACAAAAACAAGGAGTCATTTTAGGAAGTGAGTTGTAGGCAGTCTTCAAAACAGACATGGATCCTCATCAGGAGGAATCTTACAGGAGTGATTAATCATCTGCAGATGGTAAACTGTCACTATGCCCAATTCAATGGTAAGACCCGAAAGCTTATCAGAAACTAATATTCTTCAGTAAGTGCCAGAATTCTTTTCTGTGAATCTCGTAAGAGGAAGCATATTTGTGAAAGAATCAGAGTGAAACAGTAACTGCCTACAAACGATCTAAAAATGCCCGTTATTGAAAACCTGAGAGCCTAAAAAGGATGAGAGAGTCGTCTAGGAAGCAAGGGTGGCCCCAACCAACAGGCAGCAAGAATGTGGTCCTACATTCCAGGACCGATGGGATTCTGCCAACAACCTGAATGAACCTGAAAGAGCCTATATCCCCAAGTCTCCTGATAAGAGGCCTGTCAGCTAACACCTTGCTTTTATATTTTTGTTTGTTTATTTTTGGCTCTGGAGGATCTTCACTGCTACGTGGGCTTTTCTGTATTTGCCATGCATAGGCTTCTTACTGTGGCCGCTTCTCTTGTTGGAGACCATGGGTTCTAGGCTCTTCGGGCTTCGGTAGTTCAGATCTTGGGCTCTAGAGCACAGGCTCAGCAGCTGTGGTGCGCCGGCTCAGCTGCTGCATGACTCACGGAATCTTCTCAGATCAGGGATCAAACCGGTGTCTCCTGCTTTGGCAGCTGGGTTCTTTTATCACTGAGCCACCAGCAAAGCCCCTAACACCTTGCCTTTGATCTTGTCAGAACCAAAGGAGAGAAAACTGCTAAATTGACCTGGACCTGGGTTTTCAGAACTGTTAAAATAAATTGTGTTGTTTTGAGCTGCTAAGTTTATAATTTGTTACAGCAGCAATAGAAAACTAGTGCAGGAGGGAGCTTTTGGAAGTGGGGCTTGAAGTTTAGTCTGTGGAACATTTGTATAAGGTTAGAAGAAAGTTTCTCATGAGCCTAAGGATCCAGGAAAGAATAAAGACCACCCCCCCACTCCGTGCCTTCTCACATCTTTGTTATTCTCTGACCTCTCTCTTCACTTATCTTTGACTCTCACCCTCTTCTCTCTTTTGCTAAGATGTATGTGGCAAGTATCTTCTCCCAACTGAGACTTGACTAATTTTAAAAATAGCCTTTATAAGGCACTTTTTGATTTACAGAAAAGTTGAGAAGATAGTAGAGTGTATGTGTTTCAACTTTTCACTCTAAGTTTTCTTTGATAAATGCAAGATTGTAGTTAAAATTTTTTAAAAAAAATTATGGTCAAGTATGGTTGGAGAAGACTCTTGAGAGTCCCTTGGACTGCAAGGAGATCCAACCAGTCCATTCTGAAGGAGATCAGCCCTGGGACTTCTATGGAAGGAATGATGCTAAAGCTGAAACTCCAGTACTTTGGCCACCTCATGCGAAGAGTTGACTCATTGGAAAAGACTTTGATGCTGGGAGGGATTAGGGGCAGGAGGAGAGGGGGAACAATGGAGGATGAGATGGCTGGATGGCATCACTGACTCAATGGACGTGAATCTGAGTGAACTCCGGGAGTTGGTGATGGACTGCGATTCTTGGGGTTGCAAAGAGTCGGACACGACTGAGTGACTGAACTGAACTGAACTGCTGCATNGGGGAACAATGGAGGATGAGATGGCTGGATGGCATCACTGACTCAATGGACGTGAATCTGAGTGAACTCCGGGAGTTGGTGATGGACTGCGATTCTTGGGGTCGCAAAGAGTCGGACACGACTGAGTGACTGAACTGAACTGAACTGCTGCATAACATAAAACCTGCCATTTAAACCATTTAAAAGTGAGCATTTCACTGGCATTAAGTATATTCACGTTGTTACACAACCATTTGTTGTTCAGTCGCTAAGTTGTTTCTGACTCTTTGTGACTTCATGGATTATAGCATGCCAGGCCCCTCTGTCATCCACTATCTCCTGGAATTTGTTCAAATTCATCTCCATTGAGTAAGTGATGTTATCCAACCATCTCAACCTCTGCTGCCCCCTTCTCCTCTTGCTTTCAATTTTTCCCAGCATAAGGATCTTTTCCAATCAATCAGTTCTTCCCATCAGGTGGCCAAAGTATTACTACCATCCATCTCCAGACTTTTTCATCTTTCCAAAATAAAACCAAATTGGACTTATCAACCAATACCTCCTAAGTTCCTTCCCCCAATCACTGGTTGCCACCATTCTACTTTCTGTGTCTGTGAATTTGTGTGCCCTAGCTTAAAAAAAATTGAGGTGAAATTCATGTCACACGCAATCAATCAGTTTAAAGTGTAGAATTCCGTGACATTTAGTGTATCCACAATGTTATGTGACTGCCAGCTCTCTAGTTTTTTTTTTAATTTTTTAGCTCTCTACTTTTCATCACCCCAGAAGAACACTCATTACCCATTAAGTAATAACCCCATGTTCCCCTTCACCTCATCCCCTGGCAATCACTAGTTTACTTTCTGTTTCTATGCATTTACCTATTCTGGATATGGGCTTCCCAGTCGGCACAAGTGGCAAAGAACCCACCTGCCAATGCAAGAGACATAAGAGATGGGAGTTTGATCTCTGGGTTGGGAAGATCTCCTGGAGAAGGGCAAGACAACCCACTCCAGTATTCTTGCCTGGAGAACCCCATGGACAGAGGAT
>SJYV01027521.1:0-14353 GCA_006410875.1 Neotragus pygmaeus
ATTTTACTTATGACTTTTTTCTTTTAAGTTTGTGCCACTGGATTATTCTGTACCTGTAGAAGTCCCTGTTAAGAATTGTAAGCCAGACAAACTCCCATTATTCAAACGGCAATATGAAAATGCCATCTTTATTGGTAAGTTTCTCGTTTAATAAATGTATTCAAAGTGTCCTGTACAAATTTGCATAATTAATTTTTGATGACCAAGAAGTTCAGCCTGTCCATGAGCAAAGTAACATCTCAGGTTGCAGCATATATAAAAATTGAAAGAAAATATTCTTTCAATTTACCATTTAAAACTTTGTGTTTCTACTGAATTACAGTATTTAAGGTTAAAAAACAGTTATAGTTTCTAATTTAACTTTACTCTGCATGAAAGTCACTAGGGCCATGCAAATGACACATTTCTTTTCTTCTTTATGACTAATATTCCATTGTGCACGCATCTGCATGCACACACACACACACACACACACACACACACACACACACCCCCCCCCACATTTTCTTTATCCATTCTTTTGTTGAAGGATATTTAGGTTGCCTGCATATCCTGGCTTTTGTAAATAGTGCTGCTATGAACATTGGGATGCATATATCTTTTGGAATTCTGGTTTTCTCCAGATATGTGCCAAGGAGTGGGGCTGCTGGGTCACATGGTATTTCTGTTCTTAATTTTGTAAGGAATCTCCATGCTGTTCTCCATAGTGAATATATAGATTTGCATGCCCACCAACAGTGTAGGAAAGTTCCCCTTTCCCCACACCTTCAGCATTTGTTCTGTATTTTTGATGATGGCCATTCTGACTGGTATGAAGTGGTACCTCATGGTAGTTTTCTTTTGCGCTTCTCTAATAATTAGTAATGCTGAGCGTCTTTTCATGTGACTTTTGGCCATCTATATGCCTTTGTTGGAGAAATGTCTATTTAGGTCTTCTGTCCATGTTTTGATTGGGTTATTTGTTTTTTTGATATTGAGCTGTATGAGCTAATTGTTTATTTTGGAGATTAATCCCTTTTAGTGCCACTGAACAGTACGGTTAAATATGGTTAAAATAGTATGTTTTAAAGTGACTTTTACCATAATTTAAAAAACATAAAAAATAGTTATACATATTATGCCTTGTTAATTTGTTATTTATATGGAAAAGTGTGTTTTTTGTCAAAAATGTAAAAGTATAGAGCTGAATTTGAGGTGGTGATTGACTTTTTTCAACAAAAGCCTCCCATTTATGTAACACACTATGATAACCATCAGGAATATAAAAATTAATCTCTGCCCTCATGCAGCTTATACTTTGGCTATTTTTTCTCTGTTTATTAATTCCTAGCTGACTGAGAAACATTTTTAAGAAAGCGACTGTATGCTGGTCCTCCAGAACTGTTTTATCAGTCCTCTATCAATCACTGTGGTGGTCTTGGAGAGTGAATTATGGGGAACTTTTGGTTGAAAACATTTTCCACTAAAATCAAGAATGTCAGCATTATAAAGGAAGTTTTTAAAGTTATGAAATGTTTGCATCCTTTGATGAATATGACCAGGAAAATGACAAAGTTCCCAATGATGACCAAGGAGTTTGAGAAAACTGACATAATAGGGAATTATACATTTTACATATATTCTTTGGACTGATGATAGCTGGCAGATTGTACTTTCAGGTGAAATTTTTTATAAACAATAAGTAAACCAAGCTTTCCTTTCGTGTACTTTGAGTGCTGATCACATAATGAGTAGAGGAGATATATGCGTTTGAAGTAAATACTGGGGACGTGTTTCTAGATTCCCTACTTGTGCATTTCATCGAAATGTTTTTATTTTGCTCTCAGGCACAAGGACAGCCGATCCACTCTGTTATGGACATACCCAGTTTCATCTGCTACCTGACAGATTAAAAAGGGAACGGCTTTTGAAGCAAAACTGTGCTGATCAGATAGAAGTCATTTTTAGAGCTAATGCTATTGCAAGCCTTTTTGCTTGGACTGGAGCACAGGCTATGTATCAAGGTAAAACTAGTTTTATGGCATCAGTGTTATTGGAAAACATTTTAAGAATTTAGCAGGTCAGATTATTTTCTTTAGGTTAAAACGTAGGTAGAACTTAACATTTTGAAAACTTGCATTGGCACACAATGCAATTGTTTTAAAATCCATAATTAAATATTTTACATTTGTAGTTGGTTAGTGACAATTTGGTAGTTACTGTCATCTTTTACTTTGACCATTTTGTGTGACTGCATTTTTTTTCTGATGATATTCTCAAATATTTCAAAGACGAGCTAACTGAATCAACTCTAGATGATAACAGCTTTCTGAAACTAGAAAATGAACTGCTTTCATGTATTGAATTTTAGATAAAATCACAGTTATCATGTATAATTTCTTTGAGGACCATATCTAGGGTATAGATTGGGAGATAGTTCATTCAGTTAATGGCTTATGGTTTTTACATACCAGGCACTGTTGGCTTTGGAGATACAGTGTTGAATGAGAGAGATCCTGCTTTCCTGGAGCTTATATTATAGTAGGGATAGTAAAAGACAGTAAACATGTAGTGTTTTTGAAAGTATTAATCACATCAGTCATGTCCAACTCTGTGTGACCCTATGCACTGTAGCCCAGCAGGCTTCTCTGTCCATGGGAATTCTCCAGGCAAGAATAGTGGAGTGGATACCCATTCCTTCCTTCAGGGAATCTTCCAACTAGTGGTGATGCTCTGAAGAGAACATACTAGATGAAAGGGAGAGTATGCATAGGGTGCAGGTATAAATGAGGCATGGGGCAGAATCACTTTAGACTTTTAGAGTTAATTCAGGGGAGGTCTCTAAAGAATTTCATTTGAACAGAGACCTGAGGATGAGGAAAACTTGAGCATAAACTTGTGGGAAGGACACTTGAGGGAATGACAGGTAGCTCTGAGGTCAGAACAGACTTGAAGTGTTTAAGGAATAGCATGAAGGCTGATGAAGAAAGGGAGTGGGAGAATGAAGATAGGGAGCTGGAGCGAGATAGAGGGAGCTGGAGGCATGTCACAGAGGACTTTCAGAGCCCACTGTGAACCACTTGACTTTTCTTACAAAACCAGAAGTAATAGAATGCATACCTAGGTTGCTGCTACTCCTATATAAACATCCAGGAGAAGTTTTAATAGTGATTTAATTATTGCCAGGCTCACCTTTTTTTTCCCTTTGTATATGTGTTTTTAACCTCATACTCAACATTGTTGACTTATGTTTTTATAACAGAACTAAATAAATAAGAGTAGGAATACAAGTAGACAATCAGAAAAATTAAGAGGAAACTTTATTGAAGATGTTAGAATGGCATAGTTTATTCATAAAAAATAAAATACTTCTTTTTATAGTATAATTCTGTATTTTAACAATGCTGTTTATTGGCTGTCTTCATTAAAGTTGATATAAAATATATATGTGGCAAAATTAACAACTTATTGCATGCCCCTTGAATTTAAAAGTATGAAAGCCAGTCAGCCTGGACCAAGAAACAGCCAGAAAATTTGAATAATAAAGATATTCAGATATCCTGGAACCTTAAGATGACATAAAATACACTAGGCAAAATGAAAACAACTCATAAAACCGATTTTGAATTATAAATTAAGACATAGAATTCATCTGATAACTACCTGGTTGAAGTTCTTAGAAAGTCAAGGGTTTTTCTGAGGGCTTTTTTTTTTGTAGATTTGGTAAAATAAATGTCTGTAATGGTTATTGGGTGGTAGATGTTGCTGGTATAAGGGAAATTTGAACATATTTAGGGTTGGTGAATAATGATGTGGAGACACCTGCATAAATGGAGCTCACTTCTCTTCTTAGATGAAGTGAGTTAAGGGTGAAATCTGATGAAGTCCAAAGTTGTCAAAAAAGTGTATCATGAACTTTGTGGCTCCTAGAATGAAGGAAATAGTTCTTGATGCAGAAATGGAATATAGAATTAGGATGGAAAAGATAGTGAAAACATTGAGATCTTTAGAAATTTGGTAGATAAAATATCCAGATTATAGGAGGTATTTTATATCCTCTAGTGTGTGTGTTTTGTTTTGGTAAAATATATTCTGTATATAAGTTTCAGCATAACTTTTCTTCTACAGGATTCTGGAGTGAAGCAGACGTTACTCGACCTTTTGTCTCTCAGGGTGTGATCACAGATGGAAAATACTTCTCCTTTTTCTGTTACCAGTTAAACACTTTAGCACTGACTGCGCAAGCTGATCAAAACAACCCTCGTAAAAATATATGTTGGGGGACACAGAGTAAGCCTCTTTATGAAACAATCGAAGATAATGATGTCAAAGGTTTTAATGATGACGTTTTACTTCAGTTAGTTCACTTTCTACTAAATAGACCAGAAGAAGACAAAGCACAGCTAGTGGTAAATTAAGAAAGAACATTTGCTTTGAGACTTTGGGAATACTTAAATTTCACTGAAGGAACAATAAAAGGAATTTTGGTAATGAGACTTCTGTCAAATATTAAATACGTGGATTTTGAGACAAATGTTTCTTTACGTTAACCTGTGATTAGACCTTTCATTTTGCTCAAAGTACTAAGAGATTTAATTTTAGATACAGTATGTTGATTAAAAGTAATTTCATTCATATGTGACTAACTGATGAGACTAATTGAACAATCTTCAATACTTGGTGTTATTTGTTTCTGTGTGTAAGCGCATATCACTTACTGCATACCACTCACTGCATGACAGGCCAGTAATCTGAGAGACAAGGAGTTGGGGCAAGGAAAAATGACTTTATTTGGAAAGCCAGCAAGCTGAGAAGATGACAAACTAATGTCCTAAAGAATGATTTTAATTTGAGGTAGAATTTTGGCTTTTATCCTAGGGAAGGAGGAGGGAAGCAGGGTGCCTGATCAGATTGTGGACTTTATTCTGATTGGATGGTAACGAGATAATCAGGTGGTATTTTTGGGAGTCAACATTATCAACCTGATTCCAACCTGGCTTGGGTCTCAGAATATTAACTATAAGCCTCAAGGAGGAACTAAAGGTCTTTGACTTTGTTTTATGACTATGTTTTATTTTGTCTTCAGTTCAGTTCAGTCGTTCAGTCGTGTCCGACTCTTTGCGACCCCATAAACTGCAGCACACCAGGCCTCCCTGTCCATCACCAACTGCCTGAGTCTACCCAAACTCATATCCATGGAGTCGGTGATGCCATCCAACCATCTCATCCTCTTTCGTCCCCTTCTCCTCCTGCCCTCAATCTTTCCCACCATCAGGGTCTTTTCAAATGAGTCAACTCTTTGCAGCATCAGGTGGCCTAAGTATTGAATTTTCAGCTTCAACATCAGTCCTTCCAATGAACACCCAGGACTGATCTCCTTTAGGATGGACTGATTGGATCTCCTTGCAGTCCAAGGGACTCTCAAGAGTCTTCTCCAACACCACAGTTCAAAAGCATCAATTCTTCGGTACTCAGCTTTCTTAATTGTCCCAACTGTCACATCCATACATGACCACAGGAAAAACCATAGCCTTGACTAGTTGTTGACAAAGTAATGTCTCTGCTTTTGAATGTGCTGTCTAGGTGGGTCATAACTTTACTTCCAAGGAGTAAGCGTCTTAATTTCATGGCTGTAGTCACCATCTACAGTGATTTTGGAGCCCCCAGAAAAAAAGTCAGCCACTGTTCCCACTGTTTCCCCATCTATTTGTCATGAAGTGATGGGACCAGATGCCATGATCTTCGTTTTTTGAATATTGAGCTTTAAGCCAACTTTTTCACTCCCCTCTTTCCTTTTCATCAAGAGGCTCTTTAGTTCTTCACTTTTTGCCATAAGGGTGGTGTCATCTGCATATCTGAGGTTATTGATATTTCTCCCTGCAATCTTGATTCCAGCTTGTGTTTCTTCCAGCCCAGTATTTCTTATGATGTACTCTGCATATAAGTTGAATAACCAGAATGACAATATGCAGCCTTGATGTTCTCCTTTTCCTTTTGGAACCAGTCTGTTGTTCCATGTCCAGTTTTAACTGTTGCTTCCTGACCTGCATACAGGTTTCTCAAGAAGCAGGTCAGGTGGTCTGGTATTCCCATCTCTTTCAGAATTTTCCACAGTTAATTGTGATCCACACAGTCAAAGGCTTTGGCATAGTCAATAATGCAGAAATAGATGTTTTTCTGTAACTCTCTTGTTTTTTCGATGATTCAGTGGATTTTGGCAATTTGATCTCTGGTTCCTCTGCCTTTTCTAAAACCAGCTTGAACATCTGGCAGTTCACAGTTCTCTTATTGCTGAAGCCTGTCTTGGAGAATTTTGAGCACTACTTTCCTAGCATGTGAGATGAGTGCAGTTGTGCGGTAGTTTGAGCATTGTCTTGCCTGACTATTTTTGCTTGTTTCTGCATTGTCTCATTTCTCTGATTGAATTTGCTGTTTGGGACTCAGAGAAGGCCTTGGAGGCTAAAGCTTTTCTATAAATAAGAGATGGGTATACAGGAGTTCCGTTCCCTGGAAGACTCCATAGGTCCTGCTGCATTTTCTGTGGTTTTAAAAGTAATATAAAGATACTAATTCAAAAATAAATAAATAAATAAAGATACTAATTCAAATGCTTGCAAATATGTACATGTTTTGTTTTGTTAAGTATTTTTGTAATAACATGGCACAGAGTTTTAGATCCCTACACAAACCCTCCAAAACATGAACAATGTTTTGCACAAATAGGAAACCGACTCAAGGAAGTTAAAGTGACATTAATTAATAAGGTTTCACAGATGATGAGTAATACACCTGATGAATTATATGCAATCTAGGTTCTTAGACCTTAGAAGTAACAGTAATATGTTTCTGCTAGTTGCATTTGTTTTGTCCCAAAGATTGGGAAACTAGGTTTGTTATGTTTCCAAATCAGTTGTCAGTTGGTAAAAATTGTTATTCTTTCTAATAATTAATTCTTCTTTAAACATGCATACTTATTTAAATTTACATAAACTTATGTAAAATGTAATTCTTGCTAATAATTGTTGTTCTTGCTAATAATCATCCAAAAATTACCTTTGTTGTTGCTCTTGTTTTTTTTTTTTTTTTGGCCATGCTGTGTGGCATTCAGGATCTTAGTTCTCCAACCACAATAGAACCTATGTCTCCCTGCAGTGAAAGCACGGAGCTCTAACCACTGGACTGCCAGGGAATTCCCCTAGTTATTTGTGTAACTTTGCTAACACGTGATATTTTATATAACCACTTTACTGTAGTTAATGACAAGTACTATTTTTTTCTTTCTTCTTCCTTTCCTCCTTTCCTCCCATTCTTTTAAGACAGAGGTCTTGGAAATGGAGCAAGTTATATGGAATAGATGCCTCAGCTAGAAGGGGTTAATTACTGCAAATGATTGCTAAACTGAAAGAATAATATTTGAAAGTTGTGTTAATAAGTGCCTACTTTGTGACACATTGTGCCAGGTGTTCAAGGTTTACTTTCATTTTTTTTTGCAGAGTGCCATGTATTTTTACTCCACCAGTCTTTTATTTAATCTGTTTCCAAATCTTGGAATATTGTTTCCTACCCTTGTTCCTGTTTATTCCAACTTGGATGTTGCATTCTCATTCATCCTTCATGTAAAAAAAAAATGCAGATGTAGAGGGCACAACCTTAGCAAGCTCCAAATAAAATATCTCTTGGTCTGGGCTCTCACTTTCTAACTAATTGAACCTTGGACAATCTGAGTTACCATCTTTGATTTCTACTTCCATAAAACGGAGTAATCTCATAAACTTGTCTAAACAGATTGCATTTAATTGTCCCATCCACTGCATACTTCTCCCTCTGTGGTAGCACCTGTTTTACTCTTTCACGGCAATTTTTCTCATTACAAATGGTGTAGAACACACACATTACACAAACACACCTTTGCATACATGTCAGCACTTCATATAGCTCTTACTATATTCTAGAGCATCGTTTAGATACTTTATTGATATCAGCTCATTTAATCATCAAAAACTTTTGTGAGCTAGGTGCTGTTATTCTCATTTTGCACATGTGTTACACAGAGAGCACAACAGCTTATTGAAGGCCACACAACTAGAAAGAGACAGGGTTAGAATTTGAATCAAGGTGATCTGACTCCAGGGTCTGTGGTAGATATTCTCCAGTAATACACTATAGATCTAGTCAGTGCTACAGCAGTATATCAGTGGTATAAATTCAGATAAAGGAAATGTTAATTCTGACTGACATGGATCCTAGGAACTTTCCTTGGAGCAAGTAACAGTTGAACTGGTTCTTGATAGATGGCATTTTCCAAAAACAGAAAGAAAAGTAAGTGGATAGATCCATGAATGAAGGTGAAATGTTCAAGATTTACCTGGGAATTCGGTGTTTACTTGATTTACCCCAAATCGGGTGTTTTCTAAAAGCATTTCCAGAAAAAAAGTTGTTTAATAAGAAACAAAATCTAATTGGTGTCACATGTGCATATAACACTGAACATTAGGGAACAATGTAGTATTGTTTAGATTTCTGGGGGAAACATTACATCAGAAGAAATCTAAACTAGTCTAGATAAATATGTCGCGCCTACTAAGTTGCTTCAGCCATGTCTGACTCTGCAGCCCCATGGACTGTAGTCTTCCAGGCTCATCTGTCTGTGGGGTTCTCCAGGCAAGGATACTGGAGTGGGTTGCCATTTCCTTCTCGAAGGCATCTTCTTAACCCAGGGATCTAGCCTGAGCCTCTTACTTCCCTGTGTTGGCAGGCGGGTTCTTTACCACTAGTGCCACCTGGGAAGCCCCAGTATATAGATAGGACAGTTGAAAAATGTCAGAACATCCAAGTCTCTTACAAATTTATTAAAAGTGTAGCTGATTAGCACATGATTTAATACAGGAACCAATGAATGGAGAATTCAAAATGAATAAATGTAATGAATATACAAAATCATACTAGGCAAAAGTAAGCATAAAGCAGGGTGATCACCTATAATTTCAAACAATTCAAGGCAACAAAAAGAATCTAGTGTTAAAATGTCGTTTTGCATTACAGATTGTAATCAGTGTGTGAAATGTTACTTAAAGTAAATCTTAGTCTTAAGAAGTTGAAGTAACTAAAAATGAGAAGTAATTAATAAAGTTGACTTAATAAAATTTTGAATCTTACAAACAAAATAGATCTTTTAAAATGTGATAGAACATATATACAAAATTGTTCAGTAGACCACAGAAAGTGTTAGAAATTCTTAAAAACAGGAATCATACAAGTCATGAACTCTGCATCACAGTATATTCACAAATTGCTAATATAGTTTTAAATTGGAGACACCTAATCATTTGAAAGTAATAGTATATACATAAGTGGTTATTGCTTATACCAAATATTCAATATAAAATTCTCCTAGAGCTATATTACATACTAGAAAGCTAGTTATCTTACCTTTTCATTTTTGTTATATGTACTCTTATATGATCTGGACTGTGGTAACTTTCCTGTGCTTTGTACAAGAAAGCATTGTATTAGTGTAAGTAAAACTTTAGACTGAAATGTAAATCCTGCCTATAAAAGGTAGTTGTATATAGCCAAAGTTATTTTGAATGCATTTACTCCTAGGAATACATGAAGGTATGTAAGAGAATCACTGAATAAATATAACCCATTTTCTTTTTGCAGTTGTCAACTTACTTTGCTTTAATACATGGAAAAACTATTTTTCTATTAACACACATGGAGTAGAATGGGGAAAGCCACATACATTTTAAAAGATAAAACATGAGGTACAAAGAAATGCTTACTAATCTCAACTCTAGAAGAGTGTCATAACCTTGCTTTACAGTCTTATATTTGAAGCCTGCTTACTGGTGTACTTAATGGCAAGTTTATAATATTATGTGTTTATTTACAGTAAGGAAATAAAATCAGTATTTGCTAGAAGAAGAGTTTTAAAAAAACTAAAGAAAATCAGAAGAAAATTAAATGTAGAAGACAGTGAATCGAAAGAGAGAATAGACTTGACAAGTACATGCAATAACTGGTTCTTTATCCTAGCCCTCCAGTGTCAGGAAAACAGTTACTGTTCTAGCAAATCTAATTAAGAGGAAAAAAACTCAACTCAAAAAAAAAAAAAAAAACCCTCAAAAAATGAGCATTTCTGTATAAATTTAGAAATCCTAAATAAAATGCCAAATTATTGAATTCAACAGTAATTTAAAATCCACCCTGATAGGGTAGAGTTATGAAATTCAGTACTGGATTGATGTATGGAAACATGTTAATAGCAAACTTTAGTAGTTCAATGTAAAAAAATAAGACTTTTGATAAAATTCTTGTTTAAAAAGGCAAAGAAAAATGGGTAAGTACTAATAGAAGGATATTTCAATAAAATCTTCATGTTAGTCAACCCCCAATTGATGTTTAATAGTGAATAGTACCTGATGTTCCCATTGAAGTCTGCCAGTTATAAGATTGCCAGCTTTGACCTTTATGTGTCTCATTTGCTGATTCAAACCAGGTGCCTAGAATCATATAAGTAAACACTCAAAAGTTTGTTGAGTGATTTCCCTGATGGTCCAGTGGATAAGACTTCATCTTCCAATGCAGAGTGTACAGGTTCTATCTCTGGTTAGGGAGCTAAGATCCCACATGCCTCATGGCCAAAAAACCAAAACAAATCAGAAGCAATACTGCAACAAATTCATTAAAGGCTTTAAAACATGGTCTCCATCAAGAAAATCTTCAAAAAAAGTTTGTTGCATAGATGTGAATTAATGAACTTAAGGTAGTCAATCTTTCAAGTTTGAAATCATGTATACCTCATTTATTTAGTTTTTTTTTTTAATTTCAGCAAAGTTGTACAGTTTTCTTTATGAAGATTTCCTCGTGTCATATATATGCCTTAATTTTTGTGTAATTGAGAATGAATTTTTTCATTTTAATTATAGCTTTTATAGCTTCAAAATGGCTTTGTAATAGCTACTGTTGATTGCTATACATTTATTTTTTGAAAGGCTTGTTTAGCTTATTAACTCAGGAATTTTATAGTTGAGTCACATGAGATACATAGGTCCAGTTGGTCTTGGAATCTTCTAAAGCTGCTTATGAACACAAGTTATCATTAACCTTCATGCAGTAAAATCACTGGACAGTTCTCTGACTTGACTTTAATGAATGACTTGACTTTGATGAAGGGGTGGATGACTATCCCTTCATTCTTAAAGTCATGTCTTTTATTGCCTTCAGTGGAACATGTGTTTTCTTCCTATCTCTTGGACCATTCTTTCACATTTCTCTGCTTTTCTTCTAATTTTTCTTTAAATATTTGTATACATCAGACTTCTGCTCTAGGCTTCATCTTTTTTTTATTCATAATCTTTCCTTAGATGACCTTATCAGGTTTGACGGAAATAAATATATTTATAAGCACATTAAAAATTGCAATACAATTTCAGTTTTGTGTTTCATACCTGAAGTGTTAACATCACCATTGTAACTGGGAATAGGCCTGGTGATTAAAATTGGTGTGATTTTTCCTTAATTTTTCAGTTTAATAAATTTCCCAGAAAATACATATTTTTTATAATAAAAATTCATTTTAACTAAAGAAAGTAGATCTCTTTCATGAATTGACTAATATGGAACCACCATCTTATGTCAAATTGCACTCCTTCAGAAACAACTTTATTATGAAATTATATTTGAAAAAGCATAGAAAGTAACACATTTCTTGAATGTTTATTACTTAAAATTTTATTCAGTAAAATTCAAATGTTTCATCATACATATATTTAACTTATTCTAAGTAGTTGGTTCCTATAAACAGAAAACTTAGTTAATGGACACAGAAGGGCTAGTTTACTAGACAGAGTGCCTAAAGAACTATGGATGGAGATTGCTAATATTGTACAGGAGCCATTGACCAAAATCATCCCAAAGAAAAAGAAATGTATGAAGGCAAAGTGGCTGTCTGAGGAGACTTTACAAATAGCTGAGGAAAGAAGAAAAGTGAAAGACAGGGGAAAAAGGAAAAGATACACCCAACTGAATGCAGAGTTCCAGAGAATAGGAAGGAGAGATAGGAAGGCCTTAAATGAACCATGCAAAGAAATAGAGGAAAACAGAATGGGAAAGACTATAGAGATCTCTTCAAGAATATTGGAGATATCAAAAGAACATTTCATGCAAGGATGGGCATGGTAAAGGACAGAAACAGTAAGACCTAACAGAAGTAGAAGCGATTAAGAACAGGTTGCAAGAATACATAGAAGAACTATACAAGAGAGATCTTAATAACCTGGGAAACCACAGTGGTGTAGTCTCACTCACCTGGAGCTAGACATCTGGAGTGTGAAGTCAAGTGGGCCTTAGGAAACATTAGAATGAAGAAAGCTAAAGGAGGTGATGGAATTCCAGCTAAACCACTTAAAATCCTAAAAGACGATTCTATTAAAGTACTGCACTCAATATGTCAGCAAATTTGGAAAACTCAGCAGTGGCCACAGGACTGGAAAATGTCAGTTTTCATTCCAGTTCCAAAGAAGAGCAATGCCAAAGAATGTTCATACTACCATACAATTGAACTCATTTCACATGTAAGGTAAACCCAAAATTCTTCAAGCTAAACTTTTTTACAGTATGTGAACTGAGAACTTCCAGATATACAAACTGAGTTTAAGGAAAAGAGGAACCCTTGTCTTTTACTTTTCTTCTTTCCTCAGCTATTTGTAAAGTCTCCTTAAACAGCCACTTTGCCTTCATGCATTTCTTTTTCTTTGGGATGCTGATTCCTCTGGCAAATTGCCAGCATTTGTTGGATCTAGAGAAAGCAAGGGAATTCCAGAAAAACATTTCTATTTCTGCTTCATTGACTAAACTAAAGCCTTTGACTATGTGAATCACAACTGTGGAAATGGGAATACCAGAACCTGTCTCCTGAGAAACCTGTATGCCAATTTTGTACTGGCATACAGAACCGAATATGGAAAAACTGGCTGGTTCAAAATTGGGAAAGGAGTACATTAAAGCTGTATATTGTTATCCTGTTTATTTACATGCTGTATATAATGCAAAATGCCAGGCTGGATGAACAGCAAGCTATTATCAAGATTGCCGGGAGAAATGTCAACAACCTCAGATATGCAAATAATACCTCTCTAATGGCAGAAAGTGAAGAGAAACTAAGTAGTCTCTTGATGAGGGTGAAAGAGGAGAGTCAAAAAGCTGGCTTAAAACTCAACATTGAAAAACTAAGATCAGGGCCTCTGTTTAAATCACTTCATGGCAAATAGCAAAGGAAAAGGTGGAGACAGTGACAAATTTTTTCTTGGGCTCTAAATCAGTGTAGATGGTAACTCCAGCCATGAAATTAAAAGATGCTTGCTCCTCGGAAGGAAAGCTATGACAAACCTAGATAAGCAGAGATATCATTTTGCCCACAAAGGTCCCTATGGTCAAAGATTGTTTTTTTAAGTAGTCGTGTATGAATGTGAGAATTGTACCATAAAGAAGGCTGAGCACCAAAGAATTGATGCTTTCGAATTGTGCTGGTGAAGAGTCTTGCGAGTCCCTTGGACAGCAGAGATCAAACCAGTTGGTCCTAAAGGAAATCAACCGTGACTATTAATTGGAAAGACTGATGCTGAAGCTCCAATACTTTGGCCATCTGATGCGAAGAGCTCATTGGAAAAAACTTTGATGCTGGGAAAGATTGGAGGTAAAAGGAGAAGGGGGCAGCAGAAGATGCAATGGTTAAAAAGCATCACCAACTCAATGGACATGAATCTGAGCAAACTCTGGGAGATAGTGGAGGACAGGCAAGGAGTTGAACAGGACTTTAGTGACTGAACAATAACAAGAGACCCAAAAACCTTAGACTTTTTTCTTCAGATAATTTAATAGTCAAGTTAATTGCTATACATATTGTATTTTATGTTATGTTCTAGCCCATTGTGGATAATGTTTAAATTAAATGTGAGTTAAGGTTAAATCACATAAATATATTAGGAGAAATAATTTTTATTCTTATTATTATTATAAAATTTGGAAAAACTGTGGGCAGAAAAAAAATAAAAGGAAAATAAATGGGAAAAATTGCAACAGAGAATATTTAGAATAGAAATAAAAAGCCCACAAGTGTATAATATTGACATTGGTCAATATTTAATTGGACAAGTTTGAATTTCTTATGAAAGGCCTTAGTATTCCAAAGTTTGGTTAAATAGTTTCATTAGGTCAAACAACAATAGCAATAAAAAGATTAAAACCAAGGAGTATTAGGACACTCCACAAAGGGTGAAAATTATAGGTAATAATATTACAAATGTACAGACATGGTCACTGTCTCAGTGTGTAATAAGCATCAGTTCAGTTCAGTCGCTCAGTTGTGTCC
>SJYV01027528.1:5206-24452 GCA_006410875.1 Neotragus pygmaeus
TAACATGACTTAGTCTGAAAAGTTGATAAAGCTCCAAACTTTCCCTTTTATTTCTTTACTGCAAACTTTTGTGACTATAATGTCAAATTTCCATTGTTGGAATGCCTTTTTGTTTCTCAGTCATGGAGGCAGATCCCAACTTGCCTTTGAAGTCTGCTTTCCAAGTTCCTGTCCATCATTCAGGGACCACCCACTCCTTGCAGCCAGGCTTTCCTCATCTGTGCATTCACCTCTGGATCTGTAGCGTTCAGACTGGTAAATCTCTACTCCATGCTAATAATGAACTGTGGCACTTTAAGAAAGCTGATTTCTCGAGCTCACTGCTAGCTTCTTAAGCTCAGACCCTATTAGAGGGTGAAAATGCTAGCTAATAACGTAGTAGTAGGACTAGTGGGAATGTGCTACACTTTTCTTCTGAATGAAAAGATGGAAGATCAGTCACCGCCAAATCCGTATTCTTTTATACCAGGTTGTTAACAATTTTATTCAAAGTGTCTAGTCACCTCTTCACCCATCCTCTTCCTTCTATGAGAGGAAATTATCAGTAAGGCAAGTGAGAGACTTCTCCGCCTGACCATCTTGAGTCAAATATGATTTCTAGGGCTGGTTGGATAAGCATTGCTACTCACTCGGACTATATTGTATCATTGTTGTCCCTGTTCAATCACTAAGTAGTGTTGGACTCTTTTTGACCCCATGAACTGCAGCACGTTATCCTTAGTGCTCAAAAAAAAAAAAAAAGTTTATTGTGTAAGTCTCGGCTGAGCTGATGTTGTGGTCCTTTTCTTTCAAATGCCACATCAACAACTCAACAGCTCTGTGCTACGTGTGCAGGCAGCCTGCTGGTGCCTCCTCCTCACAGCCGTTCTTTTCTCCTCGGTCCTTCACTCAGACGTTCCCCAGGAAGTTCAGGCATTCCGCTTTACTTGTGTGTGTGTGCGTGTGTGCTGTGTGTGTGCACGCATGTGTGCGCGTGATGCCTTTAAATATGCTGGCCTTGGGCAGGATTTTCTGAAGCTATAAATCCTTTAAGCACACCTGCATTTTTCAAGTAACACGCCTGAAGTCAGGTGCCCAGTCCAGGCTTTGGGGCCACCCTGGGTAGATGGGCAGGAGGCCTATCTGTCAACAGCCCTAAAACATCAAATGGAATCAATTGGACCCAGGTTGTTATTTAACCCAAACGTCCACTTAGGGCTCCTGACATGGTTGATGAAATAGTCCCTGTTCTGCCAAAGGGCGCCAAGCCCTGAAAGGACACTGCACATCTCCGTGTATCCACCCAGGGCTTCCCAGGTGGTGTAGTGGTGAAGAATCCACCTGCCAACAGGACACCCAAAAGACGCGGGTTCAATCCCTGAGTCAGGAAGAGCCCCTGGAGAAGGGCATGGCAGCCAACTCCAGTGCTCTTGCCTGGAGAATCCCATGGACAGAGGAGCCTGGCGGGCTGCAGTCCACGGGGTCACAGAGAGTCGGACACGACTGCGCACAGCACATCTACCCCCCTCTGCTAAATGCACACTAAACGCTGTGCCCAGGGCCCCGTGTGTCTCGCTCAGGCCTGGTCTGCAAGAATCACTCAGGTTTCAGGGACCACTAACCCTGGGGTTGAAACCCAGGCAAAGTACAGTTAAGGAGAATTTTACTGGCTACTTACTTTTGCAACTTGGTTAAATTTCTGGATAGTTTTATGCATGTTTTATTCCTTTTCTTTTTCTTTCTCTTTCAGAGCAAGAATGAACGCTTCCCGAGAAGTAAAATTGGTAGAACTTCCTAACTGTAAATTAATAAAAGGAATAGGTAAGCATTTGAGAGGAGGAAGTATTATCAGATACGTCTGATAATACTCCACTTGAAGTGTTACCTTGTGAGTTATTTGATTAATACACCTATTTAATTCTGTTCAAAAATAAAACTACTAGCCAAGAGAGTATTATCAAGTCAGTAGTTAGTTGTAAATACCAGATTACTTGAACCTTCGACTCTACAAACCTGTCATCAAGGGGTTTGACCGCTTTTTGATTATTTGTTTTTGTTTGGTTCATTTAGCAGAAACAGTGGTCAGGAAGCGTTTGATTTTACAGTAATATAAACTGAACAGATGGCAGAGGAGGGACAGAAGGAGAAAGAGTAAAGGGTAAATGTTTATAAAGGCCTCGCACACCTTTACCAGTACCATGGGCCTTCTCCTTGTGCATTTCTCTTTTAATATCTGGGAGGCAAAATTTTCCCAGAAGCTCTCAGTAGATTTCCCCTCAGACCTCATTAGTCAGAGCTAGACAACAGGCTGGTGCCCTAGCTGCAAAGGAAGCTGGGAAAGTAATTAGGGGGCCTCCTTTGTGGGAGGCAGGCCCCTCAGCAAAGATAAAAAGGATGGGGTAACAGAAGCTGGTAGACAGCCAACAGGGAGGGTTGGAGGACTCAAGTCCCCATCTGGTTTCAACCAACCAGCTTTGTTATTTGAAAACAACTTGTTTGACATTCATGCTTTTGTTATGTTTGAGGGTTTGTTTTCTTAGAATCATTTATCTCAGTTGTGGTTAGAAAGGCTAGACCACATGATTTTATGCAGATAGCATCAATTACCTTGGTCAGATATCTTATATTGCAATCTTTTTTTCTAGAAAACAAGCATGATATTGATATTAAATATCACTGGATATTTGTAAAATGAACATCTCCACTAAAATTAATACCAAATAAAAAATCACATATGTCTTGATATTGATTGAAATTCAAAAAATTTACATGTATATGTATTTAAAGCATAACTAACTTGGTGAGTTATTTATTGATGTTTGTGAAGGCATATTCAGAATATGAAATGTATCCTCACTTTAACCAAAGCATTTGAAATTTGCTTATGTTTCCAATAGGGCTTTTCAAAGAGTTTATTTGATTTGGAATGACTGAAGCAACTTAGCAGCAGCAGCAGCAGGTGTCAACATATATGGGGAGTTTACGCTGTGTCTTTAAAAACTGCAAGCTATTTTCAAATTACTATAACTTTTGTACATTTAGTGAATTTCCATGAACTTTAAGAGATTTCAGATTCCGAGGAAAAGGTTCTAGTTCATAAACTTAAAACAAATATANGTCAACATATATGGGGAGTTTACACTGTGTCTTTAAAAACTGCAAGCTATTTTCAAATTACTATAACTTTTGTACATTTAGTGAATTTCCATGAACTTTAAGAGATTTCAGATTCCGAGGAAAAGGTTCTAGTTCATAAACTTAAAACAAATATATTAAGTGTAAGTTTTAAATACACTTTATTGCATGAATCTCTAAATTTTTAAATAATCATATGAATCAATTTGAATACATAAAGGAAAGAATGATTTATTCTGAATCTATCAAAGAAGAACTAAATATGTGGCCTCATTTTCAAGTTGGGAGTGATGAAGACAAGGCCCCCTAACTTCCTGCACCAATCTAAACAATCTGTGCTGTCTGTGATCTTTTTTGAAGAAACTGGCGCTGAAGACCTGGAGATACTTCCTAATGGACTCGCTTTCTTTAGCACCGTAAGTGTTGCCTTTCATTTCCTGTGGTCTGAACCATNCTTCCTGCACCAATCTAAACAATCTGTGCTGTCTGTGATCTTTTTTGAAGAAACTGGCGCTGAAGACCTGGAGATACTTCCTAATGGACTCGCTTTCTTTAGCACCGTAAGTGTTGCCTTTCATTTCCTGTGGTCTGAACCATTTTCTAGGACCAACTGCTTGCCTTTCATTTCAGCCTTCTTTATACCAGTATCCATCTTCAAATAAAATGAGTGGCGATATGGTTCAAAAAACAACCTGTGTAGACATTCATACTGGTGTTACGATTATGATCGTATGTGTTCTACGCAGGTTTGTGTTCCCGTGGGTACACTGAGCTCCTATATTCCCTTATCTTCCACTGTGACAATTTGAGTCCAGTGAGTTCAAGAATGGCTTCCCATTCATCTGTCTGTTCCTTGAAGAACATAAGCAGTGTACTTAAATATCTGCTGACGTGTGTGTGTGTGTGTGTGTGTGTGCGCGCGCGCGCACGCGTTCCCCCTCACATATCATTTAGGTTTTAATCCTTCTTTTTATACTTTTTGGAATAAGACTTGTAATTTTAAGATGTTAGTAGGTCATGCCACAATTTCCAAACTTTTGGAAAGAAAATCCCCCGTGTTGTGAAACTCTCCTGCATACAGATCATTGTGGTAGATGATATAGCTCAAAACCAAAAATCATCACCCTAATGAAGGATAACAGAATTGATAGAATACAGTATTCGAGTCATCCAGCCACTGAAAATCCTTTGCTGCCTGTTGTAATTCATTTAATCCAGTTTTCTCCTATGAAGACTGATCGTCCTCTGAAGAGGTGTCTTACAAACTTTTTTTTAAAGCAAAAGAATATAAATTTCCATTAAATCTTACACAGGACCCCACTATCTAAGTAAAATAAAATAAAATAATAAAATAAAACAAATAGTAGCTGTGCTGTTCTACCTTCAAGCTAAGGAATGAGTCGCTCCTTGGAGTGATTAGACCCCAACCCTAAACCTTTGTTTCTGAGATGCTTCCGTGAAACCCGCCAGGGGACGATCCATAACCCGTGTTCTTCTGTGTTCCTTGCTTATATTACTGAAGTTTACTAGTAAATGCCTCTTTGGTCTGCTCTTCATTTTTTTTTTTAATCGTCATCATGGGTTGGTAGCTGTGATATTCAGCACACATGCTTTGCAGCTGGTGATGGAAGGGTCTGTGCCCAGTATGTGGGGTCGCCTGGGAGCATGTGACTTCCAGAGACCCCCAAGAGCTGCTTGCACAAGCCAGCTAGTAGGCTGGCCATGTGGCTTGCAGTCTGAACCAGACGGTGCTGAACCCATGTGCTGTCTACCACCTCCATCAGCATCTGAAGTATTTGTAAAGTAAAAAGTAAGCTATTTGCAAAGTTTTCTCCTCTGTTATTTTATAGGGATTACAATATCCTGGATTAAAAAGCTTTGAACCTGGTAAACCTGGAAAAATACTTCTGATGGACATGAATGAAGAGGATCCTACAGTGTTGGAACTGAAGATGACTGGAAGTAACTTTGATGCATCTTCATTTAACCCTCATGGCATTAGCACATTCACAGATGAAGGTAACGAATTTAATGTCTATTAAAAATAAAACCAAATTAAAAAAAAAACCAGAAAAATGTTAATGAATGAATATTTCTTTTCATCCAACTAAAGTACAGTCATGAATCATGTTCTCACTCTGGGTTTTAAACTTACCTCCTAGATGAATTAAACATAACATAACCATGTAAATCCTTCAGAATGCTAAAATACTTGAGATTTGCAAATCACCTAATTTTTAAAAATAACAACATTCACATAATCCCTATAATTACCATAGTAATAATATTCAGCCCTAATAGGAATGAGTTTTTCCATTTTAAGCAATTATACAGATACAGGTGTTTACAGCAACAGATTGCTCTAACGTAAGACACCTGCAGCCTACAGATCCGCCGCCAGTCACCTTCAATGCGTCGCTACCCACTGGTTCCTTGGTTTGTCTTCAGTTTCTCCACAGTTTGACGAATTGCCCCATCCGTTATGCTTTCCTCTGATTTCTTCCCTTCTTTTTGCAGCCATTGCCTTAGTCTCTACATTAATTCTCCACCCTGGTTGTGCACACAAGCGCCTGGAGAGTTTTAAGAAGCCTGATGCCCAGGCCCCAGCCCCAGATATTTTGATTCAGTTGGTCTGAGGGAGGCTTGAGTGGTAGTGCTTGTTACAAGCTCTCCAGCAGATAAGACTGTAAGACCAGGGTTGAGAACCACGCCTATCCCCATGGCCTCCATCAGACAATCCCTTCTTTGGTCCTTGCAGACTTTTCTGCAAGGCGGGGCGGGGGTCTGGGCGGGGGGGCTAAAATTGCTGCCTTGAAAGCCATCAGCAGTGTCCTTATTAAGAAACTCTCTCTTGAAACTCTTCCCTCCTTCCTTCCCTCTTATTATACTGTTGGCCACTTGGTGGTAAAGAATCTGCAGGACCCTCAGGAGACCTGGGTTCACTACCTGGGTTGGAAATACCCCCTGGAGAAGAGAATGGCAACCCATTCAAGTATCCTTGCCTGGAGAATTCCATGGACAGAGGAGCCTGGTGGGCTACAGTCCTTGGGGTCACAGAGAGTCGGACACAACTGACTGACTAACATAACACCTACAGCCAAATTAAACTCAAAATGTTAAAAAGTAATTCTTCATCCTCTTATCTTCCCTTTTTCATGTTTACTCCGTATTACTTCCCTTCTTCCATATATGTATCTATTGAGATTTATATACATGCATATGTATTTCCCTTTCAGTGATCTCTTCACCCATTTATTAACATTATGTTTTATTTGTAAAATATTGTAAGTGCAAAGAAATAGGATGTGGGGTGTGTGCATGCTCTTTTGAATTAAAAAGGGAAAATAACCACATAAATATGATACAGGTCCTCATATAAATTACTTTTGCGGTAGACGGTGCTTCATGGATTCCTTTCCCTGACAGTGCATTCAGGGCTGCTTTGTAGGGGCTGTTTGGAATTCTGTGGCATGGCAGAACCATTATACAGTTCATCTGTTGATGGATATTNGGGGAGCCCATCTCAGCCCTGCCAGCAGAGCCCGGCTCCTTCCTGCTCCGGCTGACCCCACTCTCCGCATTAAAGGGCACGTCTCCACCCGCCTCCCCTCCTGCTTCTCCTCCGAGTTTCTTATCGTCCTTGTCCTGGTCTCTGTCTTTGCCATCCCAAACAGATTTCAATGTCAAGGGAGTTCCTACAATTCAGAATTAAGGGAGAAGGAAATGGTAGCCCACTCCCGTATCCTTGCCTGGGGAATCCCACAGACAGAGGAGGCTGGTGGGCCACAGTCCATGTGGTCACAGCAAGTTGGACACGACTTAGTGACTTAACAACAGCAAGGAGAAGGCAGCCCGGGCTTGAGGGGAGTCTGTCAGGGCAGTTCAGGTCACTCACCACCCGTCCCTCAAATGCCCCGTGTCCTGCAGCCAGGCCTGTGTGCCCCGAGGGCCTCTGTGGACCAGCCCCACCCTGCATATACCTCACCTTCGTGGCGCTCATGCTGGAGATGTGGACGAATGGCCTGGAGGTTGACAAGACTCGGCAGGGCTTGGGGTGTGCGGGTCAGGACAGGACAGGGAAGATCCGTGGCCCAGAGCCATGTCTGGTGGAGGGAGGGTAGGTGGCAATGACAGGGGCAAGCCGCCGGAGGGGCTGAGGTCCTAGCCTCACAGCCAACACGAGTCTTGCTACCTCCCAACCCTGAGTGGCATGGTGCCTGCTGTGTGGGAACTGGGGGAACTGGGGGTGAGGGGCAGCGGGACTCCCTGTGGGGTCAAGACTGCTGGACAAACAGCCCACAGAGTCTTCTGGGCTCGGACCCCTTCAGGAGCCGTCCCCACGCAGCAGTGGCCAGGTGTGGTGTCAGAGGGTGCCGCTCCTCCTTGCAGGAGGCCCGTGGACCCATAGCTTCTGCAGGGCACATGGGACATGGATGAAGGGGTTTCAGCAGGTCCCCACAGCTGGCTTGGAACGCAAGTCTATCTGTGGAATTACACACACAGGCCCCCGTCCACAGTCCCAATCAACACACAGAGGGGGATGGTGACACAGGGGAAGAGTAACCTGCCCGGAAAGCCCAGGGTGGGTGGAGCCACATCTTGGGAGTGCCCTGCTGGCGTGGGAAAGCCTCATGACCTCACTGGAGGGAGACTTGCCCTGCCAGACCCCTTCATCCCCAAGGTCATTCTCAAGGCCCGCACACAGGGGCCTGGACTTTACGGAGAGAGAAACCTCCGTCTGAGTTCTACCTGCTGGCTTCCTGTCCCAAGATTCCATAGGACACAGGATGCCCTGGGTCCACGCCTCCCCACGCAGCCCCTTCCTGTGAGTGCTTCCCAGCTTTCCAAGCAGGAGCTGTGGAGTCCGCGTGGTGCCCGTCATTTCCAGTCTGGCCCTGGGATCTGAAGACCCTGCTCAAACCCAAGCCCTCAGGGGGAACAAGGGCGCATCCTGTGGTCTGACCTCAGCTCCTCCGGCTGTGAAACAGTAACAACCACGCAGAGCCCTCTCCATGGGGTTCTCCAAACAGAACTCCAGTCCTGCAGGGGCGTCTAGGTCCAGGCTGCTGAGCGGGAAGAGCCCAGTGGTCCCCAGGCCGGGGAGGGTGGTGGCCCTTCCCCAGGTCCGCAGCCTCCTCATGTCTGCCAGTTTGTGCCTGCGGGAGGGGAAAGGGTAGGCCCTGAGGAATTGAAGATCAGTCATGGTCACCAAAAGCCTTTCTCTCGACGTCTCCAGCCTCCAGGCCTCTCAGGCCATTGAGGAGCACCCTGGCTCCTATCCTGGACCTCCCTCCGTGGCTCCCTCCCACACACGCGGGGGCGGCAGCCAGAGGCGGGCAAGGGCGAAATTGTCGTTTACTTTGCTGCCCCTATCTCTGGGTAGCAGACANGCCTCTCAGGCCATTGAGGAGCACCCTGGCTCCTATCCTGGACCTCCCTCCGTGGCTCCCTCCCACACACGCGGGGGCGGCAGCCAGAGGCGGGCAAGGGCGAAATTGTCGTTTACTTTGCTGCCCCTATCTCTGGGTAGCAGACATGCGAGGAAGCTTTTAGACACTAAATGAAAAGCCTGGCGCAATTGGACCTCTGCAGGCAATGCCTTAACTCTTCATTTTCTCCCTGCCCCACGTGCTCGCTGGCCACGCTTTCCGTTTAATTAGGGGAGAGAGAAAATTGTGACATCGACTCAAGGGCATCACCTTCCTGGAGTGTGAAAGCAGAGAATTAATCCCAGGTCTGGCTGGCCCGTCCCCCAAGGCGCATCTACTCACCGATTTGCACGGCTGCAGATACGGGAATGGGCCTGGCCTCCCAGAGCAGGATTGGAGGACCAGGGTGCAAGACGGCCACCCCTGTGCAGTGAGCCTGGCCCCTTCCGGGAAGCTGGGGAGGGATGAGCAGAAGGAGCCAGGGGAATCCACCTCCCAGCCCCACCCCAACCTGCGCTACTCTGGGTCTGAGCAGGGTGGGGAGAGAGGAGCAGGTTTGTGTGCATGAGAATCACTGAGCTAAGCACAGGCAGAGGGGCAGGGAGAGCTGGGCATCAGGAGGTGGGCTGGGAAACCTATTCCCTCTCCAGTCCTCAGGGGTGTGGGGCTGGGGAGAAGGGGTCCAGAAGACACNCCTCCTGATCTAGCCCTTCTTTCCACCTGTCTGGATTACTACTATACCCACAGTCATATACTCCTTGGTTGAAAGCCCCTGTAAGTCAGTCCTGGAGCCTCACCGGAAGCCCCCCAAGACTAACCTGGATTCCCGTGTCTATGGCTTTAATCCTCCCACTCTTTCACTCACTTCTACTCCAACTACAACCTCCAGCTAAGCTCCTGCTTCAGGCCCTTTGCACCTTCTCTTCTTTCCACCTAGAACAACACTTTCCCCAGATATTCATATAGTTCAGTCTCTCATTTCATTTCAGTATCTGCTTTAGCATCATCTTCTCAGAACTTGCCTGACTCCCATGAACAAAACATCTCACTACTCTGTATCCCTTTATCTGGTTTTATTTTCTTTCTGTAGCACTTAACACAAATTAAAATAAATATCTGCTTGGCAAGGGCCCTAATGGGAAGTCTCATAGCTGGCTTTTCTGTTCAGATTTCTTCCATTCAACCTCCTAAACTTGACACTATTTTCCTTTAAACACCAATTTGGTCAAGTCAAAGCTTTCCAAAGATGCACTGCTTCCAAAGGCAAAGACTATGGTCTAACATCTGATCACTCCTTCTTGACCACTTACACTGGTCTCTTTCATGCCGCAGAGTTGTACCGACTCCTGGAAGCTAAATCCCTTTGATATTATCTCTCAGGTGCTCTTTTTATGGAATTTATCATCTCACACTGTGTAAATTACACCTGAGCACACCTTCTCTTATTGATATTCTTCTCATCTTTTATCTCTTTTATCTCAGTGCTACATCTTGCTGAGACCATTTGCAGCAGAAAGCTTAATAAGCTCTTTGGAGCTTTAGTGTTGAGGGCTGCTCATTCTTAAGTTGAGGACTTTTCCCCCCCATGGAGTCTGGTGGTTTTTAGACTGTCACTGGGTCTTCCTTTAGCCATTTTTCTCTGGGGCAATCACAAGTGCTTCTCTCTACAAAGAGATGAAAATATTCCGTCTGCCTGACATCCTAAGTACTGGTGGGAGGTGGGTAGAAATTGCTTTTTAGAGACAGAGCTGACAGCTGAGAGCTCGGTTAATGTTTCAATTTTTGTTTTTAATCTCTTCTCAGATAATACTGTGTACCTGCTGGTGGTGAGCCATCCAGATTTTAAGTCCACGGTTGAGATGTTTAAATTTCAAGAAGAAGAAAAGTCGCTTTTGCATCTGAAAACCATCAGACATGAACTTCTGCCTAAGTACTGAGATATGTCATATTCCTGTTTTCCTTTAACACCAGGGGATGGTGTGTCTACTTTTAGTATTTCCTTTTGGCAGGGATGGGGGGTGGGGTAGGGGGATAATGGCAACTCTCCTTTCTCTTTTTTAAAATTTTATTTTACTTTCATTTATTCCTCTTCTAATGCTCTTTTCCCTCTTTCTTATTTTTTAAATTATGAAAGTATGATAATACATTTACAGGAGATGAAAGTTACTTAAAGCTCAACATTCAGAAAACTAAGATCATGGCATCCAGTCCCATCACTGCATGGCAAATAGATAGGGAAACAGTGGCAGACAGGGGACAACAGAGGATGAGATGGCTGAATGGCATCACCGACTCAATGGATATGAGTCTGAGTGAACTCTGGGAGTTGGTGATGGACAGGGAGGCCTGGCGAGCTGTAGTTCATGGGGTCACAAAGAGTCAGACACGACTGAGCGACTGAACTGAACTCAACTGAAAGTTACATATAGTTTCACTGTATATTATTAATACAATTAATTTTTAAGTAGGTAAATTAAGACTTTTAGTTGGAGTTTCAATATCAAACTCTCAAAAATTAATAGAATGAATAGACAGAAAAGTAGAAGGATATAGTAGACCTGGAAAGCACCATGAGCCAATTCAACACAATTAAGATTCATACAATTTTCACACAACAGTAGGATCCAAATATCCAAGTTCCCATAGACTGTAAATGAGGGTGACTCTCCTTTCTGATGAGCATAAACTCCCCCAGATAGATGTTCATCCGCAGAAACTTTTGAGGACTCAAGCTCCAGAGAAGACACCCCTCCCATTCCTCCCTCTTTTCCCGGGGTGGCTGGATGCTAGTTCATGCCTCCTGGTCCCATAGAATGTTCCTTTATGCTTTCACTAAGAAAGCACTCTGCTCTTCTGCAGAACCAGACTTAGTATCTCAAACCCAAACTGGTTTCATGGACAAATTTCACCTCTTGAGCTTATCTGTTTTTGATAGTGAAAGTTGCAATTGTACATGTTTCTAAGAAATGCAAACCCAAGAGGAGATCTGTGATCCAGTGTCTCTAAGACCCTCCAGCGCTGCTTCTCTTGTGGTTCATTTGCACATGAATCCTGAAACAGCGGCTCTGTGGTTAACAGCCAGCTCCATCCCGGCTTCCTCCGCAGCACAGCATCTAGAGAAAGGAAACACACACGGATCCCTGATCCCAACGCAAAATTGACATCCTCACTTGCCTCTGTTTTTGTTTAGTCGCTAAGTCATGTCTGACTCTTTGCGACCCCGTGGACTGTAGCCCTCCAGGCTCGTCTCTCCTTGGGATTATGCAGGCAAGAATACTTGGGTGTGTTGTGGTTTCCTTCTCAAGGGGATCTTCTCAACCCAGGGATGGAACTCACGTCTCCTGCATTGCAGGCAGATTCTTTACTGCTGAGCCACCAGGGAAGCCCTGTTTATGAGGTAATGATGGATTTGAGAAAATAATTTGACACTGTCTTCCCACTCAGTTTTTATCCTTGAATCGTTATGGTCTTTTTAGATTCTTAACCTCTATTTGAATAATTTACCTGCAGAACTCAATTATCTTAGAATGTGTAAATCTGGATCTCTTTTAAACCATGTAGCAAAGCACCCGCTCAGTGTTAGCAGGGCTCCTCCCTCTCTTGTCTTACCCGATGGGGCTGAAGCTGAGGAAACTGAGGCTGCAAGAAATCAGGTTACTGGATAAAGGCAAATTAGCCAATTGCTGACCATTACAAACCACAGCCCAGGTCTTCATCTGCATGAAAGTTCAGAGAACAGCTTTTGGTGGGAGAGTTTGTTCATACCTTCATTCAACAAATATATTTTGGAAAGAGAATGAGGACACCGAGTGTCTGGAGACTGTGCCAAATACTGAGATCTAAATTAGGGCAAAGTGTGTGGACTAGAGAAGCCGGACTGATGGGAGAGATGATAGTGAGAATACAAGTTGAATGAGCTTCCGCTATAACTCGGGTGGTGCCATAGCCAATTTAACAGATTATTTCATTAGTTTTTTACAAGCATATTCTTAATGAGGTTTTACTACTATACCATATCAAATTTAAGACAAGTGAACCCTGGGGACGCTGCTTCGGGGGGGCGCTGTCAGTAAATGACACACTGGAATTTTAATCCTGGAGTCTGGAGCTGGGGTCTGGAGCTTCTGCTCTGAGTCGCTATGAAATAGTGAATCTTATTTTCTTTCTTTTACCATTTAACCTTGGAAATCTTAGTTTTGTCCGATTTCCTACGGTTAGGGCTTTCTTTTTTGTTTTGTTGTTGTTCAATCGCTATGTCGTGTCCAACGCTTTGTGACCCCATGGACTGCAGTACACCAGACTTCCCTGTCCTTTACTATCTCCTGGAGTTTGCTCAAACTCATGTCCATTGAGTCGGTGATGCCATCCAGCCATCTCATCCTCTGTCGCCCTCTTCTCCTCCTGCCCTCAGTCTTTCCCAGCATTTTTCAGGGTCTTATCCAACGAGTCAACTCTTCCCCATCAGTCCTTCTAATGAATATTCCGGGTTGATTTCCTTTAGGATTGACTAGTTTGATCTCCTTGCTGTCAAAGGGACTCTCAAGAGTCTTCTCCAGCACCACAGTTTGAAAGCTTCAATTCTCCGGTGCTCAGCCTTCTTTATGGTCCAACTCTCATATCCATACATGACTACTCGCAATTGCAAATGCATTGATCTTTGGCAATACAGAACCAAACTACAGTTAGTATCACGATTAACTAAAGTTCGGCTCTCCCAGCCCGAGGATTAGCCATGTCTATTTTCCTCTTTGTGTTCGATGGTTGTTTCTATGGTTGTCTATAGCATTAATGGGCTTCCCTGGTGGCTCAGATGGTGAGGAATCTCCCTGCAGCGTGGGTAGGCCCAGGTTTGATCCCTGGGTCGGGAAGATCCTCTGGAGAAGGGAATGGCAACCCATTCCGGGGTTCTTGCTTGGAGAATTCCATGGACGTGGGAGTCTGCTGGGCCATGGTACATGGGGTCACAAAGAGTCGGATACAACTGAGCGACTAATATAATGACAATAATGGGATAGTGTTAATATTCCAATGAATAATCTATTATAATAGAACTGGTTATTAATAATGATATTATTGGTCATTATTGATCATGTACTATATGCCAGGCATGGTGCCAAGGTCTCTGATTTGTTATTTCATTTTATTCATACCCCAACCTTCCAAAACATGGAAAGACTCAGAGCATACCGACACGCCATGGCCGCATACCACGTTGAGAGCAAGCAACAAATTGAGGATTCAAATGGAGCCCAACAGATTTCAAAGCTATGACTCTAAACCTTTCTGCTCTGCTCTCTTTTTAAAATGAAAAATAGCAAAGGGTTAAAAAAATACTAATTTCATACATTCACCTTTAAAAAAGAAAAGAAAAAAAAACAAACACATCTTTGCAGGCTTCTGCCTGAAGCCCATACAGACTAATCCTAAATTCCTAGAGCCCCTTTCTCATACAGGAACAGTGGTTACCACTGATGGAGGCTCTGTGAGTGGCAGGCTCACTGCAGCGCAGACAGCAGGCACTGTCTTATTGTAAATCTCACTGCAGCGCCACACGTGAAGATGCTGACCCTTAGTCTTATACTAACGAGTTGTATGACTTTGGGAAAATCATTTAAGCTCTCTTTGCAGATGAGAAAACTGAGGCTCTGTATGCTTATCAAAGATGCCCAGGAGCCTGGGTCGGCGTCAGAGCTGATGTACTGGGCCGTGACGCCCGCCACAGTGGAGCTGAGATAATTCTGTCCTGGATAATGGCCCAGAGGAACTTCTGTCACCTCAATCAGCACAGAATGACTCACTTATGTCCTCACTGTTGTACCTATTAAAGCAGAAAAATGGACTCATATGGCTTAGATCTTCAGTAACACAGAGAGAATCAAAATCAGAACAACAGCCACAAAAAATGCCACCACATCCTATCTCTGAGCGTTCTCACTCACGGATGTTTCACTCTGGTTAGAATCATGAAACTTTACAGCTGAAAGTGACCCTGTAAGTCTGGAAGATAGACCAGTCCATCTCCTCCTTTTTTTTTTTTTTTTAAACAGATAAGTAAACTGAGGCCCTGGCATGTTAAATGATTAACTTTCCCTAGATCACACAGCTAATAGTAGCAGTTCAGTCCAGTTCATTTCAGTCGCTCAGTCGTGTCTGACTCTTTGCAACCCCATGGACTGCAGCATGCCAGGCTTCCCTGTCAATCACCAACTCCTAAAGCCTACTCAAATTCATGTCCATTGAGTCAGTGATGCCATCCAAGGGACTCTCAAGAGTCTTCTCCAACACCACAGTTCAAAAACATCATTTCTTCAGTGCTCAGCTTTCTTTGCGGTCCAACTCTCACATCCATGCATGACTACTAGAAAAACCAAAGCTTTGACTAGATGGACCTTTGTTGGCAAAGTAAGGTCTCTGCTTTTTAATATGCTGTCTAGGTTAGTCATAGCTTTTCTTCCAAGGGGTGTCTTTTAATTTCATGGTTGTAATCACCATCTGCAGTGNACACACACACACACACACACACACACACACACACCAGAGCACTTTTTTTCCATGATACAGTTAATAGGTTTTTTCTGTTCCATTGCTATAATAACCTCTTAGGGTTTCTTCGGGTAATTACGCTCTTTGAGGATTGTATAGGCGGGACTGATCGCACACAATTCTGGGCTGTAACAGCTGTTGTGAAGCTTCCATCGCACGTCTTGATTTTACGAGTATGTATTCATGAGCGCCAGTGTGTAAGCCTGTCTGTCAGGTTCCATGCCTGCCTGTGTCACACGTGTGTGTTTCAACTGCAGTCTGAATGACCTTGTTGCTGTGGGCCGTGAACACTTCTATGCCACCAACGATCACTATTTTGTTGACCAGTACATGAGATCCTGGGAATTATATCTGGGTCTAGCATGGTCAAACGTTGTTTACTACAGTCCGGATGACGTTCGAGTGGTGGCCAGTGGATTTGATTTTGCTAATGGAATCAGCATGTCACCTGACCGCAAGTACGTGAATGCCTTAAAGTACCACGTTTGTCCCTAGATTCTCATTTGACATATTTAGAGCAGGTTCATCTTCTAAAAAAGGGGATACATTCTAACATGTTGTTCCGGTAAAAAGAAATTGGGGAAAATGTAAAAGATCTTCATTTTCAGGGGATAAAATATACCAAATCATAATTTACTGTTTTGTGAAGGCATACTCTTTTAAGGTTTCCCAGGTGGTGCAGTGCTAAAGAATCCACCTGCCAATGCAGGAGACACAAGGGACTCAGGTTCGATCCCCGGATTGGGAAGATCCCCTGGAGGAGGGCGTGGCAACCCACTCCAGTATTCTTGCCTGGAGAATCCCATGGACAGAGGAGCCTGGTGGGCTAGTTCATGGGGTCACAAGAGCCGAACGCAAATGAACAACTGAGCATGCATACTCTTTTAAATTCCTTTGTAGCGGGGGGGAGTGCANGAGGGCGTGGCAACCCACTCCAGTATTCTTGCCTGGAGAATCCCATGGACAGAGGAGCCTGGTGGGCTAGTTCATGGGGTCACAAGAGCCGAACGCAAATGAACAACTGAGCATGCATACTCTTTTAAATTCCTTTGTAGCGGGGGGGAGTGCATTTCAAGAGGGGTCACATACCAAAAACATTTAGTATGATTTTGTTTGCTTTGAAGGAAGATTTTTGACTATATCATGAGACTAACAATTTATGGATATGTTTATATTCGTAATGCTGGTTTGTGACTTGACAGAGAGTTTGTACCAAAATGTAAATCAAGCCTCTGCTTCCTTCATCAAAAAGTGTTACTATGGGGAAAAAGTCAGCTTCATAAGTGTGCTTAGTGATGTAGTTGATTCATGTTATTTTCTGTTGGTTATTCTGAAACAATTCACAGACCAACACTGGGTCTGGGGATCACACTTTGGATAAGACTGGTGTATGTATAAAATCCTCCTCATCTCATATCATTAAGCGTTTGTAACATACTTAGAGGCTTAGTAACATATTCGGAGGGTAGTAACATGTATAGAGAAAGCAGCACACTTTTCAATTACTCATATCATCTCCTGGTCTTCAAAAATAGCAGAAAATCACGCAGTCATTTCTCTCCTTGTTCTGGGAGGCACTGTGCTTGGACTGGCCAGAGATCTTTATGATGAATGTGACACCGTCCTCACGTAGAGGGGAGGGAGTCTTCTCTCAGATCCAGGCCAAGCGCTTGTCTTCTCTGCTATTTTCTGTGGCCTAAAACAAGGGGATGAAATGCAGAACCTGGGGCTTGCCATTATGTTGACCAGTCAGGCTTTTGCTCGCAGATGCTAAGAACTGGCGTTAGAGTTAAGTTCCTTGACTACTAGTTAGGGCCAACTCGTTTCCCATCTTTTGAAATAACTTTTCAGGGACTCAAACTCCCCTGTGTGCTGTCAACTCATTGAGTTCCTTCAGAATCTGGCGTGTTTTGAGACAGCTTCCATTTTCCAGGCTCTAAGCAAAGTTCTCCCCCAGGAAGGGTTATTATGCCCTCATAGTAACCTTCTGAATTACTTCCCTTCATGGGCTTTGATGTAGCTCTTTCTTCTTTGAAGGTATGTCTATGTAGCTGAATTGCTGGCTCATAAGATTCATGTGTATGAAAAGCATGCTAATTGGACTTTAACTCCATTGAAGGTAAGATGTATTAACATTATAAGTTTGTGGGGTGATAATTAGATTCTAATTGATTTGTGAAATTAGAAGTGAGGAAAAAGGATTGTCTAATTGGAGTGGGTGAGAACCAATTTTTCACTCCTTTATTAGGAGGCATGAGCATCGTCTGGATTTGTTGTTCACTTTTGCTCAGCGGCAGAGTGGGAAGTGCCAGACCACATACATCGTCTATGCAACTTTGATTCTCTCTGTTCTAGAGAATTTCCGGCTTGGAAATTTGTTCTTCACTTCCCTCTTCCCTCCCCTCTCCCTTCCTCCTCCCCTCCTCCCCCTCTTTCCTCCTCCATGTTGATGGAACAGACGAGAGCTCAGCTTGCACACAACAACACTCAGCACTGTATTTACAAAGCCCAGGCACCGGTGGTCACATTACCGCCTCCCTGCAACCCTTGCCCCCGTTGCTGAGCCGCTTCTGCCTGAGCATTTCTGGAACTCTCCTGGCAATGTCCTTTCTCAGGATGGGGCGCTTGTCCTGCTGCTCAGGTATTCTTCCTCCAGGTCTTCACGCCCCTCTCCTTCACATCTTTCCAGATTTCCTTAAAATGTCACTTCAGCGAGGCCTTCCCCGGCTGCCTAAATCTTAACTTACAACTCTGCCTCTCCCTAGACAAACACGTGCACACACACACACACACACACACACTTCCTATCTCTTTTATGGCTTTTTTTCCCTTCAGCATCCTTTGTTAACATGTTTTGCATTCATATTTTCCTTCTCCTCCCCAGTGTCTGCCTGCCCGTCCCACTAGGGTATAAGTGCCATAGGACGGATACTTTCTCTGTGTGTTCCAGAGACAGTTCCCACACCCAGTAGGCACTCAACAAATTAATTGTTAAATTAACATGCTGGGGCCGGGCATTCTTCAGGGGTTCATCTCTACCTGTACCAATTCTGATCCGATCTGAAGGTTTGGATCAAAAGGGGTGAAAACACAAAGGAGCAGAAAGAAGAAGTATGTGTAAAGCAGAGCATTATGAAAGTGAAGCTTTTGGAAAGACGCAGAGGTCCCTCTCCCCTGCCAGCACCGCCCGTGGCACTGTGAAGCATGGTCACCTGTGACTGTGCCCATCACCGTGTATCAGGGACCATCATGAGGGGCTTTATTCCGAGAAAATTGCCTTGAAACTACATCAAATGTAATATCATGTTTGACATTAAAAATCATTGACAGGGCTATGACAGTTTGGTATTTGCTGCAGTAAAATGGAATTTCACACACTCAGACTGGCTGAAGGGATAAAAACAAATTGTGGTTATCACAATAGATACTTCTGCAAATTGAAACTTAAAGGATTTTATAAGAATAAAACCCCATCCAAGGTACATGCAACACCGAACNCAGTAAAATGGAATTTCACACACTCAGACTGGCTGAAGGGATAAAAACAAATTGTGGTTATCACAATAGATACTTCTGCAAATTGAAACTTAAAGGATTTTATAAGAATAAAACCCCATCCAAGGTACATGCAACACCGAACGATAAAGGTGCTACTCCTGTTGACTGAGGGCAAAGTTAATTTCAGGTGTGGCTCCCACTGCTGGCAGAAAATCCTGCTGGTGTTCTGACATAATAATTCAGGTGAGACTCCCCTCTCCTCAACTAGGTAATGTCATTCTTTTTTTGGAGGATCATGTTAATCAAGTCCAGTTGATTACTACTGGAGTGCCAAGAAATTTGACAAACTAGCTGGGTTGTTATTAGAATTTGTGATGAAATGTGGATGGGTCTGTGGCCTAAGTGTAGTGTATACATGGAGTGAAATATTACTCAGCCCTGAAAAGGAATGGAGTGATTCATGTTAGAACACCAATGAATTTGAAGACAAGCTAAGTGAAGTTATTATGCTAAGAATACTTAGCATAAAAGTCCTTATGCTAGACACAAAAGGACAAATATTCTATGATTCCACTTATATGTGGTACCTCAGCTCAGTTCAGTCACTCAGTCGTGTCTCACTCTTTGCGACCCCATGAATTGCAGCACGCCAGGCCTCCCTG
>SJYV01027529.1:0-11235 GCA_006410875.1 Neotragus pygmaeus
AAGTCAAAGAGGTTAAGCCTTGAAAATAGCCAAGTGAGTAAAATAGAGAAGTATTAATAAATTAGAAAGTCAGATCTCCAGGGATTGGAAAACAGCATAGGGAGAACTGCCCTGTCTCAGTGATGGGAGCGGGGAGGCGAAGGGCGTTGAAGGTCGTCAGAGATGGAGAATCCCTAACAGGGTTTTGCCTGGGTTTGAGTCCAGGCCTCTTGGGTTAGGGTCCCGAGTTGTTTTCACCCGGTTGGAGTCCAGCCACATGGGTTCAAGTCTCAGTCTGAAGTGGCCGGTTTTATGGTGCTAGCAGAGAAAGGTAGGAGCAGAGGAAGAAAGGGGTGGAAGGAAGCATAGCCACGTGGCCTGCTAGAGAGTGGGGAGGAAGGGAGAGTCACAGCGAGAGGAGTAATCTGGAGCTCAGAGAGGGAGCCGAAATGGGAGAAGAAAGAGGCAGATATAGGTATGGATTTTTGAAAGACTCAGGAAGGTTGGAGAAAGAGCATTTCGAGGGGGAACGAATTGCAGCCGCCTGGGACAGGACACGTATGAGGGAGGAAATAGGACAGGAACAGCAGGAGAGCAGAGGNAGAGTCACAGCGAGAGGAGTAATCTGGAGCTCAGAGAGGGAGCCGAAATGGGAGAAGAAAGAGGCAGATATAGGTATGGATTTTTGAAAGACTCAGGAAGGTTGGAGAAAGAGCATTTCGAGGGGGAACGAATTGCAGCCGCCTGGGACAGGACACGTATGAGGGAGGAAATAGGACAGGAACAGCAGGAGAGCAGAGGGGGAGAAAAAGACGCCGAGACCCAGATGAAATAGGGAGATAGGTGAACAGAGGGGTAAGCTCGCTCCCTGTGTGGCCAGTTGTTTGGATACAGATGATTTTTTTTTAATTATACAGAGGAGGATGAGAATTTCAAAACTCCTGTCTATAAGGCTTGTGTCTTTTTTTATTACTTGTGGCAGAAGATGACTTTCATTTGCAAACCCTGTTGAACCTGGGGCAGTGGCTTGATTCACTGAGTTGTGAGTGACCCCCTTCCCTTGTCCTATCATAAGATAGAGGTCAGGGAAGAAGGGACCCGAGGCAAGAAATGACCAACTCTATAGAGAGTCACACTGTGGTAGCTTTTTTTTTTTGATGTATTTTTTTGGCTGTGCTGTGCTGTGCCGTGGGCTCAGGAGTTGTGGCTCCCAGGTTGTAAAGCACAGGCTCAGTAGTTGTGTACAGGCTTAGTTGCTTGTACTTGTGGGATCTTCCTGAACCAGGGATAGAAACCATGTCCCCTGCATTGTCAGGCAGATTCTTATCCACTGTATCATTATTGGGTAGTATTTTTAAGGGAACACTTTTTTTTTTTTTAATGGATTCACATTTTCTCCTTTCTTTATGTATGGTGCTTTTTGTAGCTTGGAATAGTGCTGGGGTCCAGCCCTGGTGGATCCAGGGAAATTTGAAGGGTGAACGGTGTAGGTGAGGAAAGCTTATTTATTTAGAAATATAAGATTAGATTAGGAAAAAATAGTGTAGTAGGAAAATTAAGTGGAAAAAAGATGCTGAATAACTTGGTTTACGTGGAAAGCCAATAAAGTTCCAGACAAGGAACTTGCACCATCTACATTAGACCACTGGTGTCCTCTTGAATAGCGGGGGATGCCCCACCTTGGGCTCTCTCTGGCATGGATCTTAGAAGCTGGGGCAAGTAAGTAGACATGGCGAGCCTCCATGCCCCAGATGGAAATTCAGCCAGAAAATAAAGACACGGGGAAAACCAATGCAGTGACTGGCCCATCCTCTATTGTCCGGCAGGCTTTTTATACCATTTTTTTGTACATAGAGATCAATGGATAATATAAATATGGAGCGTCAGCAGCCCTGACACTTTTCGAGACCAGGCTTCTCTCTGTATACCTAGTTGTATACACAAGCCTTAGGTGATTTACATCATCTTCTGGCCAGAAGGCCAATTAACATTTTACAGCCTTTTTTCTGATAAGGGTTTGTCAACCAGAAGACTTATTTATGTTGTTCTTCCCAAAGTCTGGTGCCACTCTCAGAAAGCACTTAATAAAGTTTAGCAAAGATACAACAATTTATGACAATGAAAAGGAGTACAGTGATTTATAACAAAGAAAAGTAATTACCTCAAAAGTCTAGCATTGCTAACATCAAAACTACTATATTCCTATTTCTATATCCCAATTACATTGATTAATATCCTTCAGATGCCTAAAAGATAAAGAATATGGAGGCCTGGCAGCAGTCATTGACTCAACAGTGAAAATCCATCACCAATATGATTTTTAGCTCTTTAGAAAAGGCTCTGTGTCTTTAAGATGCTTTAAGCTTTGTGCCTCACGCTGGCTCCTGACAGAATAGGTCTTAATTCATTCAGTTTCTGTAATCATTTTTAACTTCAGAATTAAGCTTTTTTAGTTTCCAGTATTCTACTCTTATCATCCTTTTCTAAATATGATTATTCTCCACATTTTTTTAAACTTCGACACCAGATTTTTAGATTAAAAATAATTCAGTTTTTTTTCCAAATTATTTTCAGATTCATTCCTTGCCTGAGTGCTTTCTTCCCTTCATCTCATACATTTGAAATTGTCTCTGATAAGTAGTAAATCAATCCCAATCTCACAATTTATCCTTCCCCCACTTATCCCCTGATAACCATAAGTTTGTTTTCTACATCCCTGAGTCTGCTTCTGTTTTGTGATTTTTATCCTTTTTTTAGATTCTCCATATTGCTATCATATAATATTTATCTTTCTGTGTCTGCTTTCACTCAGTATGACAGTCTTTGGGTCCATCCATGTTGCTGCAAAGGTCTTTAGTTTGTTCTTTTTATGGCTGAGCAATATTACATTCTGAAACTCCAGTACTTTGGCCACCTCATGCGAAGAGCTGACTCACTGGAAAAGACTCTGATGCTGGGAGGGATTGGGGGCAGGAGGAGAAGGGGACGACCGAGGATGAGATGGCTGAATGGCATCACGGACTCGATGGACATGAGTCTGAGTGAACTCCGAGAGATGGTAATGAACAGGGAGGCCTGACATGCTGCAATTCATGGGGTTGCAAAGATTTGGACACGACTGAGCGACTGAACTGAACTGAACTGAATTATTTTTAAAGCTTCAGGTGCTAATAAAGCTGCTGCCCCAATTACTCTTTCAGCGGATTTTCACCCACATGAAATNATGCTGCAATTCATGGGGTTGCAAAGATTTGGACACGACTGAGCGACTGAACTGAACTGAACTGAATTATTTTTAAAGCTTCAGGTGCTAATAAAGCTGCTGCCCCAATTACTCTTTCAGCGGATTTTCACCCACATGAAATTACATCTGATTTTCTACTTAGATAAGCAATAGGTTGCTGGTGAGGCCCTCGGGCTTGTGTCAAAATTCCCAAGGCCATACCTTTTCTTTCAGTGACAAACAATTAAATCCTGACCCTGTGGGCAAGCTCAAAGTGGGAGCTTGCAGGAGGGCAGTCTGAAGAACCTTAAAAGCCTTTGGAGTATCTGGAGACCAAAGCAGTTTGTTTGAGCCTGCTGAGTTTCAGCTATAAGTTTATATAAGGGCCGGGCAGGTTCCCCATAACCCGGAATCCAAGTATGACAGTAGCCTGTGATTCCCAGAAATCTTCTCAATTGTCTTAAAGTTATAGGTAGGGGATGATTTAGTTTGGGTTTAATTTTCTCAGGGCCTGTGGCCCTAGTCCCTTCTGATATGATTAGGCCCAGATATCTAACAGATTGTTGACAAAGCTGAGCCTTTTCTCTTGATGCCTTATAACTGCTGCCTGCCAGAAAGTTTAAGAATTCTTCTGAGGCTCCTGAACAAGCTTCCTCTGTCTCAGCACAGAGCAAAATATCGTCTACATATTGTAACACCACAGCTTCAGAGCTATTAAAGTTTTGTAGATCCCGTGACAAACTGTCCAAATAAGTGAGGACTGTCACAAAATCCTGGGGGCAAAACTGTCCAGGTTAACTGAGAAGCTGGCTGCATAGGTCTTCAAAGGCAAATAGAAATGGACTTTCCTCCGCCAAAGGCACAGAATAGAAACTGTCTCTTATACACATCTAGATGTGTATAAGAGACAGGCCGTGGTCCCGGAGCGGCGCCTAAGCGTCCCTCTAGAGTAAGTTTGCAGAGCCCGCCACCCCTCCAATCCCCACCTCCGCCCCCGCTCACTCGTCCTCATGGTGTGGGAATTGCCAGCGACCTGAAAACCCTGGCACCCGGTGCTCGGCGCCGAATAGACGCTGCCGCTGCCGTTGCGGCCCAGTTATCTTTTCGTTTGGGTTTTAAGTGTTGCTGAGGCGGTTTCGGCCCTCGGTGCGCGTAGACATTTTCCTGTTTAAAACCGCATTTGGCCTCTGGCCTGACCAAGTAAAGCCCTCTCTCGCGAGTTGGAGTCGCGCCCCGCCGCGTCGCCTTCTCGACCGCTGGAGGCAGAGCCCAGATTGGCCCCGCGCTCTCTCCCCGGTCTCGGGATTCCGGAGGCCGCCCGGCTCCTGAGCCCCCTGCCTCCCAGCCCCTCTGTCCTCGCGTCTCCTGAGGCCGGTCCTTCTGCCCCGCAGGGCCCCCCTTTCCTGTCAGCCCGTCCCCTCACCCCGCATAGGGTAGGTGACCTGGGCCAGCCATGTGACAGCCAGTGCTGTTCCATGCCCAGTTCAACTCGGTCGGAAAAGGTGATCTTCCCGTCCGGAGGCGTCTCGTTCTGTCGCCCACTCAGGAAATTCAGGAGGCAGGAGGATCAGGAGAAGCAGAGTCAGGACTGAGAGAAAGAACTGAAACTGAGGAGAAAAGCATCAGGGAGAACCAATGGGAAAACTGAGAATGGCTGAGGGACTTGCAAAGGGATAGTCAAGTCAAAGAGGTTAAGCCTTGAAAATAGCCAAGTGAGTAAAATAGAGAAGTATTAATAAATTAGAAAGTCAGATCTCCAGGGATTGGAAAACAGCATAGGGAGAACTGCCCTGTCTCAGTGATGGGAGCGGGGAGGCGAAGGGCGTTGAAGGTCGTCAGAGATGGAGAATCCCTAACAGGGTTTTGCCTGGGTTTGAGTCCAGGCCTCTTGGGTTAGGGTCCCGAGTTGTTTTCACCCGGTTGGAGTCCAGCCACATGGGTTCAAGTCTCAGTCTGAAGTGGCCGGTTTTATGGTGCTAGCAGAGAAAGGTAGGAGCAGAGGAAGAAAGGGGTGGAAGGAAGCATAGCCACGTGGCCTGCTAGAGAGTGGGGAGGAAGGGAGAGTCACAGCGAGAGGAGTAATCTGGAGCTCAGAGAGGGAGCCGAAATGGGAGAAGAAAGAGGCAGATATAGGTATGGATTTTTGAAAGACTCAGGAAGGTTGGAGAAAGAGCATTTCGAGGGGGAACGAATTGCAGCCGCCTGGGACAGGACACGTATGAGGGAGGAAATAGGACAGGAACAGCAGGAGAGCAGAGGGGGAGAAAAAGACGCCGAGACCCAGATGAAATAGGGAGATAGGTGAACAGAGGGGTAAGCTCGCTCCCTGTGTGGCCAGTTGTTTGGATACAGATGATTTTTTTTTAATTATACAGAGGAGGATGAGAATTTCAAAACTCCTGTCTATAAGGCTTGTGTCTTTTTTTATTACTTGTGGCAGAAGATGACTTTCATTTGCAAACCCTGTTGAACCTGGGGCAGTGGCTTGATTCACTGAGTTGTGAGTGACCCCCTTCCCTTGTCCTATCATAAGATAGAGGTCAGGGAAGAAGGGACCCGAGGCAAGAAATGACCAACTCTATAGAGAGTCACACTGTGGTAGCTTTTTTTTTTTGATGTATTTTTTTGGCTGTGCTGTGCTGTGCCGTGGGCTCAGGAGTTGTGGCTCCCAGGTTGTAAAGCACAGGCTCAGTAGTTGTGTACAGGCTTAGTTGCTTGTACTTGTGGGATCTTCCTGAACCAGGGATAGAAACCATGTCCCCTGCATTGTCAGGCAGATTCTTATCCACTGTATCATTATTGGGTAGTATTTTTAAGGGAACACTTTTTTTTTTTTTAATGGATTCACATTTTCTCCTTTCTTTATGTATGGTGCTTTTTGTAGCTTGGAATAGTGCTGGGGTCCAGCCCTGGTGGATCCAGGGAAATTTGAAGGGTGAACGGTGTAGGTGAGGAAAGCTTATTTATTTAGAAATATAAGATTAGATTAGGAAAAAATAGTGTAGTAGGAAAATTAAGTGGAAAAAAGATGCTGAATAACTTGGTTTACGTGGAAAGCCAATAAAGTTCCAGACAAGGAACTTGCACCATCTACATTAGACCACTGGTGTCCTCTTGAATAGCGGGGGATGCCCCACCTTGGGCTCTCTCTGGCATGGATCTTAGAAGCTGGGGCAAGTAAGTAGACATGGCGAGCCTCCATGCCCCAGATGGAAATTCAGCCAGAAAATAAAGACACGGGGAAAACCAATGCAGTGACTGGCCCATCCTCTATTGTCCGGCAGGCTTTTTATACCATTTTTTTGTACATAGAGATCAATGGATAATATAAATATGGAGCGTCAGCAGCCCTGACACTTTTCGAGACCAGGCTTCTCTCTGTATACCTAGTTGTATACACAAGCCTTAGGTGATTTACATCATCTTCTGGCCAGAAGGCCAATTAACATTTTACAGCCTTTTTTCTGATAAGGGTTTGTCAACCAGAAGACTTATTTATGTTGTTCTTCCCAAAGTCTGGTGCCACTCTCAGAAAGCACTTAATAAAGTTTAGCAAAGATACAACAATTTATGACAATGAAAAGGAGTACAGTGATTTATAACAAAGAAAAGTAATTACCTCAAAAGTCTAGCATTGCTAACATCAAAACTACTATATTCCTATTTCTATATCCCAATTACATTGATTAATATCCTTCAGATGCCTAAAAGATAAAGAATATGGAGGCCTGGCAGCAGTCATTGACTCAACAGTGAAAATCCATCACCAATATGATTTTTAGCTCTTTAGAAAAGGCTCTGTGTCTTTAAGATGCTTTAAGCTTTGTGCCTCACGCTGGCTCCTGACAGAATAGGTCTTAATTCATTCAGTTTCTGTAATCATTTTTAACTTCAGAATTAAGCTTTTTTAGTTTCCAGTATTCTACTCTTATCATCCTTTTCTAAATATGATTATTCTCCACATTTTTTTAAACTTCGACACCAGATTTTTAGATTAAAAATAATTCAGTTTTTTTTCCAAATTATTTTCAGATTCATTCCTTGCCTGAGTGCTTTCTTCCCTTCATCTCATACATTTGAAATTGTCTCTGATAAGTAGTAAATCAATCCCAATCTCACAATTTATCCTTCCCCCACTTATCCCCTGATAACCATAAGTTTGTTTTCTACATCCCTGAGTCTGCTTCTGTTTTGTGATTTTTATCCTTTTTTTAGATTCTCCATATTGCTATCATATAATATTTATCTTTCTGTGTCTGCTTTCACTCAGTATGACAGTCTTTGGGTCCATCCATGTTGCTGCAAAGGTCTTTAGTTTGTTCTTTTTATGGCTGAGCAATATTACATTCTGAAACTCCAGTACTTTGGCCACCTCATGCGAAGAGCTGACTCACTGGAAAAGACTCTGATGCTGGGAGGGATTGGGGGCAGGAGGAGAAGGGGACGACCGAGGATGAGATGGCTGAATGGCATCACGGACTCGATGGACATGAGTCTGAGTGAACTCCGAGAGATGGTAATGAACAGGGAGGCCTGACATGCTGCAATTCATGGGGTTGCAAAGATTTGGACACGACTGAGCGACTGAACTGAACTGAACTGAATTATTTTTAAAGCTTCAGGTGCTAATAAAGCTGCTGCCCCAATTACTCTTTCAGCGGATTTTCACCCACATGAAATTACATCTGATTTTCTACTTAGATAAGCAATAGGTTGCTGGTGAGGCCCTCGGGCTTGTGTCAAAATTCCCAAGGCCATACCTTTTCTTTCAGTGACAAACAATTAAATCCTGACCCTGTGGGCAAGCTCAAAGTGGGAGCTTGCAGGAGGGCAGTCTGAAGAACCTTAAAAGCCTTTGGAGTATCTGGAGACCAAAGCAGTTTGTTTGAGCCTGCTGAGTTTCAGCTATAAGTTTATATAAGGGCCGGGCAGGTTCCCCATAACCCGGAATCCAAGTATGACAGTAGCCTGTGATTCCCAGAAATCTTCTCAATTGTCTTAAAGTTATAGGTAGGGGATGATTTAGTTTGGGTTTAATTTTCTCAGGGCCTGTGGCCCTAGTCCCTTCTGATATGATTAGGCCCAGATATCTAACAGATTGTTGACAAAGCTGAGCCTTTTCTCTTGATGCCTTATAACTGCTGCCTGCCAGAAAGTTTAAGAATTCTTCTGAGGCTCCTGAACAAGCTTCCTCTGTCTCAGCACAGAGCAAAATATCGTCTACATATTGTAACACCACAGCTTCAGAGCTATTAAAGTTTTGTAGATCCCGTGACAAACTGTCCAAATAAGTGAGGACTGTCACAAAATCCTGGGGGCAAAACTGTCCAGGTTAACTGAGAAGCTGGCTGCATAGGTCTTCAAAGGCAAATAGAAATGGACTTTCCTCCGCCAAAGGCACAGAATAGAAAGCATCTTTCAAATCAATTATTGAGAAATATTTGGCTCATTCAGGAATTTCAGACAACAGAGTATAAGGATTAGGCACCATGAGGTGTAAAGGAACTACAGCCTTATTTATTATTTGTAAATCTTGAGCTAGTCTCCATTTACCATTTGATTTCTTTATACCCAAAATGGGAGTGTTGCATGGACTGTTACAGGGAACTAATAGTCCCTGCTCCTTTAAATTTTCGATGATGTGTTTTAACCCTGAACTTCAGGTTTCAGTGAATACTGCTTCTTATGTGGAAATAAGTGGGTGTTTGAGCTTGACAACTACAGGAATAGCATTTTGTGCTCGAACCACAGATTTTCCATCAGCCCATACTCTAGGATTTACATTTTGTTCAACTAAAGGGAGAGAAAGGGAGGGCTCCATATTTATGAAAGCAGAGGCATGGACCTTGTTCAGTATATTCCTCCCCAAAAGGGATGAGGGAGACTCTGGCACAATCAGAAACTCGTGTGAAAATAGCCCAAAATCTCAGTTACAACATAAAGAATAACTGAAATAATATCCTTTGGCCCGTCCAGACAGTCCCATTATGGAAGCGGATCCGGAAGGAAGTGGGCCAGGGGCTTCAGTAAGCATGGAGTAAGTTGCCCAGTGTCTAAAAGGAAATCGACGGGTTGGCCCCCCACAGTTATTAATACCTGGGGTTCCTCAGGTGTAATTAGGACAGGAGCTTGTGTGGGGACCCCCGGGCACCTTCAGTCCTGATTGTCTTGAGAGTCTGACCCCAGGTGTCATTATGACAACACAGTATTTTAAGAGAAACCTCCTTTTAGATTTGTATAGAGAAGGAACAACATATCACTAGTTTGTTTCCTCCCCTGCTTAAGAGAGAGAAAAATGTCTGACACTTGCAGCCTATTTCCTCCCTTTGGAGACCCAGTTTGTTTCCTCATGCCGCTTAAAAGAGATAAAAATGTCTGACACTTGCAGCCTATTTCCTCCATTTGGAGACCCCTGGCCTTCCTGCCTGTTACCCTCTCAACATCTTGTAATAATATAGACATATTTTCAACTGTGGTTTTACCAAAGACATGAATTGTGTGTATGTGTTTATGTGTGCACACTCAAATGGATATTTCTGGTCTCAGCTTTTTACCAGAGAATAACGGAGGTATGACATTAGATCTTGTGAAATTAAAGGCATTTCTTTGAGAAATGGGAAAAAGAACATTTAACATGATAAAACCAACAAAATGCTTCATTCTTTCCTTTCAAAAAAAGAAAAAAAAAAAACCACCTAGTTTAACTGGTTAGTCTAATGGTCTGCTTTCTCCATTTTCTATGATCAGTGNAAAACCAACAAAATGCTTCATTCTTTCCTTTCAAAAAAAGAAAAAAAAAAAACCACCTAGTTTAACTGGTTAGTCTAATGGTCTGCTTTCTCCATTTTCTATGATCAGTGAAAAAAAGTGAGCTGTGTGGTAATATGAAGATGTTTCCCTCATCCCTTTGTGACTTTTCTGTGCAAATGAGAAAGGATGGGCTGGATTGACCTGCAGCCTTCCAATAGAGCCTCTCTATTCATAATGAAAAAGATTGCTCAGATCTTATTTCCAAGCTGACCCCTTAGAACGTTTTTTGTACCAGTGGATATATATTTGCAATTCTGTATTTTTAAAATATTTTACTGCAATCTTAGCTAGAGGGGGGTGGCATAGGTGGGTGGTGGTGTTCATTTATGCAAATGAAGCTAAACAAGATTTACTAAGATGTTTTTCCCCACTGAATTTCAAGCAGACTAGAGTTCAGTAAGTGCAGGCGGCTGCAAGAACTGGGCCGGCGCACTAAGCGCGGGTGGCTGTGAGAGCCGGGCCGGCGCACTAAGCACGGCCGAGAGGAGCTACCCCACGTCCGAGGTCAGGGGTGGCGGCCTAGAGTGCCAGGCTACTGGGGTGCAGGAACGGCCAAGAGGAGCTACCATGTGTCTGAGGTCGGGGTGGCAACTGAGAGGAGCTACCCCGCGTCCGAGGTCAGGGGCGGCTGGGAGGAGACACCCCGTGTCCGAGGTCAGGGCGGCGACCGGGAGGAGCTACACTGCGTCCAAGGCCAGTGGCGGCCGGGAGGAGCCACCCCGCATTCGAGGACAGGGCGGCGGCTGGGTGGAGCTACCCCGAGTTCGATGCCAGTGACTGCCAGAGGAGACACCCCACATCCGAGGTCAGGGGCGGCCGGGAGGAGACACCCCGCGTCCGGGGTCAGGGGCGACTGGAAGAAGCCACCTCGCGATCAAGGCCGGGGCGGTGACCCTGAGGAGCCACCCCGAGCCTGAGTCCAGGGGCGGCAGATAGGAGGAGTTACCTTGCGCCCGAGGCCAGGGTTGGAGACCCTGAGGAGCCACCCCGAGCCCCCAGGCCAGGGGCAGCAGCTGGGAGGAGCCACCCACGGCCGAGGCAAGAGCCGGTGGCCAGGAGGAGCAACCCGAGGAGTGGTGGCTGCACAGGCGCAGGAGGGCCTAGAGGAGCTCAGGAAAGGTGGCAATAGGGAGATACCCCTCGTCTAAGGTAAGGAGCAGTGGCTGTGCTTGCTGGAGCAGCCTTAAAGAGATACCCCACACTCAAGGTAAGAGAAACCCAAG
>SJYV01027532.1:0-11021 GCA_006410875.1 Neotragus pygmaeus
AAGTTGGCTTAAAGCTCAACATTCAGAAAACAAAGATCATGGCATCTGGTCCCACCACTTCATGGCAAAGAGGGAAACAGTGGAAAACAGTGACAGACTTTAGTTTTTAATCATGGCAGATGGTGACTGCAGCAATGAAATTTAAAAAGGCTTGCTCCTTGGAAGAAAATTTTTGACCAAACTAGACAGCATATTAAAAAGCAGAGACATTCCTTTGCTGAGAAGGGTCCATATAGACAAAGCTATGGTTTTTCCAGTAGTCATTTATGGATGTGAGAGTTGGACTACAAAGAAAGCTGAGTGCTGAAGAATTGATGCTTTTGAGCTGTGCTGCTGGAAAAGACTCCTTTGGACTGCAAGGAGATCCAACCAGTCCATCCTAAAGGAGATCAGTCCTGGGTGTTCACTGGAAGGACTGATGTTGAAGCTGAAACTCCAATACTTTGGCTACCTGATATGAAGAACTCATTTGAAAAGACCCTAATGCTGGGAAAGATTGAGGGAAAGAGGAGAAGGGGACAACAGAGGATGAGATGGTTGGATGGCATCGCCAACCCAATGGACATGGGTTTGGGTGGACTCCAGGAGTTGGTGATGGACAGGGAGGTCTGGAGTGCTGCAGTCCATGGGGTCATGAAGAGTCAGACACGACTGAGTGACTGAACTGAACTGAATCAGAAAAAGAGCTCTATGAACAGATAGTTTAGGTTGGGTGGAGGCGGGGTGGGGAGGGGGTGCGTGTTAAGAAGTCTGAAGGAGAGAAATCTCCAGGAGACTGCCTAATTCTCCTAATTCTCTGCCTAATTCTCTGCCTAATATGAATCCTTACAAGGCTCAGCCTAAACCCTCAATAATGCATTTACAAGATGGACCTAAACCATGATACAAAAGACTTAAGAGACGTTAACTGAAATCTGACTGACTGCCCACAGAAGACACAGACAGTTGTATGAGACAACCCTAGACAGGTTGATGGCCTGTTAACATGCAAAAACTATATTCTGAGACCTATGTGCCTGAACAACATCCAAGACACAATAAAAAATCATGTGACATAAAAAGAAGCAGAAAATGTCAAGGGAAATCTCAAGCGAAAAGATAATCAAGAGATAAAATCTCTGAGCTATCCCAGATGTTAAAACTACTAGTCAACGTCTTTATAGTCCATTATAACTGAGTCTCATGACATAAATGAAAAATATTTAAAGTGAATAAAAAAGAAGTCTCCTCAACAGAATAATAGACACTACAAACAGAAAATATGGAGTTATTATCCAATATGGTAACATGGGAAGCTCTTGAAATTACCTCTTCCCATGGACACGAGAAATCAACAGCTACAGCTACACATGGAACAGATTCCTCTGAAAGAAATCCAGAAGATAGTCAAAAGACTCCTACACACTGGGCAAATGAAAACAAACCTACATCAGTATGGATAGGAAAGGCTGAGACACACTCTTACCAAAAATCCCACACCCAGTGTAATGACATACGGGAGAGGACGCACAGTTCTCAGCTTCTTTATGAGGCAGCAGGTTGCCATCTCCACATTCTCCCTCTGGCCCACTCAAGGCAGAACTGTGTTCAATATAGTCCCACACAACTATAACAAACAAATGGTTATTAACCATCTATCTCCCAGGGCTCAACACAGAGGGAATAGACAGAACTGGCCATTTTCTAGTCTTTCCCTGAAACAGGTGTATCTGAATACTTTAAAAGCTGCTGCCTAAGGGTCTCCTTTACAATCAACCTGCATTTCAGTGCTGACTGATATCCTCTATTTTAAGACAATGACAAGTTTTGACACATCTTCCACTACTGGGAGCCAGTAAAACAACAATAGAAAAAGACAGTTCACACAATGAAATGATTTGAGAGACAACCTAGAGCTCAGACTGGGCTAAATAACAGGGTTCATCTCTATACAGGAAGACTCCAGTGAGACTGGGAAAGGTGACTGTTTTATCTAAGGCCAGAAACCAACCAAGAGCATCAAGGATAATGAAGAAGAGAGAAAATTTTACAAACAAAAGAAAAAGATAAAACTCCAGAAACAGAGTTTAATGAAATGGAGACACATAATTTACCTAATAAAGAGTTCAAAATAATGGTCATAAATGTGCTCACCACTATCAAGAGAACAATGCATGAACTAAGTGAGAATTTCAGCAAAGAAGTAGGAAATATAAGAAAGAATCAAACATAAGTCACCCAGTTGAATATTACAATAACTGAACTGAAAAATTCAATAGAGGGATTCAATGGCAGACTACATGAAGTGGAAGAAATGATGAGCAAACTCAAAAGACAGGGCAGTTTAGTTCATCCAATCAGAAGAGCAAAAGAAAAAAAAACAGCAAAAAACGGTGAAGACAGCTTACGAAAATCATGGTATATCAGCCAGCAGATCAACATTTGCATTATAGCTATCCCAGAATAAGAGAGAGAGTAATGGGCAGAAAGTTTATTCAAAGAAATAATGTCTGGAAACTTCCCTAATCTGGGAAAATACAGATATACAAATCCAGAAAGTCCTAAATGTTCCAAATAAAAACCCAAAGAGACCCACACCAAGACACACAATTAAAACTATGAAAAGTTAAAAACAATTTGTCACATGACAAAGGAACCCCCATAAGATCATGAGAAGAGTTTTTAGCAGAAATTTTGAATGACAGATGGGAGTGACATGCTGTATTCAAAATAATGAAAAAAGCCCTGCCAATCAAGAAAGATTCAAAGAGGTATTTGTACTCCAATATTCATAATAGTATTATTCAAAATAGTCAAGATTTGGAAGCAATCTAAGTGTCCATCAACGGATGAGTGGATAAAGAAAATTGATTTTATATATGTATATGTATAATTGAGTTTATAATATATATGTATGCTCAGTTGTAAGTGATGTCTGACTCTCTGCGACCCCACAGACTGTAGCTCACCAGGCTCAGACTCTGTCCATGGGGTTTCCTAGCCAAGAATACTGGAATGGGTTGCCCTTTGCTTCTCCAATAGAACTGTAAGATAAGTGTACAAATCAAAAAAACTGAAACTAAAAACAGAGTTGGAATTTTAAAACTGAAAAATACAGTTGCTAAAATTTTTTTAAAGCTTCTAAAGTAAACAGGGGCTTCCCTGGTTGCTCAGATAGTAAATAATCTGCCTGCAATGCAGGAGACCCAGGGTGGAACCCTGGTTTGGGAGGATTTCCTGGAGAAAAAGAATAGCTAAGAGTAAAAACAAAAATAGAAATCTTAGAATACAACTGAGTTTAAAGATTTAGAATACCTAATTTCAAGACTTATTATAAAGCTATCATGTAACCAAGACAGTTTGGAATTCTTAAAATTCTGTTCCATAGATCAGTGCAACAGAATAGAGTCAAGAAACAGGTCAATACATGTATGTTCAACTGAGTCATGACAAAAGAATCAAGGCAATTAAACTAAAGGAGAGTCTTTTGGGAAAAAATAACCCTAAATAAACAAGGTATCCAAATGGTGAGGGCAGGAGGATGTGGCAAACACAACTCACACAACACACAAAACTTAACTCAAAATGAATTAAAGACCAAAATCTAAAAGTACAAAACTTTTAAAGAAAACATGGGGGAAATTATTGCTTTCATGAAATACACGTTTCTTCGAAAATTGAAATTATGAAACAGTGAAAACAACTGATGAATTGGACTTCATAAAAATTGACAACTCCTTCTTCAAAAGAGTACTGTTGAGGAGCATTGTCATATACATTTGGTTGAATTTTAAAGACATTATGCTAAGTGAAAGAAGCCCGTCTCAAAGGTTACATATTGTATGATTCCATTTATATGACATTCTAGAACTGCTGATATTTCCCAGAGTTATGAGTGGGGAAAGGAGTAACTGTAAAATGATAGCATAAGGGAGTTTGGGAAGAGAATTAGACCTAATTTTTTCCCTGAATATGATGCTATGTTTATGAACCAACATTCAAGTTATAATTCATAGAACTCTACGCACACAAAAGTCAAACTGGGTGCAGGGTAATTTTAAAAATTAAAAATATACCCCCAAAGTGGCTGACCAAATAAATACCCCACTGCATTTCTATTAATAGTGTGAGAATGTCTCCTTGTGTTGGAATTAATATCCTGGTTAATAATAGAAAATAATAAAAAATTTTCTATCTGAAGTGAACATACAGTCCTAATGTTTGATTTGTATCTGTTTAATTTTAACTTCAAAGTCTTTTCCCATATAATGAGAATTTATTGTGCTCTGTTGTCTATTTTATTTAGAGGAAAGGTGTGTATGTGTATATGTGTTGGAACAGAGTATGGGGAGTTCTCTTGTTAATTTTCTATTTATTTATAATATATTTCTGGATCATTTTCACTACCTTTTTAAATATTGACTTGTATAACCTCCGTATAAAACTTGAAAATGAAAAAAGTTGAGTCACTTATTTGGCAGGATTGTAGAAAACATTAATGAGAGTAATTGGAGTTGAAATTAGAGATATTCTGGTGTTTTGTTTTGTTTCAAAGGTCATAAATGGCCTTGAATGTCATGCTAAGTAGATATTTAGAAATCAGGATCTGAGTTGGTAATGAGCTATATTCTAAACTATAACATCAGAACTCCTGGCATGACTACTGAGCTTTATCTGGGGACTGAAGTGAATTTGACAGGTATTTATTAAGCCGAAGAAGTCTGAAAAAAGGAACCATGCCTAGAGTAACATGTGTACCATCATTTTTAAAGCAGGTGGATAGGCAATCTAAGTGGAAAAATTGCAGTTCAACTGATGGCACACTCTTGATTAAATTTCTGTCCCTGACTATTAAGAAATGTTTCTCTATTTGGTATCATCACTAGACCACACATTTCAAAAGTAAAGAAACTTACTGCTATAATTCCATTGCTAATGTGAACGTCAGTTAGACCCTTAACCAGATTAGAGCTCCCTTTGGTATTCCAGTGTCCATCATCCTCTGTGCTTACTAGCTTAGTGCCTGGAACTTTTCCTGAAGTTCTTCTTCTTCTTCTTTTTTTTTTTTTTTGAGATAAAACAGAGTAATACCACCTCCTTCTTTCACAAATATTTCAACCACTACTTTTTATTGTTCTCTAGACAAACTGGCTCCTTTTAAAGTATACTTTTTTTAAACAAGATAGGGTTTCCGCATCCCCAAGAGCTGCTGTATTGGCCTATTTATTGGTCTAGCTTTGTCATTAATTCTTAGCATTCTGACTTCTTTTGTATGAACAGGAGCTGACCAGCAGAAGATGGTAGGAGGAACACTTCAATTACTCATACCCACCTCAGAATGATAACTGTGTTGCCAGCTATGACTGCTGAAGTGGATGGCACATTAACTAAGATCAAGCTCTAAATCAAATTATATAATTGCTGAAAACAAATACAGTCACATTTAACCACAGAACTAACAAAATAACCTATAGCTTTTCAACTAAAACAGTAAAACACCAATAAAACATCCTCTCTTCCTTAAAATTCTGTATAATTATATGATTAAATACATTCTCTCCCTCTATCCCATGTAAATTAGAATAATGGAATGCTTGGGGAATACTTTCAACCTAAATATTTATTCAGGGAAGTGAATTACTTGTCGTTTGTATAAACAACTTGTTTAGGCATAATGTTTATTTCTAAGTAGTAGTGTAATGATATAAAACTCTTTGAAGCTGAGTTCTGCAACCGTCTATAATGTTTGCCATTTTGGAGAATATTACTTTTTCCCTCCTGTAAACATTTTTAATGAAGAATTTAAATGCATGCAACCATATGTCTCTTTGCCAAGCAACAGCCACTCAGAGGAAACAAAGTCCCCAGTGATCAGTTAGCTTATGTACTAAGTAAAATAATATCCTAAGGAAGACACATGCTAGAGCACTTGAAATATAATGTAGCCTTTACCATATTTCATGTAAATATAAGCCCTAGACTATTTCACAAGTACATTATTCAAAAAAGAATAACTACATATTTTTATTAGAAATTTGACTTCCAAAATTAGATCCATCCATGCCAGGCACTAAGCTCATGGGATGACTCATAAAGAACACCACATAAAGCATTAAAACGTGAAGAAAATGCCATTATAGACCACCTCATCCAAGTTTCTGTTATTACTGAGAGACCCCTAATAGCCCACCACTCTGCCAAGAGTATGTTTTTCCCTCTAGCGAGACCAACATACAGCCCTTGGATATAGAGGTCCCTTTGCTTCCCTCGGTTTCTATCACAAAGGAGGACTGCTATTGAAACTGATCACAAACATTTTCTGCAATAAAAATCTTGGCAGCCTTAAAACAACTCTAATTTATACCTTACTTTACAGATGGTCTAAATATCAATAGCAAGTTGCAGAAAATCTTCTACTGGGGTCAAGAATATTTGACTAACATGTTGTTTTGTGCTGACAATTTCAGTTAGGATTCCTTTCAAATGACCATTGACCCTCTTTATGCATTAATGTTTTTCTAAGTGGCACAGATGTTACTTGATGGTATAGACTAGAGTTAAATTTTATCTTGCTGCTGCTAAGTCGCTTCAGTCTTGTCCGACTCTGTGAGACCCCACAGACGGCAGCCCACCAGGCTCCCCCATCCCTGGGATTCTCCAGGCAAGAACACTGGAGCGGGTTGCCATTTCCTTCTCCAATGCATGAACGTGAAAAGCGAAAGTGAAGTCACTGAGTTGTGTCCAACTCTCAGCGACCCCATGGACTGCAGCCTACCAGGCTCCTCCACCCATGGAATTTTCCAGGCAAGAGTACTGGAGTGGGGTGCCACTGCCTTCTCCAAAATTTTATCTTAAGAGTCTTTATTTATATCTCAGAAGTATCTGCTGCTGCTGCTAAGTTGCTTCAATCATATCTGACTCTGTGCCACCCCATAGAAGGCAGCCTACCAGGCTCCTCTGTCCCTGGGATTCTCCAGGCAAGAATACCAGAGTAGGTTACCATTTCCTTCTCCAATGCATGCATGCATGGTAAGTTGCTTCAGTCATGTCCAACTCTGTGTGAGCCCATGGACAGCAACCCACCAGGCTCCTCTGTCCACAGGATTCTCTAGGCAAAAATACTGGAGTGGGTTGCCATTTCCTTCTCTGCAGATATATCTAATAAGGCTCAAAAATACACTTCTTTCCCACTTCTTGCCTCATAATATTCATTTATCAAACTTTTAATTCTAATTATACTTTTAGTGCTCTAGTGGAAACATGGAATACCTTTGATTTGATAATATTTTCCAAATATTATATTTATATTATTAATGAAATTTATTGTTTACATAATGCTATTGATCTGCCCTGAATTTGTCTTTATAGTCCTCTAGGTACTGTGTCATTATAGAATTGACTAATGTTCTGATTTTCAAGTCAGAATCCTGTTGAAATACAATGAATATGAATACAACCAGTAATCTCTTTTTAAACACAGTAATATTGAATTGCTTCCACCAATTTCTCTACTCAAATTTGTCTTTGACATTTTACACCTGAATGTAAATTGGCATAGAAGAGCATAAATCCTTTTAAAGTGAGATTGGTAATAATATGACTGCTGAGTATCTGAAAGATTGATTTAAAAGAAGCTTGTAAATAGAACAAGACAAGATCAGTGCAGTCTTCCATAATTCAAATAGATGATTAGTTTATTTGCAGAAATCAATACTATAATTCACATCAATAGAGGGTTTTTTAAATTAAAAAAAGCTTACCATTAATAAATAAGTTAAATACTAGTGATTATATAAGAAAAATACACAATGAATAATAGAAATTTTCGTGTAGTATCATTATCACCAACTGTTTTTCTTTCTGAATAAATGCTGTAACTTACATAATGCACTATAATAATGACAGAATGATGACACCCTTTTTGTTTCCTAGTAGCATCACTACCAGAGAAGGCAATGGCACCCCTCTCCAGTACTCTTGTCTCAGTGGACGGAGAGCCCGGTAGGCTGAAGTCCATGGGGTCATGAAGAGTCGGACACAACTGAGCGACTTCACTTTCACTTTCACTTTTCACTTTCATGCATTGGAGAAGGAAATGGCAACCCACTCCAGTGTTCTTGCCTGGAGAATCCCAGGGATGGGGGAGACTGATGGGCTGCCATCTACGGGGTCGCACAGTCAGATATGATTGAAGTGGCTTAGCAGCAGCAGCAGCATCACTACATTCCTATTTATTTTCAACTTTGGTAAACTTTATTTTATTAGCTAAGAATGTACTAATTAATAATCAGCCAACAGGAATTTAATTGCATGCATTCTTTTCATTCAGATTGAAAAAATGAGGGATAAAAAGCTAAGTTTTAGAAGTACTGACAATGTGTAAGATAATAAAAACAAAACAGAAATACTCATAGCAAGTAAAAAGCTATGGAAAACACTACACAGTTCAGCACTGAATTGTGTGATTCCAACTACAGAATGTAGGATCAGTGAGTGAGAAATATGGGGGAGCGGAAGGTAATACTATGGGCTTCATGGGGAAGGAAAGAATTAAGCTGAGACTTGAAATGGGAAGAGTTTGAAGCGATGGGACTAAACCAAGAGTGTTAAAAAGTAGCTTAAGAAGGATACTGGGCAGAGGGATTGTAAATATGATTTATGAGGGACTTCCCTGGTGGTTCAGGTGATAAAGAATCTGCTTGTAATGTGGGGAACTCTAATCCAATTCCTGGTACTAAAGATCCCCTGGATCTGGAAATGGCAACCTGCTCCAGTATTCTTACTTGGAGAACTTCATGGACAGAGGAGCCTGGCGGGCTACATACAGTTCATGGGGTCACAAAGAGTCGGACTAGACTGAGCAACTAACACTTTCATTTCACTTTCATGAGGAAAAAAACAGTCTAATAGTAAATTATTGCTAAAGATGATACACCAGGTAAGTAGGCATTGGATAAACACACAAACCATATACATGTGTGTATGTGTGTGTGTATTATATATATATATATATTTAGAGAGATAGATACACAGAAATCCTAGTAAAATTCACAATTACTGTACTCAATGGCCATTTTAACTACTTGAATGGAAACAATTGTTGAAAGATAATGTGGAACAAAGAAGTCTATTATGCAAAAGTTAATTTCATTGTTTCAGTCCTGTTGTGTGATTCCACTGACATCCACTGGTGTAATTTAAACTTCTTTGGTCAAGCCCGTGAGGATTTAGAATAAAAAAGAATACTGATCTAGTAGTTGCAGTGCCTATAGCTAAAATTAGAGCTATGAATACTATAGCTTATTCATGCTAAATTAGTATTTTCCTATGCTATCCTTTCCTTATCATCATGGAATTGCCTGGGTGGACATTATTTGGACTCAATTCAACAAATAGTTATTAAGTGTTAAGTACATCGGGGGTCTTAGTAAGTACCAGTATGGTAAGAAATGCAGAGAAAGCACTAAGATATTTCTCCCCACTAAGGTCCAAGATTGCAGATATATAATATTCAGTAGGTGAGAAAGACATGGGAATTAAGTTGCAAGTGAATGTAGGACTCAAATAATCAGGGAGGGAATTCCAGACACAAGAAAAGCAGGGGTGGACTACCAAGGTGGAAATGAGTAGATGGAAGATGAGTAGATGTTAGAGGAAAAATGAGAGACACTGCTCAAGGAAGTAAGGGTTTTTGTGGTTGAAATACTTTGACTAGCGATCACATGACCTAAATGATTTGGAAGAAGACTTGGGAGTTTTTGAAAACAAATCAATTGGGAAGAAATAACATATAATGTGAAGAGCAGACTCTGATTCAAGAGTTGAACTCTGGTATTGGTAATATTGGTATTGATATTAAAGGTTGATAAAAGGTAAGTAAAATGTATTTCTCTCCTTTTAGAGCTTAATCTTAGAGTGATGAGGAGCTTCCCCAGTGACTCAGGAATCCACCTGCAATGCAAGATCTCTGGGTCAGGAAGATTTCCTGGAGAAGGGAATGGCTACCCACTCCAGTATTCTTGCCTGGAGAATTCTACAGACAGAAAAGCCTGGCAGGCTACAGTCTATGGGGTCACAAAGAGCTGTACACAACTGAGTGATTTATACACACACACACACATTCACACACACAGGAATGATGAAAGGATTTGAGAAGATACAATTAAGTATAATTTAAGGGAGTTCATTAAGTATCAAAAAAAGAAAGAAAAAGGTACTACACAGAGTATTCTATGTGTTCTAAGTCTTCTGGATGTGAAAAAAATATTTTTAATATAAATGGAAACAGTTTGAGAGATAATTCTGAAATCTCTGATATCAAGTATCTAGTTTTCAAAGATCATCTTTTTCTCTAATTTCCAAATCAGCTATAATTCATATTGAGCTCTGTTGAATAGGAAGTAAAGGTCTATCTAGTCAAAGCTATGGTTTTTCCAGTAGTCAAGTATGGATGTGAGAGTAGTACTATAAAGATGGCTGAGTGCTGAAGAATTGATGCTTTTGCACTGTGGTGTTGGAGAAGACTCTTGAGAGTCCCCTGGACTGCAAGGAGATCAAACCAGTTAATCGTAAAGAAAATCAATCCTGAATATACATTGGAAGGACTGTTGCTGAAGATGAAGTTCCAATACTTTGGCCACCTGAGGCAAAGAACTGACTCATTGGAAAAGACCCTGATGCTGGGAAAGATTGAAGGCAAGAGGAGACAGGGATGACAGAGGATGAAATGTTTGGATGGCATCACCGACACAATGGACATGAATTTGAGCAAGTTCCAGGAACTGGTGAATGGATAGGACAGTCTGGCATTCTGCAGTCCATGGGTTTGCAAGGAGTTGGACATGATTGGGCAACTGAACTGAACTTTCTCCCCAAATCCATCCTCATCAGATGTCTTGCTCCAGATCAATGCTTTGGGAAACACTTAGCCCCAATCACCTCTGGCCATCCGTAATTGCTTCTCAATAATGTTACTGCTCTCTTTAGTTCTCCTTGGTCCCAATGACTACACACTGACCACTTGCTTTGACAATTAGATACAG
>SJYV01027533.1:0-11655 GCA_006410875.1 Neotragus pygmaeus
TCAGTGTGTCTGCCCTCTGATGCCCTCTTGCAACACCCACCATCTTACTTGGGTTTCTCTTACCTTAGGCATGGGGTATCTCTTCACGGCTGCTCCAGGAAAGCCCAGCCTCTGCTCCTTACCTTGGAAGAGGGGTATCTCCTTACTGCCTCCATTCCTGACCTTCAATGTGGGATAGCTCTTCTAGGCTCTCCTGCGCCTGCGCAGCCACCACTCCTCGGGTTGCTCCTCCCGGCCACCAGCCCTGGCCTCAGGCGTGGGAACTACGTCAGGGTTAGACCCAAGCATGTCTCACATGGCTTCTCCTCAATATGCACTCCTCAGAAGGTCAAGTAACCTTTCTGCTCCCAGCTTCTCCAATTCTCATCTGAAATTCCTATAGCTATTGTTGTCTGTTGCCTTTCATGTTATATGATTATGATTTGTTTGAAGCCAAGGGCCTCATTTCCTACTTCAGATTGATTTTATTATGCACAGAACAGAGAATAAAATACTCTTTAGATAAATGAAACAAAGTGTCTCAAAGGCCAAAAGTTGTTTTCCTTTGGAGCACTAGACTTTCTCCCTTGTGTCTTCTGACAAGAGTTAGTGAAACAATCGCAGTGGACAAGATTTCAGAATTTCTGGTGACAGTCAGTCTGGAATCACTGGAAAATATTGTATGTGTTAAAAGCAACACTGTATAAGACACCGGGAATGTTTACTTTTACCAAAAAGATAGGCTTTTAAAATTTGATAACATTCGTTTTTTGAGAAACTAGAAACTTGCCTTCTAACTACAATGGAAGAGACTTGTTTTTAATGACAAACTTTTATTCATAAATGAAAAAATTCAATATACCAAGCAGAATGAATTAAGTATGTCAGAATGAATTACTAGAGACTGATACATTTGATTAAAATCACTAAGACTTGTGCTTGAAACATATGAATTATATTTTATTTTATTTATTTTTTGGCTGTACCACACAGCATGCAGGGTCTTAGTTCCCTGACCAGGGATAGAACCTGTGCCCCCAGAACCTGCGCCCCCTGTGTTGAAAGTGAGGAGTCTTAACCACTGGACTGCCAGGGAAGTCCCTAAATTATATTTTAAAAGCTATTAAAATTTCAGATTATTTTGCCATACATTTGGAATTTGTTTTGGGTATAATTCAATGAGCAAAATAACCCTTTTAAATCTTTGGGACAGAGTTTCAAATTAAAGACCTATTTTAATCAATTCATAGTTAATTTTTTTTAGATTCTACTTTTGAATTAATTACTTATAATTGTTTTGAAATATAAAAAGCATTTACTATAAAATGTAAAGATAAATATCAATTTTAGACGTAGGGTTGATACTAGTGAAATTGAAATCTAAGTGGCTCAAGAACAAAATAGGATTGGCCTGTAAGGCCGAAGGCAGAGAGTCAGGGACTGAAAATGTTCCATTGGCTCAAATGGACACAAGCCACTAAGATGCCCCGAAATAGGAGAGCTGAGAAAGTCTAGTTCGCTACCACCTCCACCAGAGAAATGGGCCAAAGTAAGTGAAACTTCCCTAATATTTCATTTCTCTTCAATCAGCTGCTGCCACCTAGAAATTACATTATGATGATGACTTTATTCATTGCAGAAAAGTTAATGTTGTTGAAGATTTAGTGCAAAATATGACCATCTGTACCAAATCATTCAATTTATATGCAGAGACTACTGAAAATTTATTTTAGTATGGGCCATAAGCTAAGTGCAGCACAGGATTCATTTGTAGTGTAATTTTTATCAGCTTCTGTAGGAATAAAATTGTTCCTTTTGTGTTTAAAGGCTTGACATCAAAAGGCAAAACCTCACCCTGAAATTGCCTTACTTAAGATGGCAGAATAGTGCAGTTACAACCCTTAATATACACAGATTATAAACTAAAGAACTACTTTTACAGTAAGTCAAATTGTTAGATCATATTTTTATACCACTAAATCCTAACAATATAAAAAAATAATCAGTCAGGAAATCTACAAATGATTCAACAGCAAGTTGGGGCTTGGAAACAGAAAGAGTTGCATTGTACCCACCTGTATCAGCTTAGTTATAATTATGCAGATAAAATTATGTGTATATTTTTCATTCAGGAACTGTTTATTCAGTTCAACTCAATAGGTAACAATGGATACCCTGATGTGTACAAAGCACTGTGTTAGGCAGAGTTATGCCTGGGCACAGATACATAAGAGATGGCCCCTGTTTTCAAAGAGCTCACAGTCAGATGGGGTAGATGGAAGGGTACCCAGTTAAGGCTAAGACAGGTCTGGCTGTGAAAAGAGCTATAGGAAATAGTAGTGTAAAAGAGAGAGCTATTCATTTGTCAGGAGGATTCAGGAAGGTGAATCCATTCATCATGGAGGTGAATGGTGAGTAGAACTATAAGCAGAGAAGGATTTTCCAAGTAGAAAAGTAATGTGATGGAGAGGATTTAGATTTGGCTGGAAGATAGAGTCTTGATAGAGAGTGGTTAGAGAGGAATCCATGTGGGGATGGGTTGGATTCGATACATGACAGGACTGAGAAGCCTACTCTGAAGGCCAGAGATGCCCTGATGGAGACTCGACCAAGAGCATTGACAGTGTGACTTGTGATTCTGCCTTGATCATGTTCTTTCTTTTCTGTGCACCTGAAACTGCCTCCTGGGGACTTTCCTTCAAAACTCAGCACCAATAAACATGTCCAGGTGAAGCCTTCCTCCACCGTTTCCGAGGGCATATGTGTATCCATTCCTGGAGCCACTTTAACATTTAGATCAAGCCATGCTTGTTGTTCTGAAAGGCTGTGTCCATATGAGCAGCCAGCAGGGAGGAGGACTTCACTTCAGATGCAGTGTTGGCAAGGGTAGTGGTAGGTGGAGGTGGCCAGCAGACAGCTGGAACCCCTATCTGTGGTTGAGGAAGAACATAGGGTTTACGGTAAAAATTTGGCAGGAATTTGCATAGAAGTGGCCATAGAATTAGATAAAATTTATGGAAAAAATAATAACCTCCTTTGGTACATGTTAGGTTTCATAAGTCTATAACATGTTTTTAGTTTTTTTTTTTTTAATTCAGTACTAGTTGTAGACTTTTATAAACTTACAATCTAGATATGTATGAGTAGAAATAAAATATGTCACTTAGTTGAAGGCTCAAGGTTTTTACTGTGGAAAATTTAAACCCGAGAGTAAGTATTATTACTATAAGATAAAGAAATACGTTTCTAAAAAATTCTAGGTATAAATATTTTAATAAGACAGTTGAATGCCTGATCGGGGTATATACTACTTAGGGAGCTACAGGTCACAATTACTAGCAGAAGAATGCTGCTGATGTGAAAGTCAACATTAACTTTCAAACATAAGCCAATTCATGACTGAATAAATCCTGTTTCAAGAATAAACTTATGTGTGCGTTGAAGGTAGTCATGGTTCTTACACTCAATGCCAAATCACTCAATCAGGTCAGCAAAAGGGTAGACAGATCTGTAAAATGATGCTCTGCAAGACGTAACTGGTGAGTTTATAAGGAAAAAACTTAAAGCTTCAGAATTTGCTTAAAGGTATAATTTCAGGGAAAAATATAGAATTTATTTTGCTGCCAGGTACATTGGGGAAACTGTTAACATTTTCTAAAGGATAAAAAGGAGTTATGTTGATGCTTTATCATTTGCTATTCCAAGTGTTGATAGTTTTGAAGTTAGGATGTCTTTTTCCATATTGAATTCAACTTAAGAGGAGAGAGGAAGAAAATTTGGAAGGTAAAAGGATATGCAAAGCTGATCCTACAGGTGAGGAAAGGAAGATGAGAGCATGCAACTTGGGATGAAAAGTCCTTGACAAAGTTAAAGAAGGTGGGAACAGGATAAGGAATGGGGTGGGTGGTGTGGGGCATGCAGAAAGGAAGATTGTAAAGGGCTGAGCATAGAGGCAGAATTTAGGAAGGAAAACTGATCACAAGCTGATGCTAGGGAGAAAGCAGACAACAATGTCAAAAGTAGATACTAGCTAATGCCAATTCATATGTATAGAATGCATTCTTCTTGGGATAATGATGAAGATGGCAAAAAAGGAAAAAAAAAAAAAAGGCACAAAGAGAGAACTGATTTTGAGATGGTTAGAGACCTATACATGGTTTCCAAAATGATAGAACAGAAAGAAGTTTGGGGATTTTAAAGGAAAGGAAGGAATCAGCATGATCAAGAGAAGGAGTTAACCTGAAACAGAGTGCGGGGGCTGACCGGTGGGTGTGTCCAGTCCTCTTTTGTTTTAGCATGGCGGTGATCAGAGACTGTCTGAAAGCCTCCAGGCAGCCTCAGAGGAATCAGAGAACTCAGAACAAAAGACCAGAAAAAGTGCTTTAAATAGGAGCAACAGAATCTAAAATATAGAGCAAATTCAGTAAAAATAGACCAGCACAGCCTCAGCAGTGGCTCTCAAAAAATTTTCCACTGTTGTAGGCATGATTGAGAACGTTTGTGTGTTCCACACTCTCATGGGAGTATATAATTTCTGGCAAATTAACTGTAATTTCACCTAATTCTCACCCAGTCAAGAAAGCCTACCAAGGTGTGGGATTGAAAGAGAGACACTGAATCCCCTCCCATTTATTCAAATCCCTCACATGCATGAGCCGGAAAACAAGAGAAAGGGCAGGTCCAGGGTTGAGGATTAAGAAGCTAATGTGCCATGAGAGAAATGCTCGCGGGGATGGGGGGGGGGCTTTTGTGTCTCAGTCATTTCACATTAAGAGGAGGGACCCTGCGGACTTCCGGGTCATGAGACCCTCTGATGAAGTTGTTCGAATAANGGTTGAGGATTAAGAAGCTAATGTGCCATGAGAGAAATGCTCGCGGGGATGGGGGGGGGGGCTTTTGTGTCTCAGTCATTTCACATTAAGAGGAGGGACCCTGCGGACTTCCGGGTCATGAGACCCTCTGATGAAGTTGTTCGAATAATAACGAGTCTTGAGAGTACAAAATTCGTTAAAAGAGGAAAACTGTGGGTGAGGGGCCGAATCCTGAGAAGGGCTGAGAAGACGGAGAGGAGATGGATGCGATGGCGGCAGAAGAGAGACTGGGAGGGGTCCTTGGAGCGGAGATTGCACCGCCGTCCGGGTCTTGTTAGGGTTTCACACTTGGGCAGAGATCAAGCATCGGCCCGGGGTCTAGGGTCCACGCTGGGTGTTGAGGCCACGTTGCAGAGCTGTCCTTTTGTCCTTCTGGTGATAAGAGGCTGGTATGTCTGACATGTTAGTTCTCTTCCTCTCTGCCCCCTTTCTTCCATTTATGAAATCCTCCCGGGCAACGTGTATTTTTCAATCNCGCTGGGTGTTGAGGCCACGTTGCAGAGCTGTCCTTTTGTCCTTCTGGTGATAAGAGGCTGGTATGTCTGACATGTTAGTTCTCTTCCTCTCTGCCCCCTTTCTTCCATTTATGAAATCCTCCCGGGCAACGTGTATTTTTCAATCTTTAAGTACCACTCAATCATAGGGGATTTTCCACAAGGACTTACAAAAATGCAGATTACACAGTAAACATGCTCTTCAGTCAATAAAAGGCCTATTTCACTGAGCAAATTTCTTTATGATGTTTAACTTTGGTTCAGGTCCTGATTCCAAGAAGTGAAATTTGGTGGCGTGAGAAGGGAAAAAAAAAAAAAACGCCGTGGAAAAGAAGAAAACCCCAAGATAGCCATTTCAAACCCCACAATCAGACCTTGTTTATGTGATATGGACTCAGAGCTTTCTCTTAAAAAATGCACGCGATTAAGAAAATACTTTGAGAACCTAATAATAGGCCCCTGAAACCCGAGATCCACCTCTCATCTTTCTAACTCTTGGGAACGTAGTTAATAAGAACTTATGTTTTTAATACAAGGATTCTTAGCAACAAAGTAGTTCTTTAATTAGTACAAAACTGGAATAATGCACAGTCTATTATCTCGCACGGCACATAGCGTTCAGAAACTTGTGCTGGCAGATTCGTTTACATATGTCACCCGCAGTACCTGTAATTTAGTTTAATGCCAGGTCAGTGTGCCAAGTGTGTGTGTCTGTGTTTTAAAGCTTTCCCCAACGGTTGTTTCATGGGGCTTCACAGTAGTAACTAAACCATGTCTATATTAGGAAATTTAGTGATCGTCCCTTGCAGGTAGCTGTAATATTCTTCCCTCTCACTAATATTCTTCCCTCATACTAGGGCATTGAATGGCTAACTTCTTAGGAAATGATTTAATACCATTGTAAAAAAAAAAAAAAGGAAAATACTGGCTGGAGATGTAGTTAATTTGTTGTTTGTTATTTTGCCAAGAGAAGTGCCGCCTTTTAAGTGAGTTAAATCAAAATAAAAACAAAGGACTTGAAATAAACATATGAGACCCAGTCAGATGATTCAGTCGCAGGAAACATCAGATGCGAACAATCTGACAAATCTTCTTTGGATTTAATTTCTAGTTTCCCACATCATGATATGCATTTTTCTGATCCAGGGAATCATTTCTTGGCCGAGAAACTGAGCTTTTCCCACGTGACCAATTTACCCAAAAGGAGGAGGTCCAAGAAAAGAATTGTGGGCCAGGACCCTTCTCCATCAATCTCCATCAGAGTCATCTTGTCTCTACAGGTGCTGCAGCTAGACGCACGGAATGAAAAAGGACTCCGAAAAAAATGAGGCAACCTCAGCTCACAGTTGTTTAAAACGACTCCCCTCTCTCTTGAGGAACTGTTAGTAAGGAGGGTTTAGTTCATTCCCTCACCCCACACGAGGTTTAAATGGGCAGATACTAGCAGAGTTTTAAGTGCTTTATCCTGACTTAAGTCCCTGAGATTTGGAGTATTTTGTTGGTCCGAATGTCTAACCAGTACAAACTTTAGCCCTCAATATCCAAATGGAGAATTCCTCCCTTTGGTATTCACAAGCATAACATACATAATCCTTTATCTCTGGCGAAGCCATTAGCTTTTTGGCCTTTGGCTGGTTGATGTATACAGCATCTCTCATTATTGCATGTGAGTGTTCTCAACTGACTTGCAAACCCTTTGATCAAACCAGCTAAACCTGATTTTCCAGATGATTCCGGAGACAAGGCACACATCTATCAGCTTTACAGGTCCTGGCAAGCCATCAAGACCCTGTGTTCCCCCACTCCCTTCATTGGAATCAAAGGTAAACAGGGAGCCAGTTCTCATTTAAATAAGTAGCATCAAGATCTTGCCTCGACATTCACCGTTGTAGCAACAGAAGAAAAACAACGGTTGAAGTAAAAAAAAAAAGGTTTCCTTGGCAAGGATGCCAAACTAAATAATGACACCCAAAGCAAAAACATGCTGCACTGAAACTCAACTTTAGTCAATTCAGCCTACTTGAAACAAAGCTTTTTTTTTTTTTGTGATTTCAAAAGTGAACATTGTACTTTGCTCTGGCAGCCATTTCTATGTTTTTTGAATGATCCGATTATGCATAAATTCTCTGCCTACAGGCCTTTCAGCTCCTCCATCCCATGAGTGATTTGAAAACAGGACAGAAAATTTCTATACACACAGCGTCTGCCCTCTGCTTCCTCTTAACTTTTAAAGCGTACACTTTGAGTGACATTGTTTTAACATACATTGTCACTGTGTATTTTCTCTCCCTCTCTTTTATGAATTTGGAAATACTTGTAGGAGATCCAGATCTCTACATCCTGTCCCCTAGAATAGGGGTTCTACCTCTGGGATCTAATGTCTGATGATCTGAGGTGGAGCTGATGTAAAAATAATAAAGTGCACAACAAGTGTAATGCTCTTGAATCATCCTGAAACCTTCCCTCACCACCCTGTCCATGGAAAAACTGTCTTCCATGAAACCAGTCCCTAGTACAGAAAAAGTTGGGGACCACTGGGAAGCTCAGAATTCATCACCTTGTCATCTTTTTATTTTTTATTTTTTATTTTTGCTTCATTGATGCTGCCATCCTATTGACTGGACTTTGGCAGAATTCTTTAAAGTTGCCGTTGTACAATTTGTAGTAAGGGGGCAACAAACAGAAATTTGCACTTCAAAAATTTGTTTGTATTTGAATAACTGAAGCAGTGATGCCAGGTCTTCAGGTGAAAAGTGGCATGTGTGTGTGGTTCGTGAAAAGCTGGCTGGGCTGGCAGAGCATGAATGGTCCACGTTTGGGAATGAGATACGGTGGCCTAAAAGGGGTTAAGGAAGCAGAGGAACGCTTTCTCAGGCTCCATTTTTCCTTTGGGGGAATTCAGCGCTTGAATTGCTGGCTAGGTCCTTAGAGAAAGCTCCTTTTTAGAGGCAACAGTTCTTGGTACCTCCTAAACTAGGTCCTAGAACAATTCTTGGTTGACTCTGTTTTCTTCTAAAATTACAGAGATAGCCCTATCATTTTTACTAAATTCCTAAACGTGCCATCACATTCTATGTCTTAGGATACTTTTCTTACCTTTGTCTATAGTAGTATTAGCAGCTTTTTGTTAACTTAAAAAAAAAAAAGTATCTCTTTATTTGGTGGCACTAGGTCTCAGTTGGGCATGTGGGATCTAATTCTCCCACCAGGGGTTGACACCCCACTCCCTATATTGGGCACATGGAGTCTTGACCACTGGGCCACCAAGGNAAAAAAAAAAAAGTATCTCTTTATTTGGTGGCACTAGGTCTCAGTTGGGCATGTGGGATCTAATTCTCCCACCAGGGGTTGACACCCCACTCCCTATATTGGGCACATGGAGTCTTGACCACTGGGCCACCAAGGTGTTTTTCTTTGTTTAGCTCTTCTCTTTGTTTGTCACTGCAGAACAAGTTGATTGAAGGTTGCCTCTCACACTGGGACCAGGCAGGGATGAGCAACACATATGGCGAAGCCAGAAATGACACTTTCTACCAGGGCTGGGACTCCTAGGGGGTGGCAAAAATGGACTGTAGTCCACCAGGCTCCTCTGCCCATGGGATTTTTACAGGCAAAATTATTGGAGTGGGGTGCCAGTTTCTGCTCCAGGGGATCTTCCCCACCCAGGGATCGAATCCGCATCTCTTTAGTTTCCTGTATTGGCAGGCAGATTCTTTACCACAAGTGACACCTGGGAAGCCTGTGTGTACGTGTGCATGCGTGCATGTGTGTGTATAAGTGTGTGTGTGTATAAAACTGCATTTTTCTTTTTTTTTTTTACCATTCTGACAAATTCTGTCTTCTTTGCTTCCCTCCCCCCTCATTTTAGATATGCTAGCTAGATAATGTTATCTATGAGTAGAGTTTCAATTGCCTACTATATAGTGAGGATTCTCAAATCTAAATCTTAAGACAACACTACTCATTAAGGTTTCAGAGTCGCATATCCAACTAATTACTAGAGAGCTGCTTTTGAATGTCCCACATATACCTCAAGTCAACCTGTCCCAAACAGTTATCAGATATAGACTCCCTTTCATCCTGTGACTTGTGACTTTCATGTCAGAAAACAGCATCATCTTTAATGACACTTGTTCAAGACATAAACCTAAGAGCCCTTTCCTTATTTCACCCATCTAATCAAACTAAGTGGTTCAGATGGTAAAGAAACTGCCTGCAGTGCAGGAGACATGGGTTCAGTCCCGGGTCAGGAAGATCCCCTGGAGAAAGGAATGACAATCCACTCCAGTATTCTTGCCTGGAGAATCCCATAGACAGAGGAGCCTGGCAGGCTACAGTTCGTGGGATCCCAAATTCGCTCAATCTCATGTCTGACTGAGAGACTAACACAACGGTCAAACCAGTTACCTTTGACTGTACCTCCCCAAATCTCTTGATCTACCGTCTTGCTCCATCTTTGGGGGTATTTAGAGCATACACTGTGCACCATCTCCTGCCTGGATTATTGTCTGGGCCCCTTGCCTTCAGCCTTGGAGACTGACCTTTCTAAACTGTAACTCAGACCTGCCATGCTCCTGCCGTGAAGACATCAGTTGTCCCCCAAAACCTAAACTCTTTAACGTCACTTCCCAAGTCACCTTTTTGGATTCTGTATACTCCTATGCCCTTACCTCTTTACCCTTTACCTCTTGAATGGAATCCTTCAGATATTTTTTACCTCTTGACTTTGTGCTGTTTGTTGCCTTTTGCCTGGTTATGTTTGCTTTTCCTTGTACATGGATGATGCCCTCAACCTTCAGATTTCAATTAGACTTAGCTGAGTTTCAGAATCCTTTTCGGGTACTTCAACTGTGGTTTACAGCATCCTCTGTTGCCTCCCTGAGCACCTGCACATCATAACAATCCCTGTGTACCTGCAGGATTGTCTCTTTAGCCGTTTCTTTTTCATTCTCCCTCCACTGTGAAGGTAGTGACTTCTCAAATGTTTTTAATAGGCTTTGCTGGTGGCTTAGATGGTAAAGAATCTGCCTGCAATGCAGGAGACCCAGGTTTAAGGGAATGGCAAGCCACTCCAGTATCCTTGCCTGGAGAGAGAGGAGACTAGTGGGCTATAGTCCATGGGATCTCAAAGAGTCAGACAGGACTGAGGGACTAACACTTTTACTTTTTGTCTTTTCCACTGTGAGACCAGTGAGTTGTCAAAGGACTAATACATAGTGGATAATTAATAAATATTTTGGGGGAAGAAAAGGACAAACGAATGCATCAAAACAGGGTACATAATACTAGCAGAGTCTGTCCTACAAATAATATGTTTCCTTCCTTTCTGAATTTAGTCCTGGTAGAGTCATATGCAATTGAACAGGGGGATGAGGTTAAGGAAATGTCTGGACTTGCAGGATCCTTAAAGATGGTCTTTCTTTTATAGATTAAATAATAAAAACCCAGAGAAAGTAGGTTACTTCATTAGCATCCCATAGGATGACTTCTATAACTCCTGCTCCAGCATCCTCTATTCTCAGGCTTTTTCATTTTTGCTATTTTGATATATACGAAATAGTAGCCCACATTTTGGATTTGTTTGAGTGTGTATTTCCCTGTCTACTACTGACTTGAACATATTTTTAATATTTATTGACCATTTGGGGTTTCTCTTTATTCAATTGCCTATTTATATTCTTCCTTCATTTTTTATAATTGGGTTATTTCTTTCTTGCACATTTTCAGGAATTTCTTATATATTCTGCATACTAATTCTTAATCGTTTATATGATTTGCAAATATCTAGTAAAACCTATTATACATAATCTGATATTATCTGTGACCTAGCAATCTTTAGGCTTGTACCCTTGAAAGAAACTCATACAGGGCCAAAAAAATTCAAGAGCATTGTTGTTATGGTGTTATTTGTAAAGACAGAGAATTGGAAATAGCAAATATACATTCAGTAAGAGAAGCAATAATTTAATGAGGGTATATTCACATAAGAGCTTCCTAGTGGCTCAGAGGTAACGAATCCTCCTGCCAATATAGGAGATGCAAGCTGCTGCTGCTGCTAAGTTGCTTCAGTAGACACATGTTCAATCCTTGAATTGGGAAGATCTCTTGGAGAAGGAAATGGCAACCCACTCCAGGATGCTTGCCTAGGAAATCCTATGGTTAGAGGAGCCTGACAGATTACAGTCCAAGGGGTCACAAAATAAGACATGACTGAGTGACTAAGAACAACAACATTTATAAAGTACAAGTAAGACATAATGCTGAACAGTGTTTTTTTTTTTTTTTTTTCCTAGGAAAGAAACTAGGATAAG
>SJYV01027536.1:0-11260 GCA_006410875.1 Neotragus pygmaeus
ATTGGGGGCAGGAGGAGAAGGGGATGACCGAGGATGATATGGTTGGATGGCATCACGGACTCGATGAACATGAGTCTGAGTGATCTCCGGGAGATGGTGATGGACAGGGAGGCCTGGCATGCTACGATTCAAGGGGTTGCAAAGAGTCGGACACGACTGAGCGACTGAACTGAACTGATTGAGTGGCTCCATGTGCCAGGCACCCTCTTAGAGATTTTGTATACTGTCTATCATTTTAAATTTTAACAACCCTATAATGCAGGTACTATAAGTCTTCTCATTGTACCCAACTATTAATAACTTAATAAGTGAAGAGACCAGATGTGACTCTAAAGTCCATGTTCTTAGACATAAAGGCACACACCTTCATAAGTTCATTTACTTAATTCTCTGTAGATGAAATATTGTCATTCCCATTTTATGGATGAAGAAACCAAGGCTCAGATAGAAGACTTCTCAGACTGATTCCAAATTACTTAAGCCACTCCAGTTACTTGTGTCTCTTTAGGTCTACACTGGCAGCTGTCTTACCAGCATAGACAAAATTGCAGCCAACCAGGAGGACAGAGCTGACAGGTGGAAAGAGATGGGCACAACCAAGCCTTGCTAACAAAGATATGGTCTTTCTTGTCACATAAGGCATTAAATTCCAACTTTAATTAGATTGACTTGGTTTTTAACTGTTGTTTGAAACCCAAAGAGTCTTATCTGATACAAAAATGAACCCCACAAGGTGACACCGTGATGTATGGTGGGTAATTTTTATAAATTTACAGGTAAAATTGATTCATCAAATGAGGGCAGTTACTTTTAAAGTAGTCATCTTAAATGAAATAAAGTCGCAACCAAAGGGTGGGGGTAGGGGGCTATTAAACAATATCTCCTAAATTACATATTAATCAAGAGCAGACTAATATTTTGGAATGAACAATGTACATCATTTTGCAAGCATGCAAGTTTCATGTTGTAGAAGGAAGTACCCCAAGGGACAGAAAAGAAAAGTATTTGTTTTTCTCCTAGTCAGACTATCAAACACACTGCTGCACTGTGACAGCTTCAGGGAAGCCCACTGTGCAGGAGGGAGTAATCAACTTCCCACCTTGAACTGACAGCCTTGAAACCAGCAGATCAAATACCGATTCTCAACAAAATCAGACCTGAAACAGCCAGACAATGCCAGGTATGCCAGAGTCTATCTTTGGCCTCAGATTCTCCTATTCCCAGCCCTGACTGGGCTGAGGCTCACTGGATTCTCTCCTGGGACGAGGTCAGTCCTTCAGCTAAGGCAGCACGTCTCCGTGCCTGGTTCTTGACCCATGTACACCAGGGGAACAGAGTCACAAGACCATGCTCACCACAGGCTATGAAATGAGGGGAAATTGCCAAAAAGTCTCCCTTTACGACCGAGCGACTTCACTTTCACTTTTCACTGTCATGCATTGGAGAAGGCAATGGCAACCCACTCCAGCGTTCTTGCCTGGAGAATCCCAGGGACGGGGGAGCCTGGTGGGCTGCCGTCGATGGGGTCGCACAGAGTTGGACACGACTGAAGAGACTTAGCAGCAGCAGCAGCGGAGCTGTGCTATTTCTCTTCCTGTATATAAAAGGATAGCAGTGGTCCTTGTGCAACTGCAGACGGATCAGATTAGCACCAAAAAGAATTTCCTGGCCTTAAGGAGAAATGAGAGACTTCAGAAGCACAGATACTCAGAATTCTAATCTGAGACTCTTTGGCTCATGTCTAGCTGTGACCTCTACCAACAAAGCTGAGGGAGGAACCTTTCCTTTGCTACTTTCTCTTTGGCATCATTGAGTCCCGTTTGGCACCATTGAGCTTGGACATAACACACTGATGACCTCTCTTTCCTCACCAAACTGAACCTGAGAGTGAAACCTGGACTAACATCTTGACTCTCTAGCTCACCTAACCCCCATAATGCTACACCATCTGTAGTGAGACATTAAAGCCAAAAGAACAAGCCACCCTTCAAAGGAATCTGAAAAGCAAGTGCCATCTATGCTGAAATGTCTTTTAAAGGCACCAAGGAAGCAGTCTGTCCATAATAGTAATAGAACTTCTCAAGACTCCCCTCATTCCCTTCCTACTCTCTCAAAGAGAACTGATGTTCTACCAAGTTCGTGGGCCATACTCTCCAATGCCCAAAAACTACCTCTCAGATTTCAGCCTGCATTTGCTCTCATCCTCCTTGATGCTTCCCTCCCTAAAATACCCCTTCCCCTCCAGTGCTTCTTGCCCTTACCAATTCTGCAATTCCACAGAACAAAAGTAGCTGCCCACCTGAGACGTCTTCCTTTCAGAAGGCAGGGGAAAGAAAAGGTTCTAAATGTGATATGTTTACTTTTTTGGTCACTATCCCATTTGCCTGCCAAAATGTAGTCTTAAATAAATGTACAGAAGGAAACTAATATCCCAAACTAGATAACATGGATAGTCTCAATCACTGTGTGTGACTTTGGAGCAAGTTAACCTAACTTTCTGACCCCCACCACTACATCTATAAAGTAAGATAATGGTGACGGCTTCTCCACAAGGATGTGGTGCTGATTCAATGAGAAAACATATTTTTCATAAGGAATATCAAGTAAACCAGAAAGTGCTCTATGAACATGACTCCTAATCTTACCAGCTTTACTATTTCTTACATGGGTTTGGATATTATATATGTATCATTCTCAACTCTAATAGAAGGTTTAATTATTTACTTAAGAGCTATAAAGTGGTCTGTTTTCCAAGTCGGTCACTCTTCACAATCTCAGCTAGAATCTTAAAATTTTAGTTATCTTTGCCTGTGTTGTGAGTCATGTGATTCTTCCAATCTGCTTTGGTGTACTCCATAAAATGGAATCCAGGATCTTTAGACTATCAGTTTGAAAGCGGAATTCTTAATTCTCAGCCCCAGACTCCACATGAAATTTCTGAACCTCAGCAAGCCCCATGGCACAAAAGATTTGATCTGATCCTCTATTTGAAAGAGATTCTCATAATTTTTAATTAATTGCAGAAGTCATAAATCCCCCCACTCCAACTTTTTAATAAACGGCAGACAAAGACATCAAATACAGGCTGTAAAAGCATTAAATTAGAACTGAACATGGGGGGGTGACTGGGACTGATATATACACACTGCTAAACAGAAAATTAATTAGAACCCACTGTATAGCACAGGGAACTCTAGTCAATACTCTGTGCTGGTCTATACAGGAATAGAATCTAAAAAGAGTGGATATGTATCTGTGTATAACTGACTCACTTTGCTGTACAGCAGAAACTACCACAACATTGTAAATCAACTGCATTTCAATAAAAAATTAATTTAAACAAAAACAAACCAAAAAAACCAGTTTTTAATAAAGGAAAATAGTATAGAAACCCGAGACCAAAGAAATAAAGAATTAAGTAAAAGTCATCAGAGTACTTACATAAAAACAAGAAATCTATTCCCTCTGAAATAGGAAATGAAAAAATTATGAGCACATGTGGATCCACTAATTTCCAGTGAAAGTGATTCCAAAGTAATTCCTTTAGGTTCCTTGTGAGAAGGTGTCAGTTTGAATAAGCCAGATTGAGTGAAAGGGGACACGAGAAGGGGGAGGAGAAAAACACAAAGTGATGTGCAGCTAACAGAGCCGGCACCCAGACCGTCTTTTTCTTGGAGCTTCACACCTGGGATGTGGGTACCTGTGAACTAGGCAGGTGGAGGAAGAACCAGACAGTTCCTGCAGCAATTGTTCAAGAAGACGAGTAGGTGTTGGATGTCTTTTCCCACCCTAACCTCCCCGACGTTAGAGGAGCCTCACCTTTTAATGAAGATGTGACATTTACCGTGCTTGACTGCCCATCACTGGATAAAGGGAGTAAGATGGATAAGAAAGGACAGGGAGAAACAGCTGGAAAATGATTTTTTTTTTTAAGACTATTAAATTGCCCTCTTTGCCAGATTCCACGCCAAGCAAATAATCACCAACAAAGTTAATTTCTCTTGATCTTCTCTAATGAAAATATGCTGTCCTCTGTAGGATACACAGGTGGATTGTCAAGGAGAGCTCACAAATCTGCATAACCCTTTATGTGAGAGCTTTCCCTTAGATTATCCTTACTGCCATCAACAACAGCAGTTAAAGATAAGGTAACAAAACCTGGATTCCATTTTCAAGGAGGAATTTAGTTCTGCCCAAGCTGGTAAGAAACTATGAGTTCCAACTGATTGTATGCTCAAATTATAGGCTTAAACTTGACATTGAAACCCAAATAAACATAACACCAGAAGACATTTTCCATTGATTCCTTCTTTGAGTTCCACTGCATTTAGCTTAACAAGCAGCTCATCTACATGTGGCTAACGAGGAAAATACCCTTAAAAGCCAGAGAAAGGCAAAGAGACCCAAGCAGGATAGAAGGCTCAGCCGTGGAAACTCCATACTCCAGATTGAATTTCACAAGCAGGACAGACAGGCACCACCAAACCTGGTCCAATATCCTGGCTATGGCTCCTAATTCTCTAATCTGGTTCTATCTATGAGTCAAGGGATAACCCAGAAATATTATGTGGTCACCAAACATGAAGATATTTCCAAGGGATACAGGATACCATCCTCAACATAAGCATCTTTTCATTTTCTCTTAATATCTACCCATCTTCAAAGGCACACTCTAAACATGACTGCTGAGGAAGACCACAAGAAATACCTTAGGATAATCAGACTGGATTTTGATATGCCCTAGAGAACTGGAGACTTTTTCCCCAAATAGGAAATTTTAGTTCTTTAGAATATATCTCAAAAATCAAATAGTTACCTAAGTTTTCTACTGCATTCATTGGCATACTCAAAATTAACTCTTCTCAAACCTAAGCTAGAGTCCACACCATACAACTGAGAGGGCAGGGCAGTAAGGAAGCTCAGTCTAAAGAGATGATTACAAAGGAAATATCCAGAGATTGCACAGAACCTGACAGCAATGTCTGCTCTCCATCCAGTCACTCAATAAATATATATTCAGCAAAACAAAACACCTACATACAAAATGCTCATGTGATTAGCAAAATGAAGAACAGAAAAATCGTCAAGAACACATATACTTCTTCAACAACTGTTTAAACACTTATATACTTCTAAAACCTAAGGTAGAGGCTTCCCAGGTGGGACTAGTGGTAAAGACCCTGCCTGGCAATGCAGGAGACACAGGTTTGATCCCTAGGTCAGGAAGATCCCTTGGAGTAGGAAATGGCTACCCACTCTAGTAGTCTTGCCTGGATAATCCCATGGACAGAGGAGCCTGGCAGGCTATAGTCCATGGGGTCGCAAAAAGTCGAACACAACTGAGCACACACACAACACACAACATTAATTGCCCTAAGAAATGTACAGATACAGTGTCATATCCATGTGAGTTCAGAGAAGGCTGAAATTATTTCCAGTAGAAAGGGTCAGGAGAAGCTTCACTGAGAAAATAATATTTCGGATGACCTTTGAAGGATGGGTAAGATTTGGAACTGAAAGATGAAAGGAAAATGCATCCAGGTGGAAGGATTGGCCTGAGCAATGGATCTGAGGAAGCAAACACTGGAATCAAGACATTTTTCAGTCTGATTGGAAGAGAGGCTGCAAGGCATTTAATGCAGGGGAAAAAGACTAGAAGAAATAAGCTAGAGCTAGCTCGTAGACGGTCTTCAATGACAATCTGGAATTTATTATATATTATAAATATTAAAGGGCCCCTGAAGTTTCCTGGGTGGGGAGTGGCATGGTGAAACTTCAGAAGGATTCACGGGCAAGGCTGATAAGAAGCAAATGCAACCAGTGGCAAGAAGACAAAGCAGGAGGGAAATAAAATGATGGAGGCAAGAAGCGAAGAACTGGGTTCTCAATGAAGGCATGAAGAGGAAGGGGTAGACAAGAGAAATGTTAAGTCCAACAGGATGTGGCCATCGGCGGCATTAAAAGGAGACATTAAAGATCATCCCAAAGTATGCATTCTGGATGTCTCAGAAGACAGTCATATTATCAATAGAAACAGAATTTAGAAGGTGACAAAGCCTGTGGAACACCCAAGTTGATTGTATTTAATCACCAGCTGGAAGTGTGGGGCTGGTGCCAGGAAGACACAGTCCACGCCTTATTTTTTTCACTGTTAATCCCTCCCTCCTCAAAAGTCTCCTATTGGGTTTCTGGATAACATCCTTTTCTGTTTCCTCCTTCCCTGTGGCAACTCTGTCCTAGGCTCCACCAGCTTCTCTTCTACTATTTGTCCCATATGGTTATGTTCTTCGGTCCTTTTCTTTTTCTACATCCTATCCCTGAATGTTTCATCTTTGTCCATTAATTAACCACACCTCCATGTAAATGGCTCTGTCGAAGGCAGTGGTTGAGAACACAGGCTCTGGAATTGGCCTGGGCTCAAATTCCAGCTCCACCATATTCTGGACACGTGGTAAGGGACATGTCATATCACCTAAAATGTGGTTTCTCACCTGTAAAATGTAGCTACAGAGTTGTGCTTTCACAGGATTTACCTGAGGATTAATACAAAATGTGGCACATTAAAAAGCTGGCTTAAAACTCAACATTTAAAAAACTAGGATCATGGCATCCAGTTCCATCATCCATGACTTCACAGCAAATAGACTGGAAAAAAGTAGAAACAGTGGCAAATTGTATTTTCTTGGGCTCAAAACCCACTGCAGATGTTGACTGCAGCCATGAAATTAAAAGACGCTTGCTCCTTGGAACAAAAGCTATAACAAACCTAGACAAGGTATTAAAAACATATGTCTGACTCATGCTGAGGTTTGACAGAAAACAACAAAATTCTGTAAAGCAACATCCTTCAATTAAAAAATTAATTAATTAAAAAAAAAAAAAAACAGAGACATCACTTTGCCAGCAAAGGTCCATATAGTCAAAGCTATGGTTTTGAAAATAGGCAAAATGGTTGCCTGCGGAGGCTCAGAAAAGAAGAGAAGAGCAAGGCAAAGGTGAAAAGAAAAGACAGACCCACCTGAATGCAGAGTTCCAAAGAACAGCAAGGAGAGATAAGAGCGCCTTTCTAAGTGAACAGTGCAAAGAAACAGAGGGAAACAATGGAATGGGAAAGACTAGAGATCTCTTCGAGAAGATTGGAGATATCAAGGGAAACTATCAAGCAAAGATGGGCTCGATAAAGGACAGAAATGGTATGGACCTAACAGAAGCAGAAGATGTTAAGAAGAGGTGGAAAGAATACACAGAAGAACTGCACAAAAAAAGATCCTCATAACCCAGATAACCACGGTGGTGTAGAGCCAGACATCCTGGAATGTGAAGTCAAGTGGGCCTTAGGAAGCATCACTACCAACAAAGCTAGTGGAAGTGATGGAATTCCAGCTGAGCTATTTCAGATCCGCAAAAATAATGCTGTTAAAGTACTGCACTCAATATGCCAGTAAATTTGGAAAACTCAGCAGTTGGCCACAGGACTGGAAAATGTCAGTTTTCATTCCAATCCCAAAGAAAGGAAATCCCAAAGAATGTTCAAAATATTGCATAATTTCACTCATTTCACATGCTAGTAGAGTAATGCTGAAAATCCTCCAAGCTAGGCTTCAACAGTACCTGAACCAAGAACTTTCAGACATTCAAGCTGGATTTAGAAAAGGCAGAGAAACCAGAGATCAAATTGCCAACATTCGTTGGATCATAGAAAAAAACAAGAGAATTCCAGAAAAATATCTACTTCTGCTTCACTGGCTACATTAAAGCCTTTGACTATGTGGATCACAACAAACTGAAAAATTCTTAGAGAAATAGGAATACCATCTGACTGGATTCCTAAGAAATCAGCATGCAGGTCAAGAAGCAATAGTTCGAACCTAACATGCAACAATGGACTGGTTCAAAATTGGAAAAGGAGTACATCAAGGCTGTACATTGTTACCATGTTTATTTAACTTCTATGCAGAGTGAAAGAGAAAGTGAAAGAAAGTGAAGTCTCTCATTTGAGCCTAACTCTTTGCGACCCCATGAACTGTAGCCCACCAGGCTCCTCTGTCGATGGGATTTTCCAGGCAAGAATACTGGAGTGGGTTGCCATTTCCTTCTCCAGGAGATCTTCCTGAGGAATTGAGTCCAGGTCTCCTGCATTGTAGGCAGACGCTTTACTGTCTGAGCCACCAGTGAAGTCCTATGCAGAGTACCTCATGCAAAATGCTGGGCTGAATAAAGCACAAACTGGAATCAAGATTTCCGGGAGAAATATCAGTAACCTCAGATAGGCAGACAACATCACTCTTATGGCAGAAAGCAAAGAGGAACTAAACAGAGAGCCTCTTGATGAAGGTGAAATGGGAGTGTGAAAAAGCTGGCTTAAAACTCAACATTCAAAACACTAAGATCATGGCATCCAGTCTTATCACTTCATGGCATATAGATGGGGAAACAATGAAAACAGTGACACAGACTTTATTTTCTTGGACTCCATAATCACTGGGATGGTGACCCATGAAATTAAAAGATACTTGCCCCTTGGAAGAAAAACTATGACAAACCTAGACAGCATATTAGAAAGCAGAGACATTAGTTTGCCAACAAAGGCCCATATAGTCAAAGCTATCATTTCTCCAGTAGTCATGTATAGATATGAGAGTTGGGCAGTCAAACGCCTTTCCTTCTGCTCTATAAAAAGGTATATCCCCCTGCTGTGACAGTTCCCACACTGGAATTATTGATTTGCTTTGTCTCTTTTCTCTAGTAAATTGTAATGCACTCACAGGCAAGGACAATGTCTTATGGCCCAATTCTCTCCCTCAACCCCCAATCTAGCACAATATATAGTTCATACCAGGTTTTCCAACGTTTTCACATATAAATGAATAGCTGAATGGTCAAACAAAATAAGATAATCCTAGAAGTTTCATGCCCTGTTTTGTCAGCATGATTAATCATAAAATTCATAATAAAACAATTTAAAAGGTTTTCTGATTTAGTCCATACCTCTGGAACAATAAACAATAGCTTTTCTATCTTATTTTTCAAGATATGTATCTTTTCAAGCTAATGGGTGGTTTTTATTTTCTCCTTCATGCTTTCCTAAATGTTCTCTAATAAACTTCTTGATTCACACCAAATCAGTCACCTGATAAAAAAAGAAAATTTAAAGGAAAGCCTGAAAGAAATTCATCTTCACATATGAGGACTTAATCCAAATGGTTGGGTAATGTGATGTCTAAAGATCATAATTCAAATTGCCAAATTGCCATTGTACTGGGTGTCGAGGACCAGGGTGGAGGATAAATTCCAGGTAGCAAGATATTTTTAAAAATGAATAATTTTTTGAGCTTTTTATTTTAAATGGGGCTTCCCAGATAGCTCGCCTGGCAAAGAATCTGTCTGCAGTTCAGGAGACCCGGTTAAATTCCTGCATTGGGATGATCTGCTAGAGAAGGGATAGGCTACCCACTCCAGGATTCATGGGCTCATCTGGTAGAGAATCCGCCTGCAATGCAGGAGACCTGGGTTCAGTCTCTGAGTTGGGAAGATCCCCTAGAGAAGAGAATGGCTACCCACTCCAGTATTCTTGCCTGCAGAACTCATGGACTGTATAGTCCATGGGGTCGCAAAGAGTCAGACACGACGGAGTGACTTTCACTCTTTTGTATTGGAGTATAGCTGATTAACAATGTTTTGATAGTTTCTGGTGAAAAGTGAAGGGACTCAGCCATATGTATGTATGCTTTCTCCCTCAAACTCCCCTCCCATACAGGTTGCCACATAACAAGAAAAAGATAATAATAATTTTTAAGTACGTCCCTCTAATTCAAAGACAATAGGTCTTACTAATCGGGGATGATGATAAGAAAATTAATTCCCAGTGAGCTTATAAGGTAAGTGCTTGATACCTATCAAACGTTTCTTTTCATGGAGGCTCTGTCTATTTTCATGCAATTTCTTGGGGTCAGCCTCACTACCCTTCTTCCCCATACCTAGATCCTTGGTGATCAAAGATGCTGGAAAGCATCTTATCCTGCCATTAATCTATCAGGCCCCTGCCCAAACCCACCTCCTGGGAACCTTGACTCCGAGCCTGAGGCGTCTCCCCAAGTGTCTGAATGGACAGCAGCTCTGGGTTCTGGGCTGCCTTGAGCACTTTAGGGGTTGATACTGTCCTCCAGTCCTGAACTTTTCAATGAAAAACTCTCTTCCAGGTTGAGAGAATGAACCTCAGATAATGAAAGGCATAAAGAAAGGAAACTCAGAGGGACCAGCCTGCCCAGAGATCAGTCACTTAGACAATACTGCCACCCGTCGGTCAAAAATAAAAGTATATCTGGTCTTTTCACCAAATTTGGAGTGATCTAATGGAAGATTTCGGCTTCCCTGGTGGCTCAGATAGATGGTAAAGAATCCACCTGCCAATGCCGGAGATCTGGGTTCATTCCCTGGGTCAGGAAGAACCCCTGGAGAAGGAAATGGCAACCCACTCCAGTAGTCTTGCCTGGAGAATCCCCATGGGCAGAGGAGCCTGGTGGGCTACAGTCCATGGGGTCACAAAGAGTCAGACATGACTGAAGTGACTTAGCACACAGACTTAGCACAATGGAACATTCCACACTGATTTGGAATGGGCAGTAGCTGAATTTTTATTACCATTATTACTGGTGCTTTGACAATAAGCCTTTTATATTTATAACATAATCACAATTACAGCAGGCCGATGAGCAGGGTCTGCAGCAGAAATTGAGGTTCTAAGAATTGGAGGAGGAAGTAGTTCAGAACCTAAAAGAGAGTAAAGGGCAAGAAAGGTTGGACAAAGTGCCCCGATGATGAAAAATAGATGGAAAAACCAGGAAATAACAGTCTTGGTTGACTGAGTGCCTCCCATACACCATAAAACAACTGGCCTAGGTAACTTCACATGAGGAACGTAATTTAACCCCCACTAAAACCCCACTACCAAGGGAACATTTCATGCAAAGATCGGCTTGATAAAGGACAGAAATGGTGAAGAGATGGCAAGAATACACAGAAAAACTGTACAAAAAATCTTCATGACCCAGATAATCATGATGGTGTGATCACTCACCTAAAGCCAGACATCCTGGAATGTGAAGTCAAGTGGGCCTTGGAAAGCATCACTATGAACAAAGCTAGTGGAGGTGATGGAATTCCAGTTGAACTATTTCAAATCCTAAAAGATGATGCTGTGAAAGTGCTGCACTCAATATACCAGCAAATTTGGAAAACTCAGCAGTGGCCACAGGACTGG
>SJYV01027537.1:0-13084 GCA_006410875.1 Neotragus pygmaeus
CGACCCCATAGATGGCAGCCCACCAGGCTCCTACCAGGCTCCGCTGTCCCTGGGATTCTCCAGGCAAGAACACTGGAGTGGGCTGCCATTTCCTTCTCCAATGCATTAAAGTGAAAAGTGAAAATGAAGTCATTCAGTCGTGTCCGACTCTTAGCGACCCCATGGACTGCAGCCCACCAGGCTCCTCTGTCTGTTGGATTTTCCAGGCAAGAGTGCTGGAGTGGGGTGCCATTGCCTTCTCCTGACTACAGTCCATGGGGTTGCAAAGAGTTGGACAGGACTGAGCGACTAAGTACAACATAAGGTGCATTCAGCTAAATTTGGCTTTCATTCCACTCACATGGGGCATATTATCAAGTTTTAAGTATTTCTGCAGCTTAGCATGAATCCCAGGAGATTTCACTTCCTATAGTGAGAGACAGCCTTTCTCAAATTTTTAGTTTATTTCTTTTCACCGGTCAGAAATGGAGGAAGATCCCTCACTATTATTACTTTTTAATGAGGGATGCTGTTAAAACAAGAATTTTCAAGGGTTTTCAACCTCAGATAATGACTTTGGGGAGGGAGGTGACATTAGGAAACAAACTTCCTTCACTTCTGCTCTTGAATATACTATTACTGTTTCTTTCACACTTTTCTTCTTGTTTAATTGAAGTACAAGTGATTTATAAAATTACATTTGTTTCAGGTATATTATACTGTTTCTTAGGCCATCACTTTTCAAAGCTTAAGATATTAGGCTAGTTCTTTCTTTCTTTAGTGGCAGTTTATAGAGTGAAAAAAAACTTTTTTCATTTGATTAGATAAGAAAGGAGTCAAGTAATATGATACAGTTTCAGTCATAACATGGAAATTCTCTTTTTATTTCCCTGAACTTCACCCATAATTGTAAAATCAATTCACGCCCATTGTAGAAAACTCTGAAGGTACACAGAAAAGAAAGGAAGGAAGGAAGGAAAGATCACTCAAATTCCAGATATTAAGTATTAATATGATAATTTTGACATGTAATAAATTTTTCTTCAAATACATATTTAAAATCAAAACTTAGATTATCATGTATTTAAAATTTTGAGAATTTTTTAAAAAGTTGGTATATTCTACCAAGTCATTACTCCTCTCCAAAAATCCAACTTAAAGGCATGTATTGATTTCCCAGAATTCTGTCATTTATTACTGTTATTGTTTTAAGTCATCATAATTTTTCAATATTCTAAATGATGCTGCAGTGAGGATCTTTATTCCTAAATCTTTGTCTCCAGTTGATTTGTCTCTGTAGGATCTACTCCCCAAATTGAAGTTATTGCATCCAAAAGTTCTGCAAAAGTTTAGAATCTCCTACTGCACTTGCCAATTTCCTCTTTTTTTAAAAAATTTTTTCAGAAATGTTTACCTTGTCTCAACAATATAAAGTGAAAATATGCACCTTGTCCTGCCCTCCTCACTTCACCCTTACCTTGCTATTGAGGGGTTTACTTTCGTTTACCCTCCCAGCCTTGAGCCAGGATTTGTACTTAGTACACTTCTCCTTGCCTAAGTCTTAGCTGATGGTTGAAGACACGACCTGGGAGATGACATTTGGCTAACTTGGGAGTACTCTCCTTGCTTTGCTCCATTATTAGCTTCCTTTAGACTATCTGGCCGTTTATCATGCAGGGACAGTGGAGATATGAGCCAGGAAGCGGAGAAGCTGGGGCCACTGCAGAATGGATTCTTGCCCACCCTGGTTGCTGGGAGGACTCTGGGAAATCAGGATGTGGCCTTGGTCTAGGGTGAAAGTGTATGGCCGCAGAGCACACACTTGGCTTGGCTCTGATGGACAGGTGCTGTTCAGTGAGCTTTGCTGATTCCCTTCCCGCTTGCCTGTGCTGTTGAGGCTGACTGCACGAGGCCTCCTGGGAAGCACCAGCGTGGTGACGGTCACTGCCCTTCTCAGAAGCCAGGTCTTAGGCTGCCCGCAAAGTAGCTTGCAGTTAAGCTGCTGCATCTCCAATCTGGTTGACATGCTGATCATGCCCTTTCCGCTTTTTTGCCTTTTTATACAAAGAGTGGCAAAGAATTGATGCTTTTGAATTGTGGTGCTGGAGAAGACTCTTGAGAGTCCCTTGGATAACAAGGAGAACAAACCAGTCAAGAAGTGATGTAGGGACCACTAGACGGTCATCCCTGGAAGACAGGGCAGGGGCTTGCCCAAGAGAGCAATGGGTTCAGTGTCCTGAGTCCTCTCTTCTGCCACCCGAAGATTTTTATGTACCTTTAGATATGTCATGCTGAGAAGGCGATGGCACCCCACTCCAGCACTCTTGCCTGGAAAATCCCGTGGACGGAGGAGCCTGGTGGGCTGCAGTCCATGGGGTCTCTAAGAGTCAGACACGACTGAGCAACTTCACTTTCACGCGTTGGAGAAGGAAATGGCAACCCACTCCAGTGTTCTTGCCTGGAGAATCCCAGGGACGGCAGAGCCTGCTGGGCTGCCATCTATGGGGTCGCACAGCTGGACACGACTGAAGTGACTTAGCAGCAGCAGCAGTAGATATGTCGTGATGAAACCCTGAAGGAGAAAGTTGTCACAGAGGGGCAGGTGGAGAGGTATCCTAGTGAGAAAGGGGTGATGTGATGGACTGATTTCAGCTTGCAGAGTTCAGTTCTTAGCATGACTTGGCAGAGTCAACCTCTTCTCTCTTAGAGATCTGCCTTCCAGAAACCCTAGCTGGGGAGGAGGCTCATTTCTGAAACTTCCTTTTCATTTATTTGCTTTTCCCTTCTTTCATTCTAAATCGTCCCTGAGCCTTCTCAGCATTCCTTCCCCCCGCCTCCCCATTTCTTAAAATCGCTTAGCCATCTCCCCTCTGAGGTTTCTAAATCTAATTTATGTTTTTCTTCTGTCACTTTCATTATTTTCTTAGTAGTGTGTTTTTTTTTTTAAGCTCATATTGAAATATTAGGTTATGGTTTTTTCTCTGCTTCCTGGCCATATATTTTTGGCATGTCTCCATTTTCTGTCGGTTTGTCATTTTGAGTTACCCTTTTATTTCTTCTTCTTCTGTGGTTGGCAGAATAGACTCCTCAAAATTATGCATGTCTTAATCCCTGGAACTTGTGTGTATGTTATGTTACATGGCAAACAGGATTCAGTTTGCAGATAGAATTAAGTTTGCTTTTCAGCTGGCCTTGAAATAGGAAGATGGTTCTCTATTATCGGGGTGGGTCCAATGTAATCACAAGGGTCCTTTAAAGAAAATGAAGGAAGTGGAACAGAAGCCAGGATCAGAGGGAGATTTGAAGATGCTGTATTGTTGGCTTTGAAGACAGAGGAAGGGGCCATGAGCCAAGGTATGCAGGTGGCCTCTAGAAATTGGAAAAGGCAAGGAAACAGATTCTTCCCTGGAGCCTGCGGAAAGAATGCAGCCCTGCTGACACCTTGATTNGAAGATGCTGTATTGTTGGCTTTGAAGACAGAGGAAGGGGCCATGAGCCAAGGTATGCAGGTGGCCTCTAGAAATTGGAAAAGGCAAGGAAACAGATTCTTCCCCGGAGCCTGCGGAAAGAATGCAGCCCTGCTGACACCTTGATTTGAATCCAGTGAGCCCCGTGTTGGACTTCTGGTTTCTATACCAGAAAGATAACAAATCTGTACTGTTTTAAGCCTAAATTGGTAGTAATTTGTTAAAAACAGCCATGGAAAACTACTATGCTCTCTTGTACTATCTTTGCTTGAGGTTCAGATGCAATTGTCTTCGGATACCAGTTTGCAGTGAGCTCTCCTTTCCTACTCTGGTGAGGAAAATCCACACGGTCTGCTGTGGGGTCCCCAAAGCCTAGAAAGCTACACCTTGGAGGGGGCAAGACTCGCCCTGTGTATGGGTTTCTGCTATATACTCTTCCAAAATGGAGCTGAAATAGCAGAATCCTAATTTTTTTTAAATCTTTTACATTCCAGAAAGTATTTTATTTTACCCAGACTTTGACCTGGGCTCAAAATGGAAATCGGAGAATTTCCTTGCTCTTCTCTTTTAATCTCTTCCATCTTGGGCAACTGGGCTAATCCCTCCTAGTTTTGAGGGAGTGGAGTGGGAAGGAGAGGGAGAAAAACAGGAGAAAGAAGCTTGGCGAGTGGGAGAAAGGCAAGACAAAGGAAATGCTGAGGAGCGTGGTACCATGTTCATCAGCTCCGGCGTGGGATGAAGGTCAAGTTCTCTGCCACTCTGATTGGCTACCTCCCCCATGCTCTTGACTTCCACTTTCTTAGTCCAGGTGTGGCCACAGAGTTCTGGAAATCATTCAGACTCCTGCGTTCTGACAGAATTTTCAAACAAGCAGTTCTTATGTTGAAAGATCCAAATGCAAGCATTGACACCATATGCACTAACTGCCATACATGCACACACACACATACACACACCCCCCTACAAGTTACATGGACGAGCTGAAGGTGAAACTGTTATCGACTGATGAGCCTGGTGGAATATGTAAACAGTATTTCATTATGCACCTCCCATGCTGGAGAAATGCAAATGAATTCAAGTAAAAAGACTCTTTCCAAGGAGCTGCACCAAGGCGTCAGCACGCAGCTTGCTTATTACATTCAGTTGCTGGTTGTTCATGCCATCGCCGATTTGCACCTGCAATTACCTCTTCACACCTGGGAGTGCACAGGTTTTGTTGATTCCATTTCAAGGATGCTCAACCTTCGTGTTTCCCAGAATAGAGAGCCTTCTAGAGCTCTGAATTCTGATACCTAGGTGACAATTGCTTGTGTTCTTGAGTGTTTATAAAAGAAAGCAGGGAAGGAGGGGGATGTCAAAGAGACAAAAGAAAAAGTGGGAAATGTCTCATACTCGCCATCAAAGAAGCTGAACTTACAAGTCTGGGAATTTTCAGCCTTTGCTGCTTTTAAGTGTCAGTGAACTCAACCCCTGCTAATAAGATACAGTCATTCCAGGACCTGCTCAACAGCAAGTAGGACAGACTGTGTCATTTTCTACGAAGGTGGCTGGAAATCATTTACACTGCAAGATGCTCTGTGGTGATAACAAGGTATTCAAAATGAGAATGAGTCTGAGATCATCTTCCAAAGGTTCCCAAGTGAAATCTGCCCCCACTCTCTAGAAGATTCCTCTGGAAGAAAGCAGATGCAAACAATGTCACTGGAAGTCATTGAGATTGACAGGATTTTCTGCATCTGTGCTTCAGATCTTTTGTGGATGAGGGGAATTACATGAAATGAGGCTGAAATTCACCAGACATTGAAGGTCAGAGAGTCTGATCATTTGCCAACCAAGAGCAAAGGACCTATACCTCTCCATATTTCTTCATTCTGGAATATTTCTTCATTCTGGGTTTCTTTACACATAGTTGAGTGTGGTTCAGACCTGGGAGGCCCAACAGAAGCTTCAGACTGCAAAGATAAATGATAAATGTAGAAAGTGCTTTCTGTGGTCTCTGACTCTATTGCTGATCAAAGAAGCAGCAGCTTGGTTCCAGATTACAAGATGTAGATTAGGACGATCAATATGGGTGAGACTTTACAAAAAAAAATAATAACAGTTACAGATAGTTTAAGCTCATTTTTATCATAAGAACAATGGTGCAGAGGTACAGACTTAACCATACTGAATATGTACTAAGCCCTTAGTGGGTAATTGCCCAGCCCAACTTTCTCCAAAATTCTTCGAGATGATGACCATTAATAGCAGTATTTCACAGATGACCAAGCCCTAAAGCACCCAAGTCCCTTTCCCAAGGATTCACTAGTATTAATGTTTAGAAAAAAGTATGTGAATTCAATGGGGTTGACTCCAGAAAACAAGCTCTTATACCTGCAACAACTGTAAATATTATTCATGGATAGAAGAGTAGTTTTGGTAAGGTTTTCTTCTTAGATCTAACATTTGGTATTGACCTAGCAACCCTCTCTAAGACACCGGATGTCAAGTCTGAGAAAAGTTAATTGAGAGAGGATCAACATGAGAGACTCATTTTCATTGCATGCTGTTATTTTCAAAATGTACTTTCTGAGCACTTGTGTGTAGAAGCATCCTTGATACTCCCCCAAGCAATCTGAAAGCTAGATGATAATGTAATATATTTATGCATGGAAATCTTAGTGGTTTCTCCATGGACTGGTGGAGAAGGAAGACTCCAGCGAAAAATTTCCTGTGTTTCCCTCTGCTGAACGATCAAGGAATGTGGAGTGACTCCAGTAAATCAGAGATCAGTTGTTGTTGTCGTTCAGTCTCTCAGTCATGTGCAACTCTTTGCGACCCCATGGGCTGCAGCACATGAGGCCTCCCTGTTCTCCACTATCTCCCAGAGTTTGCTCAAACTTCTGTCCATTGAGTCAGTGATGCCATCCAACCATCTCATCCTCTGTTGCCCCCTTCTCCTCTTGCCCTCAATCTTTCCCAGCATCCAGCGTCTTTTCCAATGAATCAAGATCTATTTTCCTATGATTTTCTTTCAGTAGAAGACATNGTGATGCCATCCAACCATCTCATCCTCTGTTGCCCCCTTCTCCTCTTGCCCTCAATCTTTCCCAGCATCCAGCGTCTTTTCCAATGAATCAAGATCTATTTTCCTATGATTTTCTTTCAGTAGAAGACATCAGGGTGAAAGAAGGTGTACCCGGAATTATTCTACTTCAGACTGGGCACATCAATGGAAAAAATTTCTCCAGGGCACATTTGTGCTGTGTCAGTTTTTCAGTAGAAGAAATGTAGTTTCTGCTTTCCCAATTTACTTTCCCTAGTTGCTGAAAGAGACTGTAAATTCACAGTAGCAGATGGCACCTTCTTAGAAATACAGTTATGCAGACCTGTAGAGCACAGAGGGACAGACTTAGGGAAGCAAGGCAAAACCAGCCCCCAAACTCCATTTTAAAGGGACAGCATACACATTTAGTCTTCTTCAAATCTACAGATCAAGATCTATAGATCTTGATTCATCTTATTCAGTATTTACTTGGCAAAGACCCTTCTCTGGTTTGCTGCCGATACAAAGGGAGATTTAAAAAATGAGGACAGGAATTATTCTTTTCTACAAGAACTTGCACTTCTGTACGTGAGATGCTGTTGGCCACTAACCCTTATCTAAAGCATTGTGTTAGTTGCTCACTGTTGTCTGATTCGTTGTGACCCCATGGACTGTAACCCACCAGGTTCCTCTATCCATGGGGTTCTCCAGGCAAGAACACTGGAGTTGGGCAGCCATTCCCTTCTCCAGAGGATCTTCCTGACCCAGGGATCGAGCCTGGGTCTCCTACATTGCAGGTGGATTCTTTACCATCTGAGCCACCAGAATGTGGGCTCAAAATAGTGGTACAACTACTGGTCAAGAAAGGGTCCCGTCTCATCTGGTGGCTGCAGACAACAGTGGGGGCAGAGAGCAAAGCAAAGAGTTGCTTTGGGTTGGTGTTTGTGTGGCTAAGGTCCAAGATGCTGTGAGCGGTTAAGTGTTGAGAGGTGTCGATGTGGTGATCTGGATGCTGGAGTTGGTGTGGAGGGGCCATGTTTCAAAAGTAAGTCACTGCCTCAAGGAAAATAGAAGAGGCATGCAGAACACGCCACCAAGTTTATCATGAGAGTGATGGGGCCATGAGCACTCTTCATGTAGGAAGCCCAGCACGAATAGTATTCCATCCCAACAAGATATCTGCTTACAACTGGGAGGTCAGAACTCGAAGCACGAGCTGAAAAGACTTGCTGAAGTGCAAAGAATGAAGAAGCTCCAAGTCTTATTTTTGTATTTGACTCATTCATTCATTCACCATTTCCTGTGTGGCTGTGACCAGCTATTGTGTTGACTACTGGGGCTACAGAGAGAAATAGTCCCAGTCTCACAATTCTTTACTCATTATTATAAAATAAGAGATAAGCAAATGCCTTCCACTGAGGACCCGCTGGGATGCAGAATAATGGAGTTAGCACTTTTGCTCTCATTTCCCAATGTTCCAAGAATGTAAGCAGAGCTAAGCTTTGCACGCAACACCTGAAACATCTATTTGACAATATCCCCCATTTTGAAGACAACTGGGGTCTTTTGACCCTTTCCTTTCCCAACCATTGAACGGTCCATTTTCTACCTTTGTTCCAAGCATGCCATCTGTTACACACGTTTGGGCTTTTCTGTTTTGAACCAGCTGGTCGGTTCTCACTTGAACTGGTTTAAAAAATAAGTTTGTCTTTAAAATGGGGGAGAGGGGCTTCAAAATGGAACGCCATCATGATAAGTGGANTTTGTTCCAAGCATGCCATCTGTTACACACGTTTGGGCTTTTCTGTTTTGAGCCAGCTGGTCGGTTCTCACTTGAACTGGTTTAAAAAATAAGTTTGTCTTTAAAATGGGGGAGAGGGGCTTCAAAATGGAACGCCATCATGATAAGTGGAGCAGATGAAAAGGTGTGCGTGAGGAGGAGTGGTCCAACCGAAAGCCTTGCAAGGGGCACCTGATGAAGACTTGGCTTTCACGTCCTCTGTGACGGGGCATCCCCAAGTGTTCCGCCGGTACTCTGCACCCCGGGCGCATTCTCTTCTGTTGCTCATCATAGATGCTCTGCTTTCTATTTGGTGTATATTGATTTTTCAACAAGAAGCAAGATGATCGGTTTAGCAACTTCCTATGTCTCCAGTCTCTCGAGGAGAGTGTGTGGAGGGCGTGCCCAGTTCTGCAAGCACACTCGGATTGGCCACTATATTCTTTGTATATGATCACAGGAGGAGGGGGAATAACTTGAACTCTCCAAAGGGTGGTAACGTATAGGCTCCTCCGTTTCATGGGGGTCGGGGAGAAAGCCGTGGAATGTCCTGGGCAGGCTGAGTTTGGCAGGTTCCCTGCCTGCTGACAGCAAAGGCATTTATGGCAGAACATCTTAGAAAGTTGGAACCTTGTGAAAAATGACTTCAGGAAGTTGTTTCAAGGAAATAGAAAGTCTTTGCTGACTCAAGAGAGCAAGTCGCAGATGTAGCACATCTCTTAAGCCACAGTGGCAGGGGTCTGGTAGCTGATAGTTTGAGCAAATTCTTTTACCTCTAACATACTGGGAACTGGATACCATTGCCTTTCCTGAAACCTGGTTTGTGGTTCCTTGTTTGGTCAGTAGCTATAATTGATTAATACCCCTGTCGTGTCCCTACGTTGTGCAAACAAAGGGGATTTGGGATCGCAGATTGTGGGAGGCAAAGGCGACCTAGCAATAAGGCGGTTCAAATTCCTTACCTGGTAGACGGATAAATAAGGCCAGAAATACAAAACCACTTTCCGGAGGGCGCAAGGAGTTGGGGCCAGTGTGAGGATGAGAGGGCAGGGTCTTCATGTCCCCAGCAACGTGCCATCTGCAACACGGCAAATCTCCGCAAAGCTCGGCATCCGGGATGCTCCTCAAACCTGAGCTACTTCCCACCTTTCAAAGTGCTGCTTAGTAACCCTGTGGCTTCAGAGCCTAAATTAACGGACTTCCAGTAAGTGACTTTAAATTAGATGTCTTTAATATTGGGCTAGATCACATTTTTAGAACAGTGCTGTCCAATAGAAATGGAACATGAGCCACATGCTTTATTTACTATTTTTACTTGACCACATTTCCCCCCAAAGGCAAAGAGATAAGTGAAATTCATTCAATATAGTTGTAGAAAGCTCAGTAAAGACCAAACATTATGATTTTAACAATATAATCAATGTATATCATTGTTGATGAGATCCTTTACATTGTAAAGTATATTAAGTCTTTGGAAACTGGTGTGTGTTTCAATACCCACATGTGCCCAGTGGCTGCCTTATTGGACAGCTCAGCTCTAGAGCCCTTCCAGTCCTCTCTTTGTGGTCTTCTCTGAATTAAGCTTAGAGCAGAACTTCAAATGGTTTAATCTCTGAAGAGGATGTTTTCCTAATCAAAACCAAAAAATTCATGCCCTGTTTCCAAGAATGAGAAGCAGTCCAGAAGATGCCGTCTAGAAACCAGCATATTCAAATTTCAGGTACATTTTAATGCTTCTTTGCAACAAGGGGATGCTGCTAAGTCACTTCAGTCGTGTCCGACTCTGTGTGACCCCATAGACAGCAGCGAACCAGGCTCCCCCATCCCTGGGATTCTCCAGACAAGAACACTGGAGTGGGTTGCCATTTCCTTCTCCAATGGAACAAGGGGATAGCATGTTGAAATCGGTGCTTGAAAAGTCTAAAGCAAACAGAAACTGTAGCTGAGCCACCCTACCGCCTTTATAGCGATTTCAGAACATGCTGCTCTACTGCTTCTGAGTTGACGGCTATAGTTCTTTCCTTTTGCTGAAATCGCCTCATGTTTTTGCTCTTTCCCTATTAGCTGACTGATATGTTTCCAATAACCCTATTACCCTCCTCTAAGGCTGTGATGCTATAAATTCCTTGAGAGCACTGTCTGTAATGTGCATCTTCTTCTCTAGGCAATATTCTACTCTTCTACGGAATAAATTTCTTTGATGGTAGAACTTCCCAAAGTTGAACAATAGCCTTATACGTTATCAGTGGAGGCAAGGGGAGAAAGTTCATTCTCACTATGAAATTCCTTGAGATAGTTCCTGAAGGTACCAGATTATGACACCAAGAGCTGGTAGAAGATCAGGGTAGGGGGCTGAGTATGGACACTTTCAGAGCAGGTGGCCAAATAGTCTTGGTCAGTTGGAGACTCTAGTCTCTTAAGGAGGCACAAGCTAGTCCATTGCTTCATGCCTGTTATCTGCAGGACCTGGGGCAATATTTGATCATTCAGTAGCATCCGAAAAGGTTGACAGTCTGATGAATAAAGGATTAAGGAGATCGTGTTTCACACTGTCATTTCTGTTCCCTTGCATCCTCTGCTCTCTTCATGATCTTGTAGGGATCAAGGAAGACAGGTTGGTAGACCCCGGAACCTTTCAAAGCTCACACGGGCACTGCAGGGGGTGGGGAAAGGGTCTGTCTTTCTTTTTAAAAAGTCTCTATTGAATTTGTTACAATACCGCTTCATTTTATCTTTCGGTGTTTTGGTCACGAAGTATAAATCACGAAGTGTATGAGATCTTAACTCCCTCATGGGGATTGAACCTGCAACTCCTGCATTGGAAGGAGAAGTCTTAGCCACTGGACCACCAGGGAATTCCCAAGGTCTTTCTTCACTCTCTCATGAAGAATTGAAAGGAGCTTTGGCCTCTGTCTCTGGCTTAGATGGGGACCCCCTCTCCAGGGTCGCCTGCCTCTCACCCTGCCCCATCCTCGCCTCACTCTACCTGCCCCGAGCGCTGGTAAGCTGGGCAGCGACCAGCTGCTCTGAGGTCAGACGGTCTACCTCCGTNGCTGAAATCGCCTCATGTTTTTGCTCTTTCCCTATTAGCTGACTGATATGTTTCCAATAACCCTATTACCCTCCTCTAAGGCTGTGATGCTATAAATTCCTTGAGAGCACTGTCTGTAATGTGCATCTTCTTCTCTAGGCAATATTCTACTCTTCTACGGAATAAATTTCTTTGATGGTAGAACTTCCCAAAGTTGAACAATAGCCTTATACGTTATCAGTGGAGGCAAGGGGAGAAAGTTCATTCTCACTATAAAATTCCTTGAGATAGTTCCTGAAGGTACCAGATTATGACACCAAGAGCTGGTAGAAGATCAGGGTAGGGGGCTGAGTATGGACACTTTCAGAGCAGGTGGCCAAATAGTCTTGGTCAGTTGGAGACTCTAGTCTCTTAAGGAGGCACAAGCTAGTCCATTGCTTCATGCCTGTTATCTGCAGGACCTGGGGCAATATTTGATCATTCAGTAGCATCCGAAAAGGTTGACAGTCTGATGAATAAAGGATTAAGGAGATCGTGTTTCACACTGTCATTTCTGTTCCCTTGCATCCTCTGCTCTCTTCATGATCTTGTAGGGATCAAGGAAGACAGGTTGGTAGACCCCGGAACCTTTCAAAGCTCACACGGGCACTGCAGGGGGTGGGGAAAGGGTCTGTCTTTCTTTTTAAAAAGTCTCTATTGAATTTGTTACAATACCGCTTCATTTTATCTTTCGGTGTTTTGGTCACGAAGTATAAATCATGAAGTGTATGAGATCTTAACTCCCTCATGGGGATTGAACCTGCAACTCCTGCATTGGAAGGAGAAGTCTTAGCCACTGGACCACCAGGGAATTCCCAAGGTCTTTCTTCACTCTCTCATGAAGAATTGAAAGGAGCTTTGGCCTCTGTCTCTGGCTTAGATGGGGACCCCCTCTCCAGGGTCGCCTGCCTCTCACCCTGCCCCATCCTCGCCTCACTCTACCTGCCCCGAGCGCTGGTAAGCTGGGCAGCGACCAGCTGCTCTGAGGTCAGACGGTCTACCTCCGTGCTCCTGGACACTAGAAGTTGGGGGTGTGTGTGTGTGTTTATGGGTTTTTGGAAAGTGGAAGAGAAGACGTTTTCACTCTCTCCTTCACACACACCTGCTGGCAATTAGGTCCTTTTCTCCGTGGAAGCTTAGCTCCCCTCCTTTCCACACAACAGGGACTCTCCATCGGGGTGAAGGGGCTGAGCTGAAGCCCTCCTTGTTAACTGACTTGGAGAGTCCAAACTGGCCAGACAGGGGGCTGGGGCGGGCCGATGTTCATGCTCAAAGGTGGGCTGTAGGACCTCCCCGGTGGTCCAGGGGTTAAGAATCTGTCTGCAAGTGCAGGGGACGGACATGGATATGATCGCTGGTCTGGGAAGAGCCCACTTGCCATGGAGCAGCTAAGCCAGTGAGCTGCAACTCCTGAGCCCCGGCTCTGGAGCCTGCAAGTCGCAGCTAGAGAAAGCCCACACGCAGCAACAAAGGCCCCATGCAGCCAGAAATAAAACAAAGCGTGGATTATGGGAAAGTTGAGGATAAATGTCCCTATAGCTTTGGGATGGGGAATAGACTGGATACTCCAACCAGAGCTTCTTTGAGCATTCGCATCAAGTCCTTATGAAACACTGACACGTTTGGATACACTTGTGGGAGGCGTCAGAGAGAAAGGGAGACGGCTGTATGTATGTGTGTGGAAAAAGTTTAATTTTCGTAACATTTGCTGGATCAGGAGTGAAGAATCTGCCTCTAATGCAGGAGACTTGGGTTCAACCCCT
>SJYV01027541.1:0-13409 GCA_006410875.1 Neotragus pygmaeus
AGGAGATCCAGCCAGTCCATTCTGAAGGAGATCAACCCTGGGATTTCTTTGGAAGGAATGATACTAAAGCTGAAACTCCAGTACTCTGGCCACCTCATGAGAAGAGTTGACTCATTGGAAAAGACTCTGATGCTGGGAGGGACTGGGGGCAGGAGGAGAAGGGGACGACTGAGGATGAGATGGCTGGATGGCATCACGGACTCGATGGACATGAGTCTGAGTGAACTCCGGGAGATGGTGATGGACAGGGAGGCCTGGTGTGCTGCGATTCATGGGGTCACAAAGAGTTGACACAACTGAGCGACTGAACACCCTTTGAGGTATATCCTTTGAACACCCCCACTTCTTGCTGAAAGACACAGAGCTACAGGTACAGACAGGGTGATAGTATTGAAATAGATCTTTTGTGCCCTTTTTATAGCCATTTGTATCCTTGTATCCTGTATCCTCTTCTTTCACGGAGAAAATTGGTGTTTGATGGTGAAACTACTTACCCGCAGGCCAGGTGGGCCCTCAGGAATATCTAACCGAGGAAAGACGTGCCCTCCGTGACCTCATAGGTGGCCATGCTGGTGTGGGGTTTGGGGGTGGGGAGGCTGGATCCTGCTCCAGGAAGTCTACTGCACCTGCCCGGCGTGCTTTCCTTTGGCTAAGCACTTTTTAAGTTTATTACTTCCTTGGCTGCCTTCACAACAAGCCTATGTGATAGGTTCTATTAGTACCCTCAGTTTACAGACCCAGGAACTCCTCACCACCTCTGGACCCAAGGTCACTGCCTAGCAAGTGCTAGAGCTGGGATTCAAGTCCAGACAGTCTGGCTCCAGACGGAATCACTCCCCAAGGTGCCCTTCTGGATGAGCTCATTGGCTGGAAGGGTGGGGCAGTGGGTTTGGTAGCAGTCTTGGGAGAGTGACTGTTGAGTCCACACTCATCCTGTACGTGAGCCTGAGAGACCTCCCCCCAGTTCCTGCCCACATTTTCTGCCTGGACCCAGAGTGGTCAGCCACCCTGCTCATGCGGGCCTGGCACATGTGACGCGGAGAAAGGGACTTTCTCCACCCTGTCTGGATGTCATCTCACGAGCCCGAGGTCATCAGAGCCATGGGAAACGTTTGCTGTGAGGAAGCCTGTTAGCTACAAACACTTCAGAGAAACGTGTGTCAGCACCCAGGGGTGCTCCTTTTTCTAACCTAACCAGAACACGGTCTTTTTCCCTCCTCCAATTGCCTGGAGCTCCCTTGCCAAGCACCTTTCTGTTTCTGAGCCACGTGGGCTTAAAAGGGAGGCACCCACTCCAGCCTGGCACACCCGGGAGGCTGGGGCAGGAGCCCCTGGCAGCCTCCAGAGTCCAGGGCACTGCACACGTGCATCATCCGGGACTGGCTTCCTCTCTGCCCGCCTTCCTTAGCAGTCCTTCCAGGTGAGCATCTGGGGTTGGGGTGTCTCCGGGACGTGAAGCTAAAGCCCTTTGTGTTCCCAGCCTCTCCAGCACTTTCATTTTTGTTCTGAAATGGCTTGGTCCTCTGACCTGTACTCCCTTCTGAGTTCATTTCTGTTTATGAGGCTGCACTGCTGTTAGAAGCTGTGACAATAAGTCCCTGTTCCCAGAAAGAGTACTGCATCTCATGAACAAGGACAAGGGTTCAGCCTGGCAGAACGGGGTTTTCTGTGACCGGCTTGAACTTTGGTTTGCACTGACTTCATCTGGGCCACTGTGAGCAGAGCTGGCTGGGCCGCCGCCCCCCGCCTGGCACGTTCCTGTGTCCTCAGGCCAGGTCAGTTAACCGGCTGAGGTCCTGCCTGCCTTTGAGGGTATTTTTGAATGTACGAGGATCTGAAGCTGCTGGCAACTTTATGCTGAACTTGCTTTTTCTCGAAGAGTGTTGCATCCCTTTGGGAGCTACACTTAAGCTCGTCTGTTTTCAAAACACCGTCTGAATCCTAAATGTCTGGGGAATTCCTCTGGTTAATAAATGAAGGAAGCTTAAACTGGTCTACGGTTTTGAATTTGACATTCTCAGGGGAAGTTGAAAAATGCTGTGTGGCTTGATCTCTGGCTGTGAAGTCACTGAGACAGACAGTGTAGGATGAACTGGGTGTGGATGCAACCTACAAATCTATCTTGCTGACTTTTTAGATGTTAAAAAAGTCTGACCTTACAAATGTGTGTGAATGTGTATCTATATGAGTGTGTCTGTGTATGTGTGCATTCCTCATCACACAGTGTTTCATGGGTATTAAACATTGGAGAGAAGTAAGGCCCTGGAGAGGGGAGATTTTTGATACATAAGTAATGAGCCATGTTTGTGAATATCCTCGTGTGTGTGTGTGTGTGTGTGTGTGTTTTGCAGATGCATTCAACACATAAAGCCTTAGGCTATTTCTATAACCTTCTATGAGCTCGCTGTCTTTCAAGAAGGGCATATTATGGACTCACAGGGCAGTTTAGACCTTAATGCTGCAGGTTGTACCTTTGGTTGTGAAAAGCCAGCATCAGTGTGAGAGAAATAATATAAACAGTGAGTTTGAACATTTGAGTGATATTCTTAGAAATATGAACATAGCCTCCAATAGACTTTGACTCTACTTTAAGTCACTCAGAAACTTTCTGAAATGCATTAACAGTGTTGGTTAGAAGCAGAAGTGACCTCAGGGAGAATATGAACCATTTTCTGTTTGTTTTTAAGGTGAGTGGTGGCTAGCATTGTCTTAGTCCCTGGGTAAATCACAGATTAGATCTTGGTTTTTAAGGATACAGGTTATTTTACATCATTAGGCCCAGTTCACTGATCCTATCCTTCAGTGGGTAACTAGAAACGTGTCATTCTGCTGAGAGCTTTGCCAGTAAACCCAATGACAGCTGCAAGGTTTGCAGTGTTTGCATTGATGGGCTTCGGGGTGAAGGTCGCTGCCGTTGCGAGCTGCTCCTGCCCTGTGCCCCTGACAAGTTCTGTGCTGTCGGGCTTTGGGCTGGCAGCCCCGTCTGTGCATCATGCAGCTGGCCGGTCCCCTGGGCCACGCCGGGAGGAGGTTTCCGCGGCCCTTGTGCTCACACCCGTCACCTCCTTAACGGCTGCTTGGAACCCTGGCTTAACCATTAACCACCGCCGTTGCCTTTGTCAGTAGCACTCACGGGTCAGGTTTTCAGGGCCAGTGGAGGTGCAAGGAAAGAAAACTGTTTCTGCCATTCTTTAACCACCTGTGGCTATTTCCAGATTTCTGTCTACTACTAGTTTTTGAGCTTGTAAGATGATACCACATATGTATGCGTGTGTATCTCTATATATACATGGTTCATAAAGAGGTGATACCTAACTTAAAACAACTATTTTTAAAAGGACGGGCGTTCTCACTGTTAGCTGATACTCGCCTTCCTTCATAGAAGCTACCGGTTTTTTAACCCTAATGCTCCATGGTCTTTTTCTCCATCTCTGAAATGACTGTATTCCTAGAGGGACTATTTGCATTCTCATGATGGAGATGGCCTGAAAGCAGTTAAAAGTGTGGTCAAGGCCTCTTCTCTCCCGCGAGCCACTCCTTCTGCCTTACGCCCCGTGGGCTGTGCTTTTCACTCTCCGCACTGCCTGCCCGGCCACCGTTCCTTCCTGTTCCCAGCCAGAGGCCCAGGCTGTCGGTCATCCCCACTGCTCTCCTCTGGTCTCTCGCCCCCTCGGTTCATGGATACCTCACTCCAGCCGCATGCACTCCATTCCCAGGAAAGACCTTTGTCCTGGGCTGACGCCTGGTACCAGCGGGCCCTGGAGGTGTCTCCTGAGCTGCTGGCCTGGCCAAGCCTCTTGCAGGCGGAGCTCAGAGCTCTCTTCTTGTGCCTGTTAGAAGCACACTTCCGAGTTGCCATCCTAGCTGGCAGCTGCACGAGGTGACAGGACCCACCCCAGGATGCAAGAAATAGGAGCAGAGAAGGAAAGGGAGGCAGCGTGAGTGAGCCAGGACTCTGGGAAGAGGCTCGGAGAAGTGCCCAATGGGGAAAGTGGTTCTTGCAGCTGCGGCGCTCAGGGTCCCTCCTCATTGACCTCATTTGCTCAGTAGGGGTTTTTTCTTCTTTCTTGGCGCTTCCATGCATTAATCCTAAGATAAATATATGAAGAAAGTAAACTTTTTACTGAAGCAATCTACCTTTTTGAATTGTACAGTGAATGCTTCTGAGATGGTTGCCAGTCTTTAATGGGGCTTCCCTGGTGCCTCAGTGGTAAGGAATCCGCCTGCCAATGCAGGAGATGCAGGTTGGATCCCTGGGTCAGAAGATCCCGTGGAGGAGGGTATGGCAACCCACTTCAGTATTCTTGTCTGGAGAATCTCCATGGACAGAAGAGCCTGGCAGGCTATAGTCCATGGGGTCGCAGAGTCGGACACGACTGAGTGACTCACACACACACAGTGCGGCCCACGAGATGACTTTTATTGCTGTCCAACTGCAAACTTCTTTGCCGTGTCTATCATAGAGGACGGTGGAGTTGAATGCATCTCGACACCAAGACAGAATGGACGGGCCCTGGCCCTACCTGGAGCTCGGCCCTTGGAGGAAGTTGGGTTGTGTGTGACCTTAAAATCCCAGCACTGGCAACCACAGGGGTTTGGTTTTTTTCAGCCACGCCACTTGTCCGTCAAGGGTCAGCTGTTCCTCTGCTTCACGTTGTCAGGAACTCAGGCTGTCAGAGAGGTCTCTCTGGGATTGTTCTTATTTCATGGGAGGGAGAAGCGAGCTGGACAACAGAGCACCCCCTCCCCCAAGCTCTTCTGCACAGAAGTGGCATGTGTCCCTTCTACCCACGCTGCATTGGCTGAACGAGTCCCATGATCTGGTCTCATGCCCGTGGGGTCGGGAAATATCATCTTCCTCCAAGAAGAGACATGATATTTGAAAGAATAATACATCCTTTCACAAGAGCTTTCCCGGAGGCTTCCAATCAGGAGATGACTCTTGCTCTACTTGATTCTTGAGTTCACTTGGTGTTTTATGGGTTTGTGTGAGAGGCTCAGAAGTAACCGACGGCATAATCCTCTTCGTTGATTGTGTTTGGGTTTTCTTAAGCTGCTAGACGGGAACCTGGCTGATGGCCGTGTGTCTTGTGAACAATCAGCGATTCTTTCTGCCTCTGTACAGAGGGGACGGGAAAGCTTGCAGTTGCTGTCTGAATGAACATCCAAACTCCCTGATGCTGGGGCCACTTCCCAGCTGTCACTTAGATGAGCCAGAAGCCCGTTCTCTAAGGGTTATTGATTCTCAGGGTTGGGTCACGGGAGCAGAGGACTTGGCAGTCTCCCCTCTGTTGACACCAGGGAGTTCATGAAGCAGGAAGTATCTTGATTTTATATGTAAGTTCTTATAAGCTTTTTGGTTTTCACCCTTTGTTACTTTGTCCATTAAAACTCTCTGCTTCATTTTTTTATTAAAAAAAAAAATGGGGGGTGGAGTCTCCATTGCAGGAAGCAGGCTTCTCCTGTTGCAGAGCATGAGCTCTAGAGTGTGCAGGCTTCAGTGATTGCAACACACCAGCTTCAGTAATTGTGGCACACGGGCTTAGTTGCCCTGCAGCACGTGGGATCTTAGTTCCCTGATCAGGGATCGAACCTCCTTCCCCTGCGTTAAAAGGCGAGTTCTTAATTACTGCACCACCAGGAAAGTCCCCAAACTCTGTGCTTTCTTATTGATCCTGAAAATACGGGTGAGGTTCACTTAAGGGCTCGTATTTTTCCAGAATTCATTATGATACGAAAAACACTTCCTGTTTAAACTTATATATAACAGGGACATTGAAAGGCAGCTCTTGAAGCTCAAGTTCTGATTCCACTTAAACCTGAAGCCTTTAACATCCCACAGTGCGTGCAGGGCATAAGCCCCCGGCTCATAGGAGCTTGACTGAATCGCACCTTGGAATCTACTGTGGAAGTTGGTTCTCCAGTCACTCCTGCTGGACAGAAACAGAAAGCAGACTAAAGGAAGAGGATCACATTTTCCAAAAGGTCTCCTCAACCTCCTAGAGGTTTTTAGATGCTGACATTTGTGGAAAGAAAAAAGTTCTGAAATGTCTAAGTGGGCTTGAAAAATCTTAAAGAACAGATCATTTAGAAACTGAGACCAGATAGGTGGACCTGTTGACCTCGGTTGCTGACACCTCAGGACAGAGTATAAAAATGACTCCTCCGGAAATGTGTGCTCAGAAAGCAGATTGACTGGGTACAGAGGAGTTGAAGTGGGCATCAAGGAAGAAATATCTGACTGGCCAGGACTGGGGGATTAAAAAACAAACTTGACAGTGAGCAACCCCTCACCAAGTGCTCCAGACCCAGATACAAAGGCTCGCTGAGGTGGAGAGTGGAGTCTCTGCTTCTCCCGGGGGCCGGGGCGCGGCACCAGGCCGCTGAAACCACCTCTGTAGGAGAGAGAACTGCCTACAGAGGGGAGCTGAGCTGGGGTCAGTAAGACCTGGAGTGCCTATGATTACTTAGGTCCACTCCGTAAGTTCCTTGAGATTCCCTCCAGCCCAAGTCTGGAGGAGGAGGGTTCAAGAGAAAGCCGTGTGGACAAGTGAGGTTTCGAGAAGCCCCATTTTGCCATTTGTAGAGATTCCTGAAAACAAAGACTGGCTTCCGTGTGTGGTCCAGAGAAACTGCCAGGACCCCAGGAGAGGCAGCGTCAGGGTTCTGTCGATGCTGGCCAGCAGGAGTCCATGTCCTGTCAGCCTGACATCTTGGACAGCCTGATACAGGTTAGCTTGGACCTTTAACAAATTTCAGAGAAACAAGTGAAAGTGTACTTAATTTAGTGAAGGCTATGTATGTCCATCCAGATGATAGAGCTTGACTTACTCTTCAGAGCAGATGTTTCTAAAATATGAGGGTTTAGAGCTCCGTTCTTAAGTTGCACCTACAAATATGAAAACTGCAGGAAGCTCCCTGCACGGACTCTCACCATCCACGCCACCGACTGGCCCTGGCAAGGGGAGCGACCTGTGATACTGGCCTCCTTGACCTCTGCCCGCTAGACACCAGTAGCACCCCTCCCCACCCCAAGCTGTGATAACCAACAATGTCTCTAGACATTGCCAGAGTTCCCTGCAAAGCAGGGAGGGCACAGTCACCCCCAGTTGAGAGACTGCCCAGAGTCAGAGGTGGATGTGGGGGCTAGTTATCCTTGAGGAAAGGGTGTTGGCAGCCAGGAGGAGGTGTGAGCCTGTTGAGACCATAACTTAAGAAACAGTGTAATTTCCAGGGTATTTGGACCCTCTTCTTCAGTAGAGTCAAGGTGTCTGCATTTCCACATTCAGTGTATTTTAGGGAGTAACTAGGACAAGTGAGAGTTTGCAGACTTCCTTTGGTAGCTGATTTTTTAAAAAACAAAAAAACCATGCAAGGTGCTGAGCTGTTCACACCAGCACTGTCCCATCCACTCTCACTCTGCTTTATGCTCTGAAGAGGAGGTGCTGATGGGTGGGGGCCCCTTGACATAGGAGGGTTCCTGGACAGTCTGTGAGCAAGGGGCTGGAGGTCGGGGGGACAGCTGGCTGCCCTGCAGAATCGCTCGTTCCTGCCCTCGTGTGGCTTCGTGAGCTGTGCGGGGGACGCACATCGGGCTCTGCGCTGGTGCGCTGGGCCACACACATCCTCGCCCTTCTCCGCAGCCCCAGCAGCCCTGCGCCATCCCCACCCCGACCCAGCACCACGCAGCCTCTCGCGCAGGCGGACCTCACCGAGTCTGAGACCTTCCGGCTGACTGACTCTCAGAATTCAGTGTGTAAAGAATCTCCTGGGGGCTTGTTAGAGACGCAGTTCTGGCAGCCCCTCCAGAAAGTTTGGTTCAGTGTGTGGGAGCTGGGAACTCATGCACTTTGAAACAGGTGGCCCATATCCCCCTCTAGGAGCTGGGGGGGGCCCAGGGACCACACTCTTCGAATCAGCGCTCTAGAGGGTCTTTCTAACTTTGGAAGGCAACAGCACATAAATTCTACTTTCCTAATTCTCTTATCCTTCCAGAAGACACTGGGCGGGAGGCCACGGTGCTGAGCCTCTGTGGGACTTATATATCTGAGGGAGGTGGTAATAATGAATGTGGACATTGGCCAAGAACCTACCAGTGATGTGGGAGTAAAATGCAGCCTGCTCCAAAGTTGTATCGATTATTTGGGCCACACGGGTCAGTGTAGTAAATTTATTATTAATCACAGGAGCTCATATTTTTTTAGTACTTACTGAACCACAGATACTGTGTAAAGTTCCTTTGGTAAACAATTTGTTTAGCTTGCAGGATGGCATCCCTCAAAACAGAGCTTCTTAACTGTGACGTCAGAACTACCTCCCCCCACACACTGTCCCAGGAGCTCTTTAAAAAAGAGGGTCCTGAAACCTACAGGAGTGGAATGGGGTGGGGGTGTGAGGGAGGTTCAAGGGGGAGGGGACATGTGTACACTTACGGCTAATGCATGTGGATGTAAGGCAGAAACCAACACAACACTGTAAAGCAATCCTCCTCCAATTAACATTCAAAAAAACCAAAGCTAATAAATATTCAAAACTCAAAAATAAAAAGAAACTGGAGTTCTGGACTTCCTTGGTGGGCAAGGGGTTAGGAAGCCACTTGCCAACCCAGGGGCCACAGGTTCGATCCCTGGTCCGGGAAGATTCCACCTGCCTCAGAACAACTAAGCCCATGCACCCGCAGCTAGAGAAAGCAGCAGCGGAGACCCAGCACAGCCATAAACAACAATAACAGAGAGAGTCCTACCCAGAGCAGCGTTCTGCTCACGTCCTCACCGAGATCTGGATCTTACGCGGCCGGGAGGGGACCGGACCATCGGTCCTGTTTTTGTCTCTTTGTGTGCACACACACACACTTACACATGTGTATACGTGGATATGTGTGTCAAGTTCCTCTGATTCTGAGGTGCAGCCTCACTCATGTTCCTCCCAAATGTGATGCAGCAGGAATTACACAGCATCACCTGTGAAGGATTCTTGCCAAAAATGTTTAAGCTGAATCTAAACGAGCCTTTAGATTTAACTTCTCTGTGATAGAGGATAGAGGACAAGTTTAAATGGCATCATGAGGAACTAGACAAATCAGATTGCTGAGCATCCTGTAAGACAACTGGCCTGGTATCTTCAAATAAGTCAGCGTCAAGGGAAAAAAAAAAAGGCAGGACAGGGTAGGTTAGGGATGTAGGGACTGACTACTTTTTGACTAAAAGCAATTAAAGACATAATTGAGAGTGATTCACGAGCCTGGATTGCGTCATGGTTTTAAGAAAACAACTATAAAAATTGGGGCAGGGTAGGGAAATTTGAGTCTGGACCGGGCTTACAGATATAAGGAAATTATTGTCAGTTTTCTTGGGTATGTTAATTTTATTGTAGTTATGTAGGAGAATGTCCTCATTTTTAGGAGGTATATGCAGAAGTGTTTAGGGGTGAAGCGTCAAGGCGTCTGTAACTCATTTTCAAACGGTCCAGGGGAAAAATGTGTGTGTGTGAGCATGTGTACTGTGGGTGGAACAGACAGGGCAGCGTGTGAACCAGTGTTCAGCCCACAGTGCTCCCTGTGCACTTTCTTCCCCTTCTGTCCACGCTGGCGGATCGTCTCAATGAAGTTGAAACGCAGCACCCAGGCATCGCTGCTGGCGTGACGGTGGAGAGTGTGGACATGCCAGGCAGCTGCGCACGGCAGCTCCGCTCCCCACTGTCCCACCGAGGCAGCACTGATGCCAGGCCGCTCAGTCACCCTGCCTTTCTAGAGGCTCTGGCCTTTGCTCCCAAGCTTCCAGACTGTAATCTCTTAGGGCAATTCTACCCGAACGCACTCTCTTCCCTTCTCACTGACAGCAGGAAGCTGCCAAGGAAAGGGCTCCGTTCAGCTCTGCTAATACCGCCCCCTTCTTTTAAATAGTAGGGATCTGTGGAGAGGTGTGCTGACCCGTGGACCAACCATTTGTCACTTCTCTTGGTTCTGTATTCTGACTGTGGTATATTACTCTAGGTTTCTGCCAAAATCTCATTTGTTTAGGGTTGTTGTTTTTTGGGTTTTTGTTTGTGTTTTGTTTATCCCTTGCTAAGAGGCTCTCCTCTGTGGACTAGCATAATTTTCCGAAAGTCGGAGGGCTGTCCACATTATCCACAGACACCAGGGATGTGGTAGTAAAGCCAAGCACCCCGGAGGGGACATGTGTTTAGTGGCCGGTGGAGAGATGTTTACATGGAAGCTCAGCAAGGGTCTGGTCTCATTATGTGATCTTTGGAGGAGTGGGGATGGCAGTGAACAGCAGGGAGGGCTTCGAAGGAGCGCTGTGCCGAATCCCGGGGTTAAGGAGACCTGCACCCTGGATCCCGTTCCCCTTTGATGCGGCTGTTATCTCAGGGCACGCCTTCCCCACTGGGGCGTCTTACAGAGCACGGAGCACCGTAGAAGCCCCTTGCTGCCTTTCCCCTGACCCAAGGACTTTTCTCGGATCCTCAGGAAAGCCAGTTTTTGTCAGCCTTGGATATCATGGCTATCCCTCTAAAGTAGTCATTAGCAGACTTGCTGAGGAGACCAAAGCATCTGATCTCCCTTTTCCAAACAGAAAAGTGAAGGCCTCATTGCAGCCACTCTGGTGTGGCTGCAACAATCTGGTATAGTGGAGGGGGACTTGTTTTAGCACAAATGGACAGGGAACTGAATTTTCTGAATTTACACACAGGGGTCCTTGAATAATTCTGCCTTAAATTTGGCAAGAACCATTGCTAAGAACCGTGCTAAGCCTAAATGTGCCTTCGTCCCTTCTCCTGAAGTTTCACATCCTTTCTCTTTAGAAGTTGCAGCCTAATCCCACCCCTGGCTCGAAGCTGACTTTGCTGAGCAGGACATTGTACATCTGGCATCTTCATTAAGATCCCAGTCACCTGAGAGGCTGAAGCAGAGTCTGAGGTTCTACAAGAGGACAAATATGTTAAGGTTTTATTTTCACATTGAAGAAGTGCCGCCAAATAGTAGAGGGGCAGGGATTGACAACTGGAGGCCGGTAAACTGGCTTCCTATTCAAATGGGGAGCTTCCCAGGTGGCACTAGTGGTAAAGAAGTGAAAGCGAAGTCGCTCAGTCGTGTCCGACCCTCAGCGACCCCATGGACTGCAGCCTACCAGGCTCCTCCGTCCATGGGATTTTCCAGGCAGGAGTACTGGAGTGGGGTGCCATTGAACCCACCTGCCAATGCAGGAGACACAAGAGATGTGGATTTGATCCCTGGAGGATCCCCTGGAGGAGAGCATGGCAGCCCCTCCAGTATCCTTGCCTGGAGAATCCCATAGGGGGCTGCAGTCCACGGGGTCGCCAAAGGGTTGGATACAACTGAGCAGACCAGAGAATCAAATGGGAAAGTTGCATAGAGCTTCTTTTTCTAACAAGCAGACTCTGCACCTGTGAATTAGAAGTGTTGGTAAGCCTGGTGGGTGGGAACTGTTTGGATGAAGTGGGGGTTCCTCGTGGGAGTCATCCTAGCTTGTTTTCTTGTTCTCTTTTGAAAAGATCGCTTTCATTATACACAGATCTCCTCCAGAGCTCTTTTGTGTTGGTAACTTCTTACTCAAAAGCCATTTCTGTTTGGTAATACGGGATGAGAGGGTAAGAATGACTGAGTGAGAATAGATTATACTTCTGGCCTCATGCTAATTTATTTTCCCCAGCTGAGTTTGTCAGCTGTGTTAGGCAGTAGGGAAACAGGAAGTAAGACCCAGGACCTCACCCTCAAAGCCCACCAGGGAAGCTTGGACACCAGGAGTGACCTCATCCATCTCTAAATAGCCTGGGCTTGATCTTCCTCTATGTGTAAGGGCCAAGCTTCAGTTACCACTGAGCACTTCCACTGGCTAAACTGTTGTCTGACTAGTCTCAGCCCTGTTAGGGGAAAAACAGTTGAGGCAAAGGCGTTGATGTTTACTGAGCGGTTACTGTGCCAGGCGCTTTCACTGTTCGCGCCTCATTCTCACAACGGTATCATGAGACAGGGGCCCCTCTCTTTCTCCACGTGGCCCATGAGGGAGCTGACAGCAAAGGTTCCGAGAAGTTAGATGCCATGTGTCCAGGAACCTTTGTGGTGCAACACCCCATGTCTCCCTTCCCCAGTGCTATACACACACACACACACACACGCACACACTTGCACGTGTGACAGTTAAGTTCCTCTGTTCCTAGCTTTGCACTAGCTAATTTCTCAAAACAGCATCTTGCGTAAAGTGTTAAATCCACTGTTTTATAAGTCATCACCGCTCACTAGGCTGTGAGCCAGCATGGTGGTACAGCTTTGACACCCACACCCTTTTTTCCCCACTTAACTCCCTGCCCAGCCCTGGCCCGCATGCCACCAGGCTCTCTGTAGTTCTGAGGGAGTTGGCGTGACCTGGGTTAGTAAGTAATCTTTCAGAACGGGGCCATGTGCCCAAGATGTCCACTGCAAGCTGTGGGATTTTCCTGACCTCGGGGGAGGCGGGGGCATGGGGAGAAGCGGGAAGATGGGGCTCTGAGGAGCCCTGTGGCCCATTTCAGGGTTCAGGCCTCCCTGAAGGAGGTTTGAGCCGTTAGAGCAGGGCCCTCTGGTAATGAAGCCAGCCGTTTGTCCTTAGGAACAGAATGAGGCCTTGTGAGATCAGAAACAATGGGCATGTTGAGTTTCAGACCTGGTGTGAACCGAAGCTCGGGCAGAGGCCCTGTGATGGACTGGGACGGTTCAAGGGACGCATTCTTCACTGGCAAGGCTCTGTTGTCAACACGTCCCCTCGGTGGCAATGATACTTAGTCAAGGGTCATTAATGCCCCTGTTTCGAATAATTCCCACAAGTAAGTCAACAGTTCTTGGAGTTTTTTTTCTTTTTCTTCCTCTTCTTCACATTTTAACTTCTGTAGTTTATTTTGTCTAAAAATCACCCCATGAGAAATGCATGAAAAATAAGTTTGCGTGACAAAGTTTTATTATTTATCATGGCATTATTTTCTTTTAAATTCTCCGTTACCTCTGAAGCAAACACTCCCTCCTGTGTTTCTGCTAGTACGTTGATTCCCAGACAGTGAAATCGAGAGTTGCAAAAGCTGCTAATAAGCAAAAGCTTTTGATACAAATTTGGCAAATTCAGCTCATCTAGTACCACATCCTGTAAACTTTTAAATCGCGGCTCGTCGGTGGACACAGTTCCCCAGCAGCCTATCTTGATCCGTCTGAATGCAGCCTGTGCAGCTGGACTTTTTCTAGTAAGATGTGATGGAGCAGGAGCGGCATCCCAAGAGCACACAACCCTGGCCGGAGCCCGGCGCGGGTGGGCGAGCAGTGCAGCCTAGAGATAAGGGGCGCCACAGACGCTTCTGGGGGCGCCCTGGAAACAAAGAGGCCGGCCAGCTCGCGGAGCCGGGGCAGCGTGTTGGCGGGGCGC
>SJYV01027544.1:0-14461 GCA_006410875.1 Neotragus pygmaeus
TATGCAGATGACACCACCCTTATGGCAGAAAGCAAAGAACTAAAGAGCCTCTTGATGAAAGTAAAAGAGGAAAGTGAAAAAGTTGGGTCAAAACTCAACATTCAGAAAACTAACATCGTGGTATCTGGTCCCATAAGTTTAGTTCAGTTCTGTTGCTCAGTCGTATCCACCTCTTTGAGACGTCATGAACCACAGCATGTCAGATCTCCCTGTCCATCACCAACTCCTGGAATCTACCCAAATCCATGTCCATCGAGTCAGTGATGCCATCCAACCATCTCATCCCCTGTCGTCCCCTTCTCCTCCTGCCCTCAATCTTTCCCAGCATCAGGGTCTTTTCAAATGAGACAGCTTTTCTCATCAGGTGCCCAAAGTATTGGAGTTTCAGCTTCAGCATCAGTCCTTCCAATGAACACCCAAAACTGATTTCCTTTAGGATGGACTGGTTGGACTGGTTGGATCTGCTTGCAGTCCAAGGAACTCTCAAGAGTCTTCTCCAACACCACAGTTCAAAAGCATCAATTCTTCAGTGCTCAGCTTTTTTTATAGTCCAAGTCTCACATCCATACATGACCACTGGAAAAACCATAGCCTTGACTAGATAGATTCATTGGCAAACTAATGTCTCTGCTTTTTAATATGCTGTCTAGGCTGGTCATAACTTTCCTTCCAAGGAGTAAAGGTCTTTTAATTTCATAGCTGCAATCACCACCTGCAGGGATTTTGGAGCCCAGAAAAATAAAGTTAGCCCCTGTTTCCCCATCTATTTGCCATGAAGTGATGGGACCGGCACGACTCGATGGACCAGAGTCTGACTGAACTCCGGGAGTTGGTGATGGACAGGGAGGTCTGGCGTGCTGCGATTCATGGGGTCGCAAAGAGTCGGACATGACTGAACAACTTAACTGAACTGATGGGACCAGAAGCCATGATCTTAGTTTTCTGAATGTTGAGCTTTAAGCCAACTTTTTCACTCTCCTCTTTCACTTTCATCAAGAGGTTTTTTAGCTCCTCTTCACTTTCTGCCATAAGGGTGGTGTCATCTGCATATCTGAGGTTACTGATATTTCCAGAAATAGATGTTTTTCTGGAACTCTCCTGCTTTTTTGATAATCCAGCAGATGTTTGCCATTTGATCTCTGGTTCCTCTTACTTCATGGCAAATAGGTGGGAAAACAATGGAAACAGCGACAAACTTTATTTTCTTGGGCTCCAAAATCACTGCAGATGTTGACTGCAGCTATAAAATTAAAAGACACTTTTTCCTTGGAAGAAAAGCTCTGACCAACCTAGACAACACATTAAAAAACAGAGGCATTACTTTGCCAATAAAGGTCTGTCTAGTAAAAGCTATTGTTTTTCCAGTAGTCGTGTATGGATGTGAGAGTTGGACCATAAAGAAAGCTGAGTGACATAGGATTGATGCTTTGAACTGTGGTTTTGGAGAAGAATCTCAAAGATCCCTTGGGATATAAGGAGATCCAACCAGTTCATTCTAAAGGAAATCATTCCTGAATATTCATTGAAAGAACTGATGCTGAAGCTCCAATACTTTGGGCACCTGACTCATTTTATTTTACTTTATTTATTTATTTTTTTAACATATTTGTCATTTTTATTTATTTATTTATTTATTTTTACTTTATTTTACTTTACAATACTCTATTGGCTTTGCCATACATCAACATGAATCCACCACAGGTGTACATGAGCTCCCAATCCTGAATCCCCCTCCACCTCCCACCTCACAACGTCTCTCTGGATCATCCCCGTGCACCAGCCCCAAGCATCCTGCATCCTGCATTNTTTTTTAACATATTTGTCATTTTTATTTATTTATTTATTTATTTTTACTTTATTTTACTTTACAATACTCTATTGGCTTTGCCATACATCAACATGAATCCACCACAGGTGTACATGAGCTCCCAATCCTGAATCCCCCTCCACCTCCCACCTCACAACGTCTCTCTGGATCATCCCCGTGCACCAGCCCCAAGCATCCTGCATCCTGCATTGAACATAGACCGGCGCCTCATTTCATATATGATAGTATACATGCTTCAACGCCATTCTCCCAAATCATCCCACCCTCTCCCTTTCCCTCAGAGGCCAAAAGTCTGTTCTATAAGTCTGTGTCTCTTTGTTGTCTCACATACAGGGTCATCATTACTATCTTTCTAAATTCCATATATATGTGTCAGTATACTGTATTGGTGTTTTTCTTTCTGGCTTAGTTCACTCTGTATAATAGGCTCCAGCTTCATGAGACACATGTACCCCAATGTTCATTGCAGCACTGTTTATAATAGCCAGGACATGGAAACAACCTACATGTCCATCAGCAGAAGAATGGATAAGCAAGCAGTGGTGCATATACACAATGGAGTATTCCTCAGCCATTAAAAAGAATACATTCGAATCAGTTCTAATGAGATGGATGACTCATTTTTAAAAGACCTTGATGCTGGGAATGATTGAAGGCAGGAGGAGAAGGGGATGACAGAGGGTGAGATGGTTGGATGGCATCACCAACTTGATGGACACAAGTTTGAGCAAGCTCCGGGAGTTGGCAACGGACAGGGAAGCCTGGCTTGCTGCAGTCCATGGGGTCATAAAGAATCAAACACCACTGAGCAACTGAACTTCTCATATTTCCTGCTCTTTTCTGGTGCTGCTGAGGAGTATGCAGATTATACTCTTTATAGCTTTTAAAAATAATTTATATAATTTCAGTTTGACCTTTCTTAAGTAAAAATGTTGTATTCACTCCAGAAATTGTTTGAAATATTTGGAAACGACATAGTTACCAGTGGATATTGTCCCACTTAATCATAATATAGTGCTAGCTTGATGTGAAATATCTGATACACATTTTAGATACAAACGTCGAATTAAACTTAAATAGCCAAAATTACCCCATCAAGGTGTTTTCACTGATTTATCGCCTGGGTGATTCTGAAACGCTCACAATGACATGTTAAGTGGCAGAGTTGCTTGTAGGTTAAAACATTACAATGAGAGGACTAAGTGTAGCACATCAAGGCCATGTTTCTTTATCTGGTATGTCATGGCAAAATTTTATTTGGAAGGATAGAGAAACGATAAAAACAAGATTTTTGCTGTTTCTACTTTATGATTTTACTGGTTGTTTTCACAATCCCCTTCAAGTGAGGATATAAATTTATCACATTTATATCTTTAATTACTTTGAGACTGAATATTGCAAAAATCCATAGATTTTTAATGTCAGTTCTCTATGTTTAAATGCAACCTAGTATTTTAATGGCATAGCTTATATAAAAGAGGAATCAAGAAGAAGATTGCTTCCTGCAGATATTTTCTTTAAGGCTTTGTTTTATTAGCAAAATTTGTCTCTAAAAGAGATTTCTCTGTACAATCCCATACCTTCTCTTCAAACAACGTGAGTTTCTATGAAGAATTGGAATCAGCTTTCACTGATTTTGACACCTTCTATGGAATCATAAGATATTTGGATGCCCATCTCTTCACACGTTTTGTGCTACTTCCTTGTTTTGGCCATTTCAATATTAACTTGCATTTCTCAGAGATGACACACAAAGTGAGTGTGTGAAATACTCAGTTTGTATTGACACACAAAGTGAGTCTCAGTGAAAAATATATCAGTCTTTTTCAATATATCTTGCTTGACTAATATTTGTAATATTAGTACTTAAATTTTGTTTCAATTTTCTTTGGATATAATATTGAAAGTTTTCCTTTCAACATTAAAAATCTACAAATCTAACTATTTAATTGGAGATGTTAATAAAAATGATGAGTTAAATACATCTTTCTTTAAAAAAACGTCACACAGCAATTGGGATAATCCACTGAATCTATCAATTACTGTCCCTAACCCTAAAAGTTGCAGTGAAAATTTCTGTTCCATTCTGCTATCACAGGTTATTTGGTAAGAAAAATTGCCCCTTGTAGGTCTCCATACCTTAATTTTTGGATGCTTTAGATTGTTTAATTACAGTACAGAAAGGGAGTCACAAACATAATTAATGGACTTTAAAATAGAGAGATTATCCTGGATTATCCAGGTGGGCTAAATCAAATAACATGATCTTTTAAAAACAGAGAACTTTCCCCAGCTGGAGACAAGAGAAATGCTCACAATGAAGGGGAGTCAGAAAGTTTCCAAATATGAATAGGAATTAACCTATCCTTTTTAGATGGGATAATGCTTACAGGAAGCATGAGAGGGAATATGGGCAGCATCTAGAAGCAGAGCCCAGACCCTGGCTGCTACCAACAAGGAACAAGAACCTCAGTCTTACAACCTCTGGGAATGAATTTGGCCAACAACTGGAATGAGCTTGGAACCAAATTCTTCTCTAGAACCCTCAGTAAAGAGTGCAGCCTGACAGTGCTTTGATTTCAGCTTTGGGAGAGCCTAAGTAGGGAACCCAGTCCAATCCACCCAGATTCCTGACTTACACAAACTGTGAGTCAATAAGTTTACGTTGTTCTCAGAAGCTAAATTTGTGATGATTTGTTACAGCATGAATAGAAAACTAACGTGAATTATTAAAGGGAAGTCCTTCCCAGCAAGCAGGGTTTATCTTGTCCTATTTTATTTTTACTGCAGTATGAAAACAACTATCTACAACTTACATCTGGCTTTCTAAGAATTTTATTTTTAATAATAGAATTTATTAGAATTTACTTAAAAATTATATTTGAATTTCTCAAGCACATTTCAGTTCCCAGTCTCCATTTCACACAACTGTGGAATAATTTCTTGCCTTTCATTGAAGTATAAAGCATGACTTAATGTTTACCTAGGAAATTTTATTATAAAGTAAAATTATTTACAGATTTGGTAGTTGCTCTTCCATATTGGGCAAAGAGAGTATGTATGAAAAAGGGCTGCAGAACACTTGATATAATTCAGGAGTTTCTAGAATTAAATACTCACTGCTTAATTAACAACAATCTTTTGGGCTTAGATTCATTTTGGGTATCTTTATGTTTTTATTGCTAGTCTTGTAATAATAGTATACATTAAAAACATATAAATGACTACAAAATAAAGAATGTGACATTAATCTAGCCACTGGAAATTATTTATTGAGAACTTATTATATAAACAACACTATGCTAGGCATTGTCAAAGATATAAAAAGAATATAAGACATATTCTAGAGACAGAATCATAGTCAGGGTAAGCAAGTTTCTAGTTAAGGATAAATATATGTGTGATTTATTTATATATTGAATGATTAATCAGGTACTTACTTATTCAGCAAACATTTATCACATGCTTATTATGTGTTATTCATTATATAAACAGAAGGTGACCACAGCAGTTAAGACCAAGTCTGTGCTCTCAAGAATCTAGGTAGGAAGTCAGATACTAATGTCAGAACTAACTGCATAAGAGAGAGACAGAAATTGACAGACATATATGCAGTGTCACATGGGAACTAGGATATCCAACCAGCTGAGGTCCAGTGGGTATCAGGGAATCAGGGCTCAGGAAGTTTTCATTAGGAAAAACCTCTGAAGGGAATCCTGAAGGATGAGCAGGACTATCCTTCTTAAGGGATGAGGCCATCAAAACAAACAAACAACAAAAAAAAGTGTTATTGTGTAGAAAGAACCAGAGAAAAAGAGAAAACATTTTTTTGTGTGTGAGAAAAACCACACATCTGTGAGTGTGGATGGAAAAGATAAATGATCCAGAAAGGGCCCCTATGACATTCTAAACTGGACAGGCTTTATCGTGAAGCAACTGAGGAGGCTGCAGCTGGATAGTCACAGGGACATATCTAGAAAGTTTGTAGAAACTAGAATGCTTTCTAAAGCCTTTTAGAAAGTTCACCCTGGTGATAGAGGAGAAATATTGGAGAGTGAAAATTTTTTTTAGGGAGACCAGCTAGGAGGTTGTGTGGATGTCAGAAAGCAGCAGTGCCATGTAAATTCCTGTGATATGTGAACACATGGCATGTTGTCCCACAGATCTTATTAAATGAAGAAAAAAATAGATTGTGCTCTGATATTTAAATTATGAAAGTAACACACAGTGGAAGAATTTGGTCAGGTCTAAACCCACTAGCCTAAATAGTAATTTGAATTTGACAAAGTAATTACATCTGAGTCTGGCAATAGGATGTAGCACTAGGCAGCCTGTCTTTACTAGCATGGTAAGCTTTGTCATGAATATATTATTATAAATGGTGTTACAAATAGCCAAAAAGGGAACAATAAATAAATAAGAAGAAATCCAAAGAACCAAAGGGGAAAGGGTACATTCTAGTTCCTGAGATAAATATTTTCTTACAAATTTATCAACAGTCATTCCACTATTTAGCTCTACTTCCTGTCTAACAAGGGCTTCCCTGGTGGCTCAGACAATAAAGAATCTGCCTGCGATGCAGGAGACTGGAGTTCAATTCCTGGGTTAGGAAAATCCCCTGGAAAAGAGAATGGCTATTCACTCCAGTATTCTTGCCTGGGAAATCCCATGGACAAAGGAGCCTGGTGGGCTACAGTTGATTGGGTTGCAAGGAGTCGGACAAGACTGATTGATTAACACTTTCACTTTTTCATCTAACTAATTCAATTTGTCAGCTCGCTCTGGACAGTGAGAGGGTAGTGTCTCTCTGCCTTCAAAATGCAAGACTAGGATCTTCAATGCACTGAAGAACTTGAGATACTACCCAAACTTTTTCCGTTCATGGAGTTCTACTTCCTTCTTCACATGAATACATTCATGAAATGTTGAGAAAGTAGAATCAAAGGAGCTTCATACTCAACTGGAGTATGTGTGGACTGCAAGGATTGGAATGAAAAAGGCAAGTTACAAATGATATCCAGCATCCTAGCTTGAGCTACTGGCGGATCATACTGCTTGTTACTCATGAAGGTGGAACAGGACAGGTCCTGGCTTGGATACAGAAGAAAAGAAAGAAGGTAGATCATAAATTCAAAATATGTACATTTGAAGTGCCCCTCAGTTCTGCAGCTGGAGACTTCTGATATAAATCGGAGATACAGGTATAACTGTCAACCTGAAAAATACATTTTAGAGAGATCTGTGTAGAGCTGAAGCCTGAGAAATGGATGAAGTCATCCAGGAATGGTAAAAGGATCAATCAAGGTAAGCACAGAATTTGAGGGTAGTAAGAGACTAAGAGGGAATGAAGTAATAAGTTTATGTCCAGAGGAGATCAAATAATGGTGGAAGTATAGGGTAACTGGAGGTGTTCAGGAATTAATCAAAGAACTAGGTTAGGTTTGAGGAATTTGTTCCCAGTGGAGGGAGCAGAGCTCAATTCAAGACAAGCATTTGACTTTAAGCATCACTGATGTTTGTTCTGGAAAAATCCTGGGGAGAGAAGTGACATAATTAATGTTGTAGACCTGCAAAGAAGAATAAATAGATTGTTCTTACTGCAGTATGTGTATGGTCTTAAGGACTTGGACATGGGGTAACAGCAACAAAACAATTCTAAAGGAAAAAGCAAAAAAAACCCAAAATACTTAAACTAATGCCATCTGCTATTTAATTTCCATTTTCCCATACTCCATGTCCTTTGCTTCACTGGGGCAAGAAGGAAACTAACCTTTATTGAGTGTCCCTATAAACTAATACTTTCTGTAGGTTTACACTTAGATCTACTTCACAGGTGGCACAGTGTAAACACAATCCACATGACCACCTGGGGGAGAGTGGCACTGTCACTAGCACAACACAGAACAAAAACTAAGTCTCAGGTGAATTTAAAAGGCATAGGGGGGTCAAACTAGTTAAGTGACAGAATTTGCTTTCAAGCCACATGTACCCACTTCCAAAGCCCACTCGCTTGTGCTGATCCCACCCCTTACACACTGCTCCATTTATTCAGCTGCTACATCTCCCATATAACTTTTCTGAAATTATCAAAACCTTTCTGTTTCATTTCTTCCAAACTATCTACATTTATAACGTTTACCTGAAGTTCTAATTCCTTGCGGGATTTCTGCTGATGACTCCAGCTCAAAAGTATTTTTGTAAGCTCAGAGTTCATACAGAATATTTTTTAAAGTGTTTTCTGAGAACACTAGCTTCCCAAAACTACAAAATTGCATGTATAATCAAATAAAGAGACGTCCTACATGTTGAGTCTATTTTGGAAGCTACCCAGTCTTTTAAAAATCTTTTTTTAATATTGAGAGAGCATTTTCCAGGCTCTCCTATAATTACATAACATCAACCCAACTCAACTGCTCACACATTATTTTATTTTTGTTCTTGAAAGTCACTTTGTGAAGTAAATTGTAATCTTGAATACCATAATCAAGTGCAGATTATTTTGCATTTATAATTTGTGCATGTGTGTATGTGTAAGCATATGGTAAGTGCTTAAAATATTTAATTGTTTATTTGTGGGGAAAGTAAATAAACATAGACTATTATTTACTATCTAAAACAATAAGGGGGCTTCCCAGGTGGCTCACTGGGTAAAGAATCCACTTACAAAGCAGGAGATGCAGGTTCATGCCATGGGTGCGGAAGATACCTGGAAGGCATGCCAATTTACTTCAGTATTCCTGTCCCATGGACAGAGAACCCTGGTGGCTGACAGTTTATAGCCTTGTAAAGGATTGGACAAGACTGAAGCAAATGAGCACGCACACACTAAAAACAAACAAACAACAACAAAAAAATTTCTGGAGATTCAGGAGGTAGGAATGAGCTTGCAAAGAAACAAACAAACAATATATATATATATATATTCAGTTCAGTTCAGTCACTCAGTCATGTCTGACTCTTTGTGACCTCATGAATCACAGCACGCCAGGCCTCCCTGTCCATCACCAACTCCCAGAGTTCACCCAGACTCACGTCCATCAAGTCAGTGATGCCATCCAGCCATCTCATCCTCTGTCGTCCCCTTCTCCTCCTGCCCCCAATCTTTCCCAGCATCATAGTCTTTTCCAATGAGTCCACTCTTTCACATGAGGTGGCCAAAGTACTGGAGTTTCAGCTTTAGCATGATTTCTTCCAAAGAAATCCCAGGGTTGATCTCCTTCAAATGGACTGGTTGGATTTCCCTGCAGTCCAAGGGACTCTCAAGAATCTTCTCCAACACCACAGTTCAAAAGCATCAATTCTTCAGCTCTCAGCTGCCTTTGCAGTCCAACTCTCACATCCATACATGACCACAGGAAAAACCATAGCCTTGACTAGATGGCAAAGTAATGTCTCTGCTTTTGAATATGCTATCTAGGTTGGTCATAAGTTTTCTTCCAAGGAGTAAGTGTATTTTAATTTCATGGCTGCAATCACCATCTGCAGTGATTTTGGAGAACCCCAAAATAAAGTCTGACACTGTTTCCACTGTTTCCCCATCTATTTCCCATGAAGTGATGGGACCGGATGCCATGATCTTTGTTTTCTGAATGTTGAGCTTTAAGCCAGCTTTTTCACTCTCCTCTTTCACTTTCATCAAGAGGCTTTTGAGCTCCTCTTCACTTTCTGCCATAAGGGTGCTGTCATCTGCATATCTGAGGTTATTGATATTTCTCCCAGCAATCTTGATTCTAGCTTGTGTTTCTTCCAGTCCAGTGTTTCTCATGATGTACTCTGCATATAAGTTAAATAAGCAGGGTGACAATATACAGCCTTGTCGTACTCCTTTTCCTATTTGAAACCAGTCTGTTGTTCCATGTCCAGTTCTAACTGTTGCTTCCTGACCTGCATACAGATTTCTCAAGAGGCAGGTCAGGCGGTCTGTTATTTCCATCTCTTTCAGGATTTTCCACAGTTTATTGTGATCCACACAAAGAATTTGCCATAGTCAATAAAGCAGAAATAGATGTTTTACTGGAACTCTCTTGCTTTTTCCATGATCCAGCTATATGTGTATATATATATATTTTCCTGCATGTTTGCATTTATCCCTATTTAAAATGTTGTCATATTAAAATTGAGTAAACAGGTTTTTTCTTCTGATTAAGATGTTTAAGGCCCTAAATGAACTTCACGCATATCGTAACACCAAGAAAAATCTAATAGATTAAAAAAAGGATCCTTATCTACGCTACTTTATTAATGGTATCAAAGAATAGAGGACACACATACACTAATCCTTATTAAACTGACTTCCACGAAGAAGTGGCATTCAGAGTTTAGTAGCAAATTGTTTCAACTTATGTTAGGAAGTGTCAGGTAAAGGAGAAGACTTGCTAAAGGCAGAGACAAACTGAGCCATTGACAATGGCAGAGACAGACAGAAATGGATGAGAGAAAGAAGGCTTCCTAAATATAGTAATTGTTTTTATATATATATATGTATATATAGCAGGAAGAAAACTTATGACCAACCTAGTTAGTATACTCAAAAGCAGAGACATTACTTTGCCGACTAAGGTCCGTCTAGTCAAGGCTATTGTTTTTCCTGTGGTCATGTATGGATGTGAGAGTTGGACTGCGAAGAAGGCGGAGAGCTGAAGAATTGATACTTTTGAACTGTGGTGTTGGAGAAGACTCTTGAGAGTTCCTTNAGAAGGAAATGGCAACCCACTCCAGTACTCTTGCCTGGAGAATCCCATGGATGGAGGAGCCTAGTGGGCTAAAGTCCATGGGGTCACAAAGAGTCGGACATGACTGAGCGACTTCACTTTCTTTCACCAACAATGTAGGATGGTTCCCTTTTCTTAATAGCCCTTTGGCATTCTACTCTGGCCAGCGTGAGGTGGTACCTCACTGTAGTTTTGATTTGCATTTCTCTAGTTATTAACTGGTGGTTCAGTGGTAAAGAATCTGCCTGCCAATGCAGGAGATGAGGGTTCAGTCCCTGGGTCAGGAAGACCCCTTAGAGAAGGAAATGGCTACCAACTGAAGTATTCTTGCCTAGAAAATCCATAGACAGAAGAGTCTGGTACGCTACAGTCCAGGGGGTTGCAAAAGAATTAGACATGACTTAATGACTAAACAACAACAAGAGTAATTAAAGACATTGAGCATCTTTTCATGTGCCTGTTGGTTATCTTATGTCTTCCTTGGAGAAATATCTATTTAGATCTTCTACCCATTTTTTTTTTTGATTGGGTTGATTTTGTTGTTGAATTGCTTTTAAAAACAAATACATTTGGGGCTTTAAAAATAACATGCAACTTTACAAAAACATTCTTACCAGACACACACTTGTTTAAGACAATATTTCTACTGTCCAGTTAATTAATCATAATACATCTGTGAAGTACAATTTTATTTTCTTTGGTCTTTCAGATGTGTTACTTTCAGGGAGTTACATAAGAACCAAGAAAAACACTAAATAAATAAATGAAGAGTAAAACCAGGGTCATAATACCATTTAATAAGTAAATTAATGTGAAAATGGAAATTCATCAGCACCCATTAAGCATATTAGGAACTCCCTTTTGGCTCCTCTGGTAAAGAACCTGTCTGCAAATGCAGGAGAGGCAGGAGATGTAGGTTCCATCTCTGGGTCAGGAAGATTCCCTGGAGAAGGGAATGGCAACCCACTCCAGTATTCTTGCCTGGAAAATTCCATGGACAGAGGAGCCTGGCAGGCTACAGTCCATGGGGCTGCAAAGAGTCGGACATGACTTAGTGACTAACACTTTCACTGCCCTAATGTCCTGTATATCAGNACCCACTCCAGTATTCTTGCCTGGAAAATTCCATGGACAGAGGAGCCTGGCAGGCTACAGTCCATGGGGCTGCAAAGAGTCGGACATGACTTAGTGACTAACACTTTCACTGCCCTAATGTCCTGTATATCAGGAACTAAAAAATTACCCTTAGGAAAAAATGTTGATTAAATGCATTTATTCTTAGGATATTAAAAAAAAGAGAGAGAAAACAAAAACACTGCCAAACACTGTTCAAAGCATTATTCTGTCAAGAGATATTTGAATTGTAATAAACACAAAAAATTCATTCAAACAGAATATTTCTTGCAGAGGTTTCAGGCAATCAGTAAAGAGAACTTGGGTGGGAAGATGGAATTTGCATCATTTCAATTCATCTGCAGGTTGTTTTGTTTTCCAGGAAAGTCAGCCATGAGCCAGTCCTGTGGCCAACACTGCCTGTGGTCACCATTTAAAGCCCAATGCTTTCTCCAAAGAACCGACCTTAAACTCTTAGAGACAATGTGTGCTAGTGGGGTGATTTGTGTCTGTCAAAAAGATATGTTCAAGTCTACTGCCTACCCAGAAACTCAGAATGTGACCTTATTTTGAAATAATATCACTACAAATAAGAGCTAAGCTTAGCTAAGTACATACTGGAGTGGGTCCTTATTTCAATGTGATTGCTGTCCTTATAAGAAGACATATTATGCTGTAAAGGCAGATACACCAGGAGAATGCCTTGTGAAGACAGAGTTTCGAATGAACCATCTATAAGCCAAGGAACATCTGGGACTCCTAGAAGCTGGCAGAGGCAGAGGAAGCATCCTCTCTGGAGGGATCCCTATGCTGCCAAAACCTTGGTTTCAGATGACTAGCTTCCAGAATTCTATGAAAATAAATTTCTGTTGTTTTACATCACCTAGTTTGTAGTCTTTGTTATGGTAGAAATAACAACTAATGATTTCTTTTTGTTTTCCCTCTGTATTTTTTCTTTTTTTTTCTCTATTTATTTATTTATTTGTATATTTAGCCAGCATATATGTAGGCTGCTCATTCACAAGACAATGTTAGGAACCATGAGAAAACAAAGTCTCTTTTTCTTTTTACATTAAAATATTGAGAAAACTATTCCAAGGCATATCCCTCATTGATCTTCAACTATATGCAATACTAAAGTTTTAGAAACATTTACAGGGTTGTAGCTTTAAAATTCTTTAAAGGAGTATACGATTCTTTAGTCAAGTGAATTATTACATGGCTTCTCAAAATGTGCAAGAAGAGATCTTAAAACTGCACTTGTCTGTCTTAAGTCAAGTGTGTGTGTGTGTGTGTGTGTGTGTGTGTGTGTGTGTGTGTGGGCACGTGTGTGGTCAGTCATGTCTAACTCTTTATGACTCCATGGACTGTAGCCTGCCAAGCTCCTCTATCCATGGGATTATCTGGGCAAGAATACCACAGTGGGTTGCCATTTCCTTCTCTAGGGGATCTTCCCAACCCCAGGAACCAAACTTGCTTCTCTTGTATCTCCTGCATTGTTGGCAGGCAGATTCTTCACCATTTGTGCCATCTACAAAGGGATCCTGAGCCATACAATGCAGCCTCTCATGATCAATCCCTACCCTAGATGGCACCCGTGTAACACCACTGTTGCAAGTATTTTATTAAAATAATAATTTTTCAATCAATATGTAGGTAAGAATATCTCAAGAAAACTTTAGTAAGGAAGAGAAAAATCAAAACAATACAGTGGTTATTACTAGTCAGTGAATATATCTACAAATCAAAACATTATGAATAACGTGGCTGTTCCAACTTGTATAACCTGACAAGGAGGGAAAAAATTTTCTCAGTCTTAAATATTCAGCCATTTGGTATAACAGTTAATCTTTCTTCTGTGTAAACAGGGTAAGTCCCAGTCACAGATTTACTGCTAAACAGAGAGGCTGATGTTGGTGGAGTGCTGAAAATATTAGCAGATCACAAGTTCAAACAGTCCTTCAGCAGTAACACATTATTTTCCCATTTGACTGAATAAATCACTGAGGCTGTGACTCGGAATATGTAACACGACCATGATCAATAGTGAGATTCCAAGTTTTCGAGCTGAGTTGGAAGCACACACATTGCCAAGAAGTGAGCTCTCACCAGGATTGAAGAATAGGAATATTTGTCTTGCCTTATTTGCTTCCATGTCTTCTTTAATTAACATCTTGTCAGGGTTAAATCTCTCTTAACTGTGCTGGGTAGGATGGACCGAGGTAAGAGAGAAATGATGGCTCCTGTGAGCTACCAACAGGAAATGCTGAGTGGGTGTAGATGTAAATGTCACAACAGGTGGTGGGTACAATATCTGTGTGGACAGGTGCGAATGAACAGACGACCAACTGTATGGTCTCCTCACAGCACAGAGCTTGGTTTCACCTTTAATCTCTGAGGACAGGCGTCATGTTCAGAGTGTTTCGCCTCTGTGGCGCTATATAGCAGCCAGCACTTCCTCCCCTTGCCCCATACTTTCACATTCTATATAAAGTTATGCTCACATGGCACTGAAATAGACATTTTTATGTTCTACAAAAATACCACTGCAAAATGGCAAAAATGTTATAACTTGAAATAGATTATCTTCTAAGATTAACTCTGCCTAAAGAACAGATTTTCCCCACATATTCATTCTGAAATCTTTGAGTCCTAGAAAAACTGCCACTAACTCCCCACTCTTCTGGGATCTGCTATACCCTCAATTGTCTTAGAGCTTGTGTGCACCTGTGGTGGATTCGTGTCGATGTATGGCAAACCCAATAGAGTATTGTAAAGTTAAATTTAAAAATAAATAAATTAAAAAAAA
>SJYV01027544.1:14532-68581 GCA_006410875.1 Neotragus pygmaeus
AGTATTGTAAAGTTAAATTTAAAAATAAATAAATAAAAAAAAAATGGTATTCAAACAAGGAAAAAAAAAAAAAAAAGAAGATGTTGACCACAGGAATGCAAAGAAAATCACTTTCTACCTATGTGAACCTGGGCTAATTGACCTAACCTCTTTAAACTGTGATTCCTTACACTTAAAATAGGAAAAAATTTTAAAGTTATTTTCACATTTATTTTGCTTTCTAAGTTTCTCCCTGTAAGATAAATTTCATGACAACAGGAACTTTAAAAATGACAATGGAATCATCTTGTACATACTATTATGTCACTTGATTTTACATACACACAGAGTTTTTCATGTCAGAGAAATTGATCTATCAATAACAAAAAAATTTTAACACATTTCTGTCTGATTTTCTTTTGGTGCATTCCATAACTTTTAGTATGCTGTTTATATTTTCATCCTTCCCAAATTATTTGCTAATTCCCCTGTGATTCTTCTTACTTATTTATTATGTATGAATGTGTTGCTTGATTTCCACATATTTTAATATCTCACTATATATTTTTTCTGTTATTGATTTCTAATTTCATGCCATTGTGGTTAGATGGCATAATACAAAAAGCAAAAACTACCAGAACTGACTGGAGAAATAGACAATTCTACAACAATCACTGAACATCAGTGCCTCAGTTTCAATAAAAATAGAACAATTATGGGGTGGGAGGTGGGAGGGGGATTCAGGATTGGGAGCTTGTATACACCCATGGAAGATTCATGTCAATGTATGGCAAAACCAATACAGTATTGTAAAGTAAAATAAAATTTTTAAAAAAAAGAAAGAAAAAAAAAAAGAATGTGAAATTGGCCAAACCTCTTCTTGTCTAATTTGCTGCACATGAAATTAGCATAGGATACCCCATATTAATCAATTCATTCAGAAAGAGGTCCTACTAATGGGATGTGTGTGTTGACATCTTAATAATAACTAATTTGAAAGATAAGATTGTATTTAAAACAGCCACTGAGAAGGTCCCACATATGTAAATGATTATAAAAATTACAAATCCAAAAACTGAAGAAAGGTGAAGACCAGTCAGTTAAATGAGATATTCAGAATGTTTTGGAGGGGTCCCTAGTGAACTGGGGAGAGGTGCTCTAATGTGTATCTAAAAAAAATATTATTAAAAATCTTTAATATTTAAATTTTATTTTACTTATTTTGGCTGTGCCTCCTGGCTTGCGGGATTTCTGGCAAGATCCCTGGCCAGAAGCAGGGACTGAAGCTAGATTCCAGCAGGGAAAGCACTGAATTCCAACCACTAGACCAGCAGAGAACTACCATAGCATACATATTTTTTAAAAGTAGAATGATGTGTAAATCAAGGAAAACATGCCAAACAAAAGCAATTTGTTTTCTATGTTTATGTTACTTCAGTTCAATTCAGTCACTCAGTCGTGTCCGACTGTTTGCGACCCCATGAATCGCAGGCCTCCTTGTCCATCACAAACTCCCGGAGTTCACTCAGACTCACGTCCATCAACTCCGTGATGCCATCCAGCCATCTCATCCTCGGTCATCCCCTTCTTCTCCTGCCCCTAATCCCTCCCAGCATCAGAGTCTTTTCCAATGAGTCAGCTCTTCGCATGAGGTGGCCAAAGTATTGGAGTTTCAGCTTCAGCATCATTCCTTCCAAAGAAATCCCAGGGCTGATCTCCTTCAGAACGGACTGATTGGGTCTCCTTGCAGTCCAAGGGACTCTCAAGAGTCTTCTCCAACACCACAGCTCAAAAGCATCAATTCTTCAGCTCTCAGCCTTCTTCGCAGTCCAACTCTCACATCCATACATGACCACAGGAAAAACCATAGCCTTGACTAGACGGTTAGGAAGATTTAAACAACAAAATAAAGAGCATGTTCAGGGTTCAACATTCATGAGAACACAAAGATTGCTGTCTTAACTACAGGAGACTACAGATGACATAAATTTGTATATTTTATGCAAATTTTAATGATAGTCACATACTGTATTGCAATAAATGCTGAGTTCACAGTTAAATCTTTAATGAGTTTGCCAGTGACAATGTGTTACTTAAAGGTAGTTATTCTACATGGTATCTGAATCAAACTGTTTCTCTGAATATTAAGAAGACAGAACCATTGGATGGTTGCAATTGAGGCTTTTTCCATAATAAAATAACTTTTAAAAAGGGAAAAGATAAAATGTCTCAGTATAATGAAAGTCTCTGAAGGGTAATTCTGTAGGGAGACAACTGATATTTAATTTACTGAATCCTGATAATTGCTTATCTTTAAAGTTTGAACTGTAATTGCAATTTACAAGATATAGATGAGCATCTCCTTAAGCTACTGGAGAAGTGATGGTCACTGGCGGTTACATTTATTAAGTCTGACATCACCTTTGTTTTAATGAGGTATAAATTTAAACAACTTAGTCTTTAAATGTTCAAGTCAGATTATTTATGTCTAGTAGATATTTAACTAGACATGGCGGTTAATACTGTTTACCACCCAATTTACCAGAGAGTGGAAGTCAAAAACCCTAGCTATCTAAGCAGTTAGTCATTTGTATTATTTTTTATGCTGTCTCAATTTTCCACTGATAAAATGATAGCAATTTAAAGTAATATTGCAGTTGGGCAAAAGCTGTCAAGTTCAATTTGTATTGTAATAGAAAATATTCAATTAGAAATGCCCAAAGAGAAATCTTGATAGGTTATCTGTCTAGATGTTAAGTTGATGGTCATTTGGAGTAGTGAAACATACAGTGTAAAGCTTATTAATCAGATGCTTCACATACTTTTTATTGGAGCAAAATAAAAAGGGGAACAGATAGCATAAACCCAAGGAAAAATGATCCTCAATATTGCATTATGTTTTAAATCACATCGATAAACAAAATTTGATTTCCAAATCATTATCATGATCAACAATAAACATATATTGTTATATGAAATATAACCCTCCATCTTAGGCCATTAGTGAGCTCTTCTATCTATCCCATAGTTTCTTTCCTAGTTTTTGTTCTCATTTTTCTGGGATATATCATATCTATAGCATTTCAATTTCCATCGCTTTGATGTTGACTCTCACGTGCAGATGTTCACCTCAGTTCAGTGCCCTGAGATCCTGGTTCAAACATCTTACTGCTTAGCAAACATTTCCATGTGAATGGAACACAAGAATCTTACATTTTTATGCCCCCAAGTCAGGTTTCCCTTCTACCCTGTCTCCCAACCAGCTTTTTTCCAATGCTTCCACCCTCACCATCTATTTATTTATTCTTGAATCACCTTTGACACAATTCTATTTTTCTTTCACCTATAAATCTACCACCAAGTTCTTTTGGATCTACCTCCAACATATACTTCAACTACATTTTCTCCATACCACCTATGCTATTGCATTTCATGTCCTAGCGATTATTTGCTTTTGCCTACAGAGCTGTAATGCAGCACTCTTGCTCCCTTCTTCACAATTAAGCCAGAGAAATAGCTATTAAAAAAAAAAGTCTTTAAATGTGCTTGAAAACATTCATTGTTTCTCATTAATCTTGAGTGCAATTTGAAGGAGAGACGTCACTGCTCTCAAAAAAGTCATAGTGGGTCAGATATGATTACAAACAAAAATAAAAGTGTCCATCGGGCCTCAGGTGTGCTCTTCTGTGTTTATCAGGCCTCTCTTCTGTGGCCCATGTACAGTTCACCTTTGCAGCTTCTGTCCTACTGACCAAGAGCAGCCCCAGGTCCTTCCCTGTACCCCTAGACGTGTTCCCACAAAGGGAGTAGCTTCACAGAGGCAGCAGTTCCCACAGTCCTCTCTGCAGTGGCTACACCTGCTTCGCTTCTCAGATCTTATTATTCACCCCTTGAAAACCAAAATAAAGGGAAAAATCTTGAGACTCTCGAGGAAAACATGAAATATTACAAATAAAAGAACAGTAAGCAAATTAATAGCTTATTTCTCATAAGAAGTCATGGAGGTTAGAACAGAGTAAAAGAAAAAGAATCCATCCAAGATTCTATAGCTTAGTGAAAATATTCTTCAAAAACTAGGCAAAATGAAGCCATTTTCACATAAAAGAAAACTGCCATAATTCTTTGCCAGCAGATCTGCTTTATATGATACCATAAAGGAGATTCTTCAGGATGAATGGAAATAGTGTCAGACAGAAACTCACTTCCACAGAATAGAATGTGCAATACTAAAATTGGTAAGTGTCCAAGGCAAAAAAAATTTTTTTAATTTGTTTGGCTTTCTATTCTTCTTCACTTCTATATAAATGATATAACTATTGTATTTCAAGGAAATATTATAACATTTTCTTACAGGGTTCATAGTCTATGGGGAACCAGAGATCAAACTGCCAACATTTGTTGGATCATCAAAAAAGCAAGAAAGTTTCAGAAAAACATCTACTTTTGTTTTATTGACTATGCTAAAGCCTTTGACTCTGGGGATCACAACAAACAATGGAAAATTCTGAAAGAAATGGAAATATCAGAACATTTTACCTTCCTCCTGAGAAATCTGTATGCAAGTCAGGAAGCAGCAGTTAGAACTGGACATGGAACAACAGACTGGTTCCATATAGGAAAAGGGATAAATCAAGAATGTATGTTGTCACCCTGCTGATTTAACTTATATGCAGAGCTGGGCTGGAGGAGGCACAAGATGGAATCAAGATTACCAGGAAAAATATCAATAACCTCAGATATGCTGATGACACCACCTTATGGCAGAAAGCCAAGAAGAACTAAAGATCCTCTTGATGAAAGTGAAAGAGGAGAGTGAAAAAGCTGGCTTAAAACTCAACATGCAAAAAACGAAGATCATGGCATCTGGTCCCATCACTTCATGGGAAATAGATGGGGAAACAGTGGAAAGAGTGACAGACTATATTTTTGGGGGCTCCAAAATCACTGCAGATGGTGATTGCAGCCATGAAAATTAATAGACACTTGCTCCTTGGAAGAAAAGCTATGACCAACCTAGACAGCATAGTAAAAACCAGAGACATTATTTTGCCAACAAAGTCCCATCTAGTCAAAGCTATGGTTTTCCAGTAGTCATTTCTGGATGTGAGAGTTGGACTATAAAGAAAGCTAAGCACCAAAGAATTGATGCTTTTGAACTGTGGTGTTGGAGAAGATTCTTGACAGTCCCTTGCACTACAAGGAGATCCAACCAGTCAATTCTAAAGGAAATCAGTCCTGAATATTCATTGAAGGATTGATTTTGAAACTGAAGCTCCAATATTTTGGCTTCCTGATGAGAAAAACTGACTCAGTGGTTAAGACCCTGATGCTGGGAAAGATTGAAGGCAGGAAGAAAAGGGGATGACAGAGAATGAGATGGCTGGATGGCATCACTGACTTGGTGGACACGAGTTTGAGTAAACTCCATGAGTTGGTGAAGGACAGGGAGGCCATGGGGTCACAAAGAGCTGGGTACCACTGAGTGACTGAAATGACTGACTGACTGAGTCTATGTGGATATGATACATGTTATAATTCTAAGATGAAAATTTAGAGAGTAAATAAGTCAGTAAATGAGATATAAAGAATTAAAATGTTTAAATGTATATGTAGACAAGAAATAAGAAATGATAGGTCCAAAATCAAACATATGAAAAATTATATTATGTACTGGGCAACAACTAAAAGAAAGAGGTTGTCAGAATGGATTTAAAAACTAGACCCAAATGTAAAGTGTCTACAAGAGTAACACTTTCTAGATTAAAAAGTAGGATGAAAGTAAATATATAGAAAATATATACCATACAAAGAGATTGGTAGGAAGACTATAGTGACTAAATTAATGGCTGTTATGGTGACGTTTGGGGCTTCCCTAGTTGTTCAGATGGTAAAGAAGCCTCTTGCAATGTAGGAGATCCAAGTTTGATCCCTGGATCAAGAAGATTCCCTCAAGGAGGGAATAGCTACCCACTCTAATATTCTTACCTGGAGAATCCCATGGACAGAGGAGTCTGGCGGGCTACAGTCCATGGTGTTGCAAAAAGTCAGACATGATTGAGTGGTTAAACACAAACAAAATATACAGTCACTTTCAGAAGCAAATGAACCCAATCTCAAATTCAGGTCAAGGTCAAGACTGATGGAGGCCATATGTGCACACACCCAAAAGCTAGAAGAGGTTTATTACTTACATAATTGAGGTCTTGCAGAAGCAGGAAAGACACTAAAGCAGGTGCAGAAGGGATGATCTAGGTCTATATTGTATTAATAGTTAGGGGCTAGGGCTGGGGCTTGAGTGAGAGATGCTGAGCACAGGCAGACACTTGTAAGGATCTTGTAATCTCCTACCTACACAAAGATGAATCATAAAGCAAAATATGAAAGCTAAAACCAGACTATAAGACAGCAAAGGAGAAAACTTTTGCGACATTGTGTAAGGACACATTTCTTAAGCAAAATACACACAGAATCCCACAATCTATAAAAGAACATAGCAAGTAACAAATTGAACTTTGTCAAAATTAAAAATATTTACTCTATATATATTGGTCAAGGTTTTCCAGAGAAATAGAAGTCACAGAATACAGATGAAAGATATATTCAAGTTTTTGGCCCACCAATTTAAATGTCAGTTGAATTTTCTCCCAAAGCAAGCAAGCAAACAAAAACACCAAAGAAATGTCCAAAACAATGTTTGACCAAATATCAGTGTACTGTAGCTTAGCCAAGGTGACATATAAAATTAAATATCACACTCTTTAAAAAATGAGCTTCCCTGGTGGCTCAGATGGTAAAAAGTTTTCCTGCAATGCAAGAGACCTGGATCTTTTCAATCCCTGGGTTAGGAAGAGCTCCTGGAGAAGGAAATGGCAACTTTATCCAAAATTCTTCCCAGGAGAATTCCATGGACAGAAAAGCCTGGTGTGTCCTGGTCCATGGGGTCACAAAGATTCGGACACGAATGTGCAACCAACGCTTCACTTCACTTCACTCTTTCTTTTCGTGTTTAGGTAAGCTAAAAGACAAGCCAGATTTGGGAGAAAATGTTTTCAAAACATGAATATGGTTTGCATATTCATGCATCCAGAACAAAGAACTCTTACAACTCAATAAGACAAATGGTCCTCTAAAAATAGGCAACATGTTTGTATAGACAGTTCAAAAGAATGTATACTGTGGCTATCGAACATATGAAAAGATGCACAAAAGCACTACTTATTAGAAAAAATACATTCTAGAACTACCCATTAGATTCTTAAATTTTAAAATTCTTAAAGAGATGGGAATACCAGGCCACCTTACCTGCCTTCTGAGAAATCTGTATGTAGGTCAAGAAGCAACAGTTAGAACTGGATGTAGAACAACAGACAGGTTCCAAATTGGGAAAGGAGTACGTCAAAGCTGTATATTGTCACCTTGCTTATTTAGCTTATATGCAGAGTACATCATGAGAAATTCTGGGCTGAAGGAGGCATAATCTGGAATCAAATTGCTCAGAGAGCAATAACAGATATGCAGATGACACCACCTTTATTGCAGAAAGTGAAGAACTAAAAAGCCTCTTGATGAAAGTAAAAAAGGAGAGTAAAAACGTTGGCTTAAAGCTCAACATTCAGAAAATTAAGATCATGGCATCTGGTCCCATCACTTCATGGCAAATAGATGCAGAAACAGTGGAAACAGTGACAGACTTTATTTATGGGGCCTCCAAAACCACTGCAGGTGGTGACTGCAGCTATGAAATTAAAAGATGCTTGCTCCTTGGAAGAAAAGCTATAACCAACCTGCTGTTGCTGCTAAGTCTTTTCAGTCATGTCCAACTTTATGCGACCCCATAGACGGCAGCCCACCAGGCTCCTCCTTCCCTGGTATTCTCCAGGCAAGAACACTGGAGTGCGTTGCCATTTCCTTCTCCAATGCATGAAAGTGAAAAATTAAAATGAAGTCGCTCAGTCGTGTCTGACTCTTTGCGACCCCATGGACTGCAGCCTACCAGGCTCCTCCATCCATGGATCTTCCAGGCAAGTGTACTGGAATGGCTTTGCCATTGCCTTCTCCAATAACCAACCTAGACAGCACATTAAAAAGCAGACATTACTTTGCCAACAAAGGTCCATCCAGTCAGAGCTATGGTTTTTCCAGTAGTCATGTATGGATGTGAGAGTTGAACTATAAAGAAAGCTGAGCACTGAATAACTGATGCTTTTGAACTGTGGTGTTGGAGAAGACTCTTGAAAGTTCCTTTGATTGCAAGGATATTAAACCAGTCAATCCTAAAGTATTGAATATTCATTGAAAGGACTGACTCTGTAGCTGAAACTCCAATACTTTGACCACCTGATGTGAAGAACTGACTCAATGGAAAAGACCCTGATGCTGGGAAAGATTGAAGGCAGGAGGAGAAGGGGTTGACAGAGGATGAGAAAGTTGGATGGCATCACCGACTCAATGGGACATGAGTTTGAGCATGCTCCAAGAGTTGGTGATGGACAGGGAAGCCTGGAGTTCTGTTGTCCATGGGGTTGTAAGGAGTTGGACATGACTGAGCGACTGAACTGAACTGAACCCACTAGAAGAACTAAAACTGAAAGAACTGATATTATCAAATGATGGAAAGAGTGAAGAACGATTAGAACTATCACAGCTTTCTAGTGAGAATGATAACCACTTTGGAATCTACTCTGTCAGCACTATAAAATTAAACATATTTATCATTTGACCTTGTAGTCCCACTCATGATATTGATCAAAATCCAGTAATATCTAAACTACTTTTTAAGTCACATTAGCATCATTTCATGTTCAAAAAGTGATGTGTGGCTAGTGGCTACCATAGGGTAAAAAGTAGCTATAGGAACATTTCTGTTGTCTCAGAACATTCTGTTACAATGTGTTTCATTGGAAATATTACCCAAGAAAATGCAAGAAAATACGTCTACACAGGAACTCATTTACTGATATTAATAGCAGCATTAGTCATAATAATGCAAAATTGGAAGCAATCCAATATTCATCAAATAGTAAATGCATAAACAAAATGTGGCATATTCATATTATGGAANACTGCAGCTATGAAATTAAAAGATGCTTGCTCCTTGGAAGAAAAGCTATAACCAACCTGCTGTTGCTGCTAAGTCTTTTCAGTCATGTCCAACTTTATGCGACCCCATAGACGGCAGCCCACCAGGCTCCTCCTTCCCTGGTATTCTCCAGGCAAGAACACTGGAGTGCGTTGCCATTTCCTTCTCCAATGCATGAAAGTGAAAAATTAAAATGAAGTCGCTCAGTCGTGTCTGACTCTTTGCGACCCCATGGACTGCAGCCTACCAGGCTCCTCCATCCATGGATCTTCCAGGCAAGTGTACTGGAATGGCTTTGCCATTGCCTTCTCCAATAACCAACCTAGACAGCACATTAAAAAGCAGACATTACTTTGCCAACAAAGGTCCATCCAGTCAGAGCTATGGTTTTTCCAGTAGTCATGTATGGATGTGAGAGTTGAACTATAAAGAAAGCTGAGCACTGAATAACTGATGCTTTTGAACTGTGGTGTTGGAGAAGACTCTTGAAAGTTCCTTTGATTGCAAGGATATTAAACCAGTCAATCCTAAAGTATTGAATATTCATTGAAAGGACTGACTCTGTAGCTGAAACTCCAATACTTTGACCACCTGATGTGAAGAACTGACTCAATGGAAAAGACCCTGATGCTGGGAAAGATTGAAGGCAGGAGGAGAAGGGGTTGACAGAGGATGAGAAAGTTGGATGGCATCACCGACTCAATGGGACATGAGTTTGAGCATGCTCCAAGAGTTGGTGATGGACAGGGAAGCCTGGAGTTCTGTTGTCCATGGGGTTGTAAGGAGTTGGACATGACTGAGCGACTGAACTGAACTGAACCCACTAGAAGAACTAAAACTGAAAGAACTGATATTATCAAATGATGGAAAGAGTGAAGAACGATTAGAACTATCACAGCTTTCTAGTGAGAATGATAACCACTTTGGAATCTACTCTGTCAGCACTATAAAATTAAACATATTTATCATTTGACCTTGTAGTCCCACTCATGATATTGATCAAAATCCAGTAATATCTAAACTACTTTTTAAGTCACATTAGCATCATTTCATGTTCAAAAAGTGATGTGTGGCTAGTGGCTACCATAGGGTAAAAAGTAGCTATAGGAACATTTCTGTTGTCTCAGAACATTCTGTTACAATGTGTTTCATTGGAAATATTACCCAAGAAAATGCAAGAAAATACGTCTACACAGGAACTCATTTACTGATATTAATAGCAGCATTAGTCATAATAATGCAAAATTGGAAGCAATCCAATATTCATCAAATAGTAAATGCATAAACAAAATGTGGCATATTCATATTATGGAATACTGCCCCAAAATACAACCCCTCCAAATAACAGTGCACACAATAGCAGGAATGAATTTCAGATATATGCTAGAGAAATAAGTCAATTTAACTTTATATAGTGTGAACATGTTTATATGAAATTCTTGGAAATGGAAAATTATGGTGACAGAAAGCAGATGAATGGTTGCCTATGGCTGGTAATCTGGAGACAATTGACTGAGAAAAGTCATGCAAAAACTGAGTGACAGAACATTTCTATGTCTTGAATTTGATGGAAGTCATGAAATTGTATGCAATTAGAAAAATCCATCACTGTATATCTAATTTCAGTGGATTTTTGTCATATATTAACTATATCTCAATATAACTAAAACAAGTGTGTGCACACACACACACACACACAGTTCTTGCACACACATTTACCAAGCCACTCTATCCTTCTTCATTTACCTGATTTTTGCATTTTCAAAAAAGAGAGCATCTACCCACATATATGATACTTTAACAAAGATGTCACTGCAGTGCGGGAAGGATTTTTCAAAATAAATGTTGATGTGTCAAATGGATACAAATTCTGAAAAAAAAAGTTGGATCTTGATCCAAAATTCACACCACTCATTGCATATCTAATTGAAAAGTTTAAAACAACAAAATATTCAGAAGAAAACAGAAAAATATGTTCAGGACTTTGGAGAAGGCAAAAATGTCTTAAAGAGGAAGGAAAAATAATCATAAATAATAACAAAATTTGATGAATCAGAACATATTATAATTGAGGACTTCTATTAATAGAGAGAAAAAGACATCCCATAGAGTTGGAGAAGATATCTGACAAAAGACTTATATTCACAATATATAAATAATTTTTGCAAGTTAATAAGAAAAAGTCAAAATAAAATTAAAATCTGGGCAAAAGTTTGTTCCAGAAATTCATCATGAGTATATTCAAATGGCCAAAATATATACAAAATATACACAAAATATACTTAAACCTAATTAGACATTAGGAAAAACCACAAAGTCATATAACTCTATTCCCATTAGAATGGATACAATTTAAAATGAAGAAGAAGGGAAAAGAAAAAGAAGAAAATGTAAACCCAAATTTAGGTGAGAATGCAATAAAACTATTATTCATACAATGCTGGTACTATGTATACTGATTTACTCACTTTGGAAGGCTCTTTAAAATGACTAATGAACCTAAATATATATAATGCTTATAACCCAGCAATTCCATCCTTAGGTATATATCCCATAGACTCACATTCATACTTACCAGAAGACATGCACAAAAATTTTTCAGGTATCTGTGTCCACTATTTGTAAAAATGTTCTCTATTTTTAAAAACAAAAACCTAGAAACTAAACAAAAAAAAACTCAACAATTGAGTGAAAAAATAACATAGTATAATCAGACAGTGAATCTCTATAAAGCATTGAGAATGAAGAAATTATAACTATATGCAATGAAATGAATAAACACCATAAACTTAATGACCAAAAGGACGGCCTAGTGTATATTTCCATTTATAAAAATTTCAGGAAAAGGCAAAATTATTCTATACTGTTAGAGATCAAGACAATAGCTCCCTTGGAATGGAAAGTCACTAGATGAAAGGATAGCTTCATGTTTGACTTCTTTATCTGAATGCTGTGTATACAAAAGTGGGCAATATCATTAAACTGCACAACTTTTTGAATGTTTATTATATTTCAAGAAAAGTTGTTTCTAAAGTAACAACCCCAGGGAAAAAAATGGAGGCTGGTTATTAAAAGCATGACAGCCAAAATTTGAAGGGCTAGAAGTAGGACAGAAGACAGAGATTTCAAGCTACTCAGAGAAATGCTATTTATGAATATATGAAGAAAGGTTTTCTAGATAGTCATCCCAGCTTCTCCAGAGATGCATTATTTAGTTGAATAGCATCACTTATATAGCTTTGATTTTTGTTAAGTTGGTCCTGAATATTAAAAGAAATCTGCATCTTCTCACTGCAAAAATACTCTAGATGCCTACCCATTGCTAACACATGGCTGGCAACATGGTGTTGTGCAGGAATCATTTTCCTTAATAGCCAATATCTTGGTGTGAAATGCTAGTAAATATCTGTTTATTTGTCTCTTTTGTGCCAGGTGTTTTCAGTTCCTTACCATATCTTTCCAAATTGGAGTTTCCTTTCTGAAAGAGCCTGGCAAAACCTAGAGGAAAATTCAAAAAGTTAAATTTTTAAAAGTTGAAACTTTAAAAAGTTTTATTTGTTTAAAGTTTGGCTTTCAACAAATCAGAAAGTGATAGCAGGACCCTACACAGTAAAGAAAGAGGGGGAAAAATCTGCCTTGGATTGAATCACTTGCTTGATGTTATAAAGAGAAAAGTTACAATCATACTCATGAGAAGTTAACCAGGATCATTGCAAATATTAGGTTGGTGCCAGCATACTTGAGGTTTTGGACCATGTATTTTAAATCATTATAATTCGGCTCAAATACATCTTTATTAATCAAAATAGAAACAATTACAATCAACACTTTTTGGCCAATGAGAAGTAAGTTCATTTACTCCTGAGCATAAAAATTCGTGCTTTGGGATTTGACGAATCTTGGAAAGCATCTTCTGCCTCCTGCTGATTGAGGAAGCATCTTCTCTGCAAAAAGTTGTCAAGATCCTTGAGCAAGTGGTAATCTGTTGTTGAGAGGTCAGGTGAATATGGCAAATGAGGAAAATCTTCACGACCCAATTTGTTCAACTTTGAAGCGTTGGTTGGGCAACATGCAATCCAGTGTTGTTGCGGAGAGGAATTGGGCCCATTCTGTTGACTAATGCCAGTCAGGTGCAGGCATGACAGTTTTCAGTGCATCTCATTGATTTGCTGAGCATAATTCTTAGATGTAGCAGTTTTGCTGAGAATAAGAAAGCTGTAGTGGTTCAGATGGGCAGCAGATCACCAACAAGTGACCATGACCATTATTTTGGTGCAAATTTGGCTTTGGGAAGTGCTTTGGAGCTTCTTCTCAGTCCAGCCACTGAGTTGGTTGTCACAGGTTGTCATATAAAATCCCCTTTTCATTGCAGGTCACAATCTGATCAAGAAATGGTTTGTTGTTGTTGCCTAATGACCATAGAATGCTCCATGTTGAGTTATTTGGCAACTTCTCATATAGTTGTAAGAGGATCAGTTTCAATGTTTGCTCTCAATTGTTGTTGTCAACTTCTGATGGTCAGCCTCTATGCTCCTCATCGTCAAGGCTCTCCTGTCCTTTACAAAATTTCTTGAACCATCACTACACTGTACATTTGTGAGCAGTCCCTGAGTCAAATGTGTCATTGATGTTGCAAGTTGTCTGTCCAGCTTTACAACCTGTTTTGAAATAAAATAAGAAAATCACTCAAATTTGCTTTTTGTTTAACACAATTTCCATAATCTAAAATAAATATAAGATGAACAGCAAGTAATAAATCATTAGCAAAAACTAAAGTGAGAAATGTGCATTAAAATGATGTGTAACATAACCACATTTATTTAAGAATACATTCCAATATCAAATGGTGAAGTTCAACAAGGAAAAACTGCAATTACTTTTGCACTGACCTAATAAATGAAAATGAGATACAAATAATGTGAGCATGGAAAACAGTACGAAAAATATTAACCAAATACAACAGTTCCTATAAAAACAAAGCCAAATGCATTCTCCCTTTGTGCAATTGATATCGCCAATTTTCAACACCCTTGGAAATCACACAAAATTTTATTGTCTGCTTTAAGTTGATGAATAGAACAAATAAAGTATTAAAATAGGTAATCTTTAGTAAAAATCAAATGGCAATGCTATTTCTGTCAACATAAACATCTTCCAATTTACATGCTAATTACTGGTAGTAAGAAAAGGAATTTACACACAAAAAATTAACTTGATGTCCCAGTTTATTTGCACCCATCCTTCCTGTTAAATCATATAAACATTTGCAACAGTTCGAAGTTTAATTTAAACTGTTCCAAGCATCTAAAATTCTTATATTAATGTCTTTGAAAAACACTCCCACTCAGTATTCAATATTTTAAACCTGCTTCAGAAACAAAAATGGTAAGTATAATTTTATCAAAAAGATTCCCCATCAAATGATTTTCTTCCATCAGAAATTTAGCACTTAAATCTTTGGAAATTATTTCTTAAGTCTACTGAAAACGAATTTTGTAAAAGAGATGGTGATACATTACTCTTGAGTTTCTTGAAGAAAAAAAAAGTGAGTAGCAAAAGAAATCTCTGAGAGAAATCAGGATGAGTTTTATAGGCCACTTTTAAATATAAGAGTCTTTAAATTATTGTATATCAGTTCAGTTCAGTTCAGTTGCTCAGTCGTTTCCAACTCTTTGTGACCCCATGAATCGCAGCACGCCAGGCCTCCCTGTTCATCACCAACTCCCGGAGTTCACTCAGACTCACGTCCATCAACTCCGTGATGCCATCCAGCCATCTCATCCTCGGTCGTCCCCTTCTCCTCCTGCCCCCAATTCCTCCCAGCAGCAGAGTCTTTTCCAATGAATCAACTCTTCGCATGAGGTGGCCAAAGTACTGGAGTTTCAGCTTTAGCATCATTCCTTCCAAAGAAATCCCAGGGTTGATCTCCTTCAGAATGGGCTGATTGGATCTCTTTACAGTCCAAGGGACTCTCAAGAGTCTTCTCCAACACCACAGTTCAAAAGCATCAATTCTTCAGCTCTCAGCCTTCTTCACAGTCCAACTCTCACATCCATACATGACTACTGGAAAAACCATAGCCTTGACNCTTATATGCAGGCAACAAAATGAGTTAAAAGATAATTACACAAAATTGAAGGGGATAATGTAGGTTATGTAGAAGCTATGATACACATTATATTGTTTACTTCATCCTTCTGTTGAGTTTTCACAGTGATTTCTCTCCAATCTGTCTTGCTTTTTCATCTCTTAGTTTTCTCTAGGACATAGGATCAGAGAAGGCAATGGCAACCCACTCCAGCACTCTTGCCTGGAAAATCCCATGGACGGAGGAGCCTGGTAGGCTGCAGTCCATGGGGTCGCGAAAAATCGCATAAGACTGAGCAACTTCCCTTTCACTTTTCACTTTCATGCATTGGAGAAGGAAATGGCAACCCACTCCAGTGTTCTTGCCTGGAGAGTTCCAGGGACGGGGGAGCCTGGTGGGCTGCCGACTATGGGGTCAGTCGGACACGACTGAAGTGACTTGGAAGCAGCAGCAGCAGGACATAGGATAAATGATTAATGAATCTACAGAAAATATGCCCTTTGCTTTTCCTTTAGCTATAAATCTAGTTCCAGGTGTAAATTAAACATTTTTTGACTTTTCAGATATCAAAACATGAAATGTTTTCTTATCATACTATTTTATCATATATAATATCATTTTTTTAAATTAACGTTCAATAGCAACTTCTCTGTTAATAACTAAAGTCAAATCAGAACATGTCATCATCATGTTCAAAATCCATCAGTAATTTTCCTTTTAGTACGCATAAAGAGCAACATCCCTGACCTCGTCTCCAGATCCTCTCCCCTTTCCCTTCTAGCTCCTTTTTGCTTCTCTCTTTGCATGCCAGCTCCATTTGTTATTCTTCGTCTCTTTAATAATCTAGCTCACTGATAAGCTAGGCTTGTCAATTATAGAAGATCCTGAGGATGGCAAATGTCCAGAGGCATCACCTTGATAGAAATAAGACCCTCAGGCCTTATTCGTCAGCAACTAAAATAGAATCTACATTTTAGAAAAATTTCCAGGAGATTCACAAGGATTAAATTTGGAGAAGCACTGATCTAGGCCACCTCCCACTGTGGTCCCTGGGTTTTCTTTTTCCTTTGCTCCTCCCACCAAACGTTGCCTAGTAAGATTTTTGATCAATTTTTAGCTTAAGGTGGAAAGTTACTTGTAGGTCTGGAATTTGAGTTAAATTTTGATAAGGAGGACAATTTTCCTGGGGTCAGTTCCTGAAAGGAATCTCGAACTTCTGTCCAAGTAAATTCAAGATGATTAGCTCAGAAAAAAACATACTGATCAAGGCACTCAGAGCATCAAAATTTACAGATAAATTGAAGTTTACATAAATATGTCAGGAGTGTCATCTGTGGTGGAAAATAGTACAATTTCAATAGTTACAACGAGGACTGCCAACAATGACTTGATATTTACGATTTTAAGGCTAATTGTACCCTGTGGAAAAACCTGGACTTCTACATGTTCAAATCTATATACTCAGAGGAAAAAGCTTAGTTTTGTCCTAAAGGGAATCCTTGTATGTTATCTGGGAATTTTAGTTCTTCACTTCTTCCTGTTCTGGCAAAAACAAACAGTTATACAACTTGCTGACTATTGTATTCAAAGCAAATTTATTTAAACATTTTCTGGAACTTGGGAAATAAAGCCTCCAAAATGAGTGGATATGCAAGGAATTGCTACATATGTTACTGTCATTCCAGTGCTGTTTTATTATTTTCTACTTAGAAATCCTAAGTCTTTGAAAGGATCTCCACGAGTTCTTACGAGATATGGGTAAGAGAAAACTGAGTTCTATAAGATTCATTATTCACTTTATAAAGTAGTCAAAATATTGTATAGTTTATAATAATTTTAGATTGATTTGCAGGATGCAAAAGAAACCTGACAGTGGAAAATGTAAAACAATGAACACATTATCTGTATTTGTTTTTCTGTGAGTAAATCTGAATAAGCAAAATACCTGTAAGACTGAATTATTCCCTTTAACAATAATTTATTATCTTTCTAACACAATTTAAATGACTTTATAAGTTTTGGTGAACTAGAATGTTAAACAGTTAAACTGGATTTAAACATCAGGNGTGTGTGTGTGTGTGTGTGTACACATATGTATATATATGTGTATTTGTGTATACACACACACACACACACACACACACATATATATACTCACACACACACTATTTTTCCATCAGTTTAAACAAATGGGAAATTGGATGCCCAGCAGAATTAAACAAATTGCTCAAGGCACATAATAAACCTGTATCAGAAGTCATCCTGGAACTCCGGCCTCCTGATTGTCTTATTCATTCCCCATTTACTCTTCTTCACCACCTCTCTTCAGGGGTGCTCCTTTCAATCTTGAGCTAACTGGCTTGACTTGCTAGAGGACACTAGCTATGCACTGCTACAAGAAAATGAATATAATTTATCCCAATCTCCCAATGCCCTGGATCAAACCTTGTGGCAATAAAAATCAAATTATTCTTCCCAGGCTTTGCCATCATGCCGTTAACTAGCATCACTCTGTGCTTTTTTCACTGTGATCCATGGAAGGTCAGTTTTCTTTCTTGTAAATAACTTTCTAAATATGAGAGTTCTATATCTTCAGTTTGTCAACCTACACTATCATCCTTTAGTAGTGCATTTGTTAGTGCCTATGAAATCCCTGTTTTAAATTACTAAGAAGACATGACTGAGTGACTAAACAACAACAATCCTACCACAAATTGAGTAAGAAAGCTGACAGAAGGATAAAGATTAGCTGACAATATTTGAGTTAGGTTAATTGAACAAGAAAACCATCTACTGCATGGAAAATTGTATTTGAGATCTATTCTCTACTTACCACTCACTATGACCAATTCTGCATAGCACCTCTTTTGCCTCCTTCCTTCCCCAGATAAATGAGACTCGGTAATGGGAGATACAGTTAATCCTAAAGGAAATCCTAAAAGGGCTTCCCTGGTGGCTCAGAGGTTAAAGCATCTGCCTGCAGTGCAGGAGAGATGGGTTCAATCTGTGGGTCGGGAAGATCCCCTGGAGAAGGAAATGACAACCTACTCCAGGACTCTTGCCTGGAGAATCCCATGGATGGAGGAGCCTTGTGGGCTACAGTCCATGGGGTTGCAAAGAATCAGACATGACTGAGCGACTTCACTTCCAAAGATAATCAGTCCTGGGTATTCATTGGAAGGACTGATGCTGAAGCTGAAACTCCAATATTTTGGCCACCTGATGTGAAGAGCTGACTCATTTGAAAAGACCCTGATGTTGGGAAAGATTGAAGACAGGAAGAGAAGGAGGTGATAGAGGATGAGATAGTTGGATAGCATCACCAAATCAATGAACATGAGTTTGAGTAAACTCCAGGAGCTGGTGATGGACAGGGAGGCCTGGTGTGCTGCAGTCCATGGGATCACAAAGAGTTGGACACTACTGAGCTACTGAACAGAACTGAATGACATTTGAGAGCCAAATGGCAAGAAGTAAAGAAGAAAGGAGTTCCTTTAGCATACTTTCCATTTATCAAAGACACAGAGTAGCTAACATAAATAAGAAAATTTATGGATTCATTTCAACTGAAAGATGAGCAGAAGGAAATAACAAATAGAAGCTGTTTTCATTGCAAACTGTTTAATCTCTCTTCCCTAGATGTCTGGAAGAACCTATATCTTGACTTCCCTGGTGGCTCACCAGGGAAGAATAGTGAACGAGAAAGAACAATGATAGTAAAGCATCCACCTGTAATGTAGGAGACTCACATTCATTCCCTAGGTCAGGAAGATCCCCTTGAGGAGAAAATGGCAATCCATTATAGGCTTCTTTTCTGGGAAATCCCATAAACAGAGGGGCCTAGCGGGCTACAGTCTATGGAGTTGCAAAGAGTCAGACATGACTGAGTGACTGAACACACATACATCTCAAAATTTCAAACTACCTTTCTATTTGAGATGACTGTTCTTCCACTCATCTCCTAAGTGTGGATACTCCTCAGTATTCTTCCCTAAACAAGTTCATGTTAGGCCAATGTAATTACCATGCTCAAATATTACTGAAAGTTTCCTCACTATAAAACATAGAACAAACTCTTTGCATGGCAGTCAAATTCATGTACCAACTGGCCCCAATATCTCTCTTTCTGACCCTACCTTCAACCCATCACGGAAATTCACACTATTTTACAAGTATCCATAACACTATTCTTTTCCTTTTATGGAATTCTTAAGTAGCCCTTTCACAACTTTTGACATGTAAAGTTCATATTCACCATGAAACTTTCCTACACCTCTCTAGTTCAATTATTTTTAATTTCTATATGCACTGCTCTGTTATGCCTCTCATGTCATTTCAATGTCTACCTTATATAAATTGTGCACTTTTTAATCTTCTCACAGGTGTTCCTATAGCTCCTGAAACTTACTCATCTTACACTTTATCAGTACCACAGACAATGCTTTTCGTAAATAGTACACACACTTGGACAACCTGAAAAGTCTATATGTTATGTTAAATTGAGAAGTGAAAAAATAATGTCCTTTCTGACTTAGAAAACCCAGAACCATCTAGTCTAGGAGGAAATTTACCAGGTTTGTTTTCTGAAGTGAAGGAAAGTAGTATACCAATGTTTCATTAGGAAAAACATGCAGATAATTCAAGAAGGAAGGCATTCAATAAAGAATATTTAGCAGCTCTCAAAACAATCTGGAGACTGAAAAATGAATGCCAGGAAAATGCTACTTATTGATGTTCGAGAAATCAGGTATCACAGCAGACAACAGTCAGTGAACTCAGCTACCTTTTGCCCTGCATGGGACAGCTGCGTGCATACCTGCACAGGGGGATGTTAAGAATCACTAGAATTGACTGAGTCTCGCCCTTTTATCTGAATCTGCCAAGAGGTCATAATGGCTTCTGTTGTCTTCTACCTACCAAATTTCATGCAAGTACATCTAAACGAGGCCTCTGAGTGCTGCAAGGGTTCTGAGATGTGTATTAATAGTTATTAGGACTGTAGGCACTATTATTTAAGAGGAAACATTGAAAAGGGAAAAGATTGTTGATATATAATAGCTAATTGGGCACATCAAGAACCAGAGGTCACCATGAATCAGGACTATTTTTCTGAGCTGTAGAATTCAGATACAAATATACACAGCTGAGTGAAAATTGCTAATTTGATTCATAAAACATGTAACTGCCCAAACGTTAACACTGCTGAGCTAAGTAAGTTGACCTACAATGTCAAAGTCTAGTTATTTAGCTGACAGAGACCCAATTAAAGTCTCTAGAAAACTATGTATTTCAAACTATGTATTTCTCAAAACGTTCCATATTGCAGATTCTGTTTGTAAGACCATTTAAAATGTAAGGAGGAGATAATATTAATTGATAAGAAGAAGAAAACTAAAAACTTTTTATTACTTTCACATGAAATAAAGAAAAAAAATTTGCCATAACAGTGATCACAGTATTTTGAGAGGCTGAGAAGGTTGCCGAATCAGTAATAAAAACTGCTATTTCATTGTGGAAGAAAAATACAGGCCCTGACTTGAATTCCACCAGAAAGTCACTAATGTTCCATAAATTAGACATAGGCAACATTTCCTTGCTTCTTTCTTTCAAGTAATGACAGTATGCTTATTTTGAAGAAATGCAACCCGTTCTGAATCATAAAAATTCAGTCAATTTTCATTCATTTCTTCAACCTATTTATTTCTCTCTTCTTCAATACTTGCAGATGAGAATGTTTTAGGAACCAATAAAACTTGGATTATGAGACTAGCATGAAAGCCACAACTGTGAAGTTAAAGACGAGTAACATTTAAAGCAAATAATGCCAACAGACAGAATAGTACATTTTTAGGAAAAACGTCCTCTTGTCAAATAGAATAGGGTGGGGCAGAAGAGAGGGAAAAATGATATATTACAAGGTGTATATAAGTTTGTAAAACATCATGAGATATTCTGACTGCATCACTGGGGGTGGTGTGACATTTGACAAATTGTGTAATTTCTTTGTGCCTCTATTTCTTTTGCTTGTTCTTTAACCCACACCAGGAGTGTAAAAGTGAAATTCCCTATAGCCCATTCAGTCACTTCTCTGACCAAGAGTGCTAAAATCTGTAAGACTTGTGGCTGTCACTTTGCTTCAATTTGAGCAATCGTTCTCCTGGAAGTCTTCTTAGGATTCTTTTTGAAATGAGGATTTCTAGCTGAAGAATAGGTGTTCTGGGTAGCTCAAATGGTCAAGAATCTGGGTTTGATCCCTGAGTAGGGAAAATCCCCTGGAAAAGGGCTTGGCAACTCTTCCAGTATTCTTCCCTGGAGAATTCTGTGGACAAAGTAGCCTGGTGGGCTACAGTTCATGGAGTCAGAAAGAGCTGGACACGATTGAACGACTAATATTCTCACTTTTTCAGCTGAAGAATATCTAAGATTCCAGTAGTTTATACGAACTACAAGAGGTGATAGTTTAGGAATGTGATGTTTTCTTTTTACCGGGTGCTGTTAGACAAAACTTATCAAGGGATATAAATATCTTTATAGTTTAAAAGTAGGTATGAGAAGGAAGACTTCATTATGGTTTTCTTGCTATATTGCATAGTTTCACCTTTACCCTATATTTTTCTTTGGTGGATTTAATACACAGCCACAATAGTCAAAGAAATTAATATGCATGCAAAAGACCTTTTTTTTTTTCATCTATCAGATGAGAGAAAACTTTAAAAAAGTAATAAGGAGTACTTTTTTTGCAAATAAAAATTTAATGAGGAATATAAAGACTTGAACAAAAGTTGACAAAACTGTTCCTCTTCATTGCAAGATTCAATGTTGATAGGATGTCAGTTATCTCCAAATTATTGTAAAATTTAAAAAAAGGAATAATGTTTTTAAGAATATGTAAGAGCAGCAATTTCTCATGCCTCAAAAGTCGTTATAAATTGAGACAGATTTGTAGGAAAGAGAGCAAATTGGCTATATATATATATATATAAAACATAAAGGATTTCTGTTCTTTGTATTCATATTTCACTTCTAATAATCTATTTAATAAAATTATTTCTATATATAGATATTTTCTGCATTATTTATGGAAATATATCATAACCAATAAAAATGAGAAATGATTAATGGACTGTGTTATATACATGCACATATTGGGATGCTATGTGGGCATTAAATACATGTTTTTGAGACTTAATAACATGGGAAACTTTTTTGTGATATAACATTGATTGCAAGTATAGAGAAAAAAATTGGCAGAAAACTATAAAGTATTAACAGTGACCAATGAAGTGCAGTAACTATATGTATGATTTCCTTATTTATAATGTCTTCCCAGAGAAAAAATATTAAATTCATCATTAGCAAAATAATATTATGTGGAAAACTGAGCCATTTTATACTCAGTGGAGTTGGGGAAAATGTTCACTCTCTGAGAGTATAATAAAGTTATATTTAGATGGCTCATATTTTTGAAAGCCAAAGTGAAGAGCATTGTCAATATTCTTTATATTCTCTCAATTATCAGTATGACGCATATCATTCTTGCCTTCTGCTATTCCTTATTAAATTTGATCCATGGATTGGGAAGATCCTCTGGAGAAGGGAAAGCCTACCCACTCCAGTATTCTAGCCTGGAGAATTCCATGGACTGTATAGTCCATGGGGTTGCAAACAGTTGGACATGACTGAGCGTGGTGCCAGCAAAAAGTAGATACAGCACAGTGGAGTGGCAGGGGTCTTGAGGGGGATAGGCGAACCCTCCAGCAGGATCCTTCTGGAACTCTCTCCTGAGGGAATCGTCTCAAAGATGTGGAATAGTGGATTTGAAAGCTATAGTACCTCCTCTTTCAGGGGAGCCAGCGGCTACACACAGTCCTCTGGGGACTTTGGATCTCCGACAGCTTCCCAGGCAGAAAAGAAATCCAGAGCTCGAGCTCAGCACATTGTACCCTTTACCATATCTCAGCTGCTTTCTGCTACTCTGGTTGATGAAGTATTCAGAATTGGAAATGTTGAGACTTCATAGGTCACTATTATGGGGATTATCAGAAATGCAGAGAAGGCTGCAACCAACATTGTTTACAAGATAGATGACATGACAGCTGCACCCATGGATGTTCGCCAGTGGGTTGACACAGATGATGCTAGCGGTGAAAACTGTGATCCCTCCAGAAACATATGTGAAAGTGGCTGGTCATCTGAGATCTTTCCAGAACAAGAAAATCCTGGTAACCTTTAAGATCATGCCCCTGGAGGATATGAATGAGTTCACCACACATATTCTGGAAGTAGTCAGTGCAGACATGATGCTGAGCAAGTCGAACAGCCAGCCTTCAGCAGGGAGAGCACCTATCAGCAATCCAGGAATAGGTGAAGCTGGGAACTTCGGTGGGAATAAATTCATAACAGCAAATGGCCTCACTGTGGCCCAGAACCAGGTGCTGAATTTGATCAAGGCTTGCCCAAGACCTGAAGGATTGAACTTTCAGGATCTCAAGAACCAACTCCAACACATGTCTGTAGCCTCTATCAAACTAGCTGTGGATTTTCTAAGCAATGAGGGACACATCTATTCCACTGTGGATGATGATCATTTTAAATCCACAGACGCAGAATAACTGGATCTAATTGGGTACCTGAGATATTTTCCAGTTGAACCTTTTTTTTCAGCCTCTTATCTCCAGCTGTGCATATAATTGGCGAATTGACTTCTAGAAAGTAGATTTCATCTATAAAAGATCTCAACTGACATCCTTTTGAAACTTAATACTACTCTTCTGTGTAGTATTGGACTTCCCTGAAGATGGACTTCCCTGGTAGCTCAGACAGTAAAGCATCTGCCTACAATGCAAGAGATCGGGTTCAATCCCTGGGTTAGGAAGATCCCCTGGAGAAGCAAACGGTAACCCATTTCAGTATTCATGCCTGGAAAATCCCATGGACTGAGGAGCCTGGTGGGCTACAATCCATGGGGTCACAAAGAGTGAGACACGACTGAGTGACTTCTGTTCTGTGTGAGTGACTTACACATTTACTTTCACATTCTTTATTAAACATGAAAGTTGATGTTTCACTTCAGAGTTAACTGACTAATCCAGATTTAATTTCCTAGTACCTAGGTTTAATGAAGATCAAGCATATGTAAACTATTGTCAGAGATAAACAAAGCTGGACACTAGTTATCATGGGTAAGCACAGATTTTTAATCAGTAATAATTACTGCAATAGGGAAACAAGCCCAGTGTCAAGTTAACTCAACTTCAAGTTGTACAGAGGTGACTGCATGTTTTAAAGGAAGAATGAAGGAATGGGAAAGGGGTAAGCATCGGCTCAGTAGAATTAGGAAAATAAAAATGTCAAGAGGCTGTCAATATAAATGTGATTGAACAAGCTTCCTCTGCTAGTTGGCAATGATCAACTTCAGGATTCTATCCAACAGACTAAGAGATAGACACTATGCTTGCTGTTGATGACACTTCAAAGGATGGTGTTCAGATCACTGAGAAAGACACTCCTGAGCTGTGATGATACATAAACATCCCAAAGGGACAAAGGAAGGATTCACAAGCGTAATTGTTTTTAGTAGACACTTTAATAAATGGTGATTGAGGGTACATCCTCAGGTGTTGGCTGGAACAATCAATTCTTTTGGTAGTCTGGCACTTTCTCAGAGAGACACTTTAAGAGGGGTTGGGTCGTTCAAGGGATGAGGCCTTGAGCTATCAGAAACTATGTTAGTGTTTGTTCAAGTCTTCATAGACTAGAGTTGAGACCTAATGGAGAAGATGACTCAGAGGTACCTGGCTAGAACTTGGTTAAGGAGAGAATCTTTGTCAGTATCAACATCTTCCAAGTACAGTCCAACACCAGCATGTAAAACTACACAAGAATGAAGAAAGTATGTGCAGTTTCAGAAAGTCCATCTATATATTTTGACCTTATACCTGGCATCTCTTTTCTGTTTTAACTCCCAATGAACTTAAATAATTCTAGTTGATTACTTTTTAGAGCTTGAGTATGATCCATTTAAGTAATTGTTATGCTGTTTTGCTAGAGCCCACATACAGTGCTAACAGCAATCAATAACATGAATTAATTAAGTACATACTACAAGTTCAGTAATGTGAAAGCAATATTTACATGCCAAAAGCAGTTTTAGGAAAATGCCAAAACTTTTAACTCACATTCTCATGCACAATTAATCCATTATATTCAACTCAATAGTAATTTATTGAGAGTCTGTTTACAATAGGTGCTGCTTCATAATTCAGTCACTAACCACCTCAACAAGCTCTTTTTCTGTGGTTCCTGTAGTTGACTGAAAATGAATGTTTCAGAGTACAATTTTTCAAATGTCTTCTAGAGATAAAATGCATAGAGGAACAGGATTCATTCTGATCTTTTGTATGAATATTCATATACTAAGCTTAAGTGTCATAGCTGTTTTTTAAAAAAAAAAGATAAATTAGAAGTTGACCAAGCTATTACAAAGCCATGTATAATTTACAACTCTCTAGAAGCAGAGAGTTCCTGTAGTCACATATGGATGTGCGAGTTGTACCATAAAGAAGGCTGAGTGCTGAAGAATAGATGCTTTTGAACTGTGGTGTTGGAGAAGACTCTTGAGAGTCCCTTGGACTGCAGGGAGATCAAACCAGTCCATCCTAAAGGAGATCAACCCTGAATATTCATTGGAAGGACTGATGCTGAAGCTGAAACTTCAGTACTGGCCACTGCGATGAAGAGCCAACTCATTGGAAAAGAATCTCATGGGGGGAAAGATCGAAGGCAGGAGGAGAAGGGGTTGACAGAGAACAAGGTGGCTGGATGGCATCACTGACCCAGTGGACATGAGTTTGAGCGACGTCCGGGAGATGGTGAATGACAGGGAAGCCAGGCAGTCCATGAGGTCGCAGAGAGGTGGATATGACTCAGAGATTGAACAACTAGAATTAGGAACATTTTAAAGGGAATATATATATTATTGTGTTGAATAGCAAGTCTTTAGAATCAGGTAAAGCAGGCTTTGTTTCCTCTTTTGTTCTCTAGCTTTGTGACTTGAAACAAGTCACTAGGCTTCTATGGGACTTCAATTATCCTGCAAATGAAGGATAATGATTCCTACCACATGGAATGTTGCTCTGATTAGATACTGCATGTACAACTCCTGATACATAATAACCTTTCAATAGCAATTATTCTGAATTATTATTTTTCTTTAATTAATAGCATTTCTGTGGGAGTCCTTAATTAGATCCATATCATGAAGCAGAAGAGACAAAGCAATTGAAAAATCAATATATGAAAACACACTAATGTGCTAAATGTTCAAATGGAAAGTAAAATATGACAGAGTATAGTTACTTTAGGGACTTTTCTGGTGGTCCAGTGGTTCAGACTTCACCTTCCAGGACAGAAGGTGGATTTGATCCCAGTTGGGGAATTAAGATCTCACATATTTCCCAGCCAAAAAGCCAAAGCTTAAAACAGAAACGGCATTTCAACAAATTCAATAAAGACTTTAGAAATGATCCACTTAAAAAAAATCTTTAAAACAATAGTTAATTTAAATCTGATGCTGCCTAAATAAATTCCAGAATAATCATAGAAAATCTAACACTTGAATTTGGTTTCAAAGAATAAATACATTTTCTAAGTAAATTACAAGAAAAATATATGTGTAAGAAGCAGCATTTCCAAGATAGGAAGCTAGAAAAGGAATTCTGGAGAAACATGAAATCAGTGAGGTTGTAGTATAGAGTTTGTTGGGTTTTGAGAGGGTGGGGGAGATTGAAGCCTCTTTGGGGTACATTTTATGGGTATTTATATAGGGTTGTGAATCCACTTTTTGGACTATTTATTTTATGCACATCTATATTTTCTAAAAGTGTATTTTTAAAAAATAAAATTCCTTTTTTTTTCTTTCAAGTCATAAATATACTGAATAAGTTCCTGATTCACAGAAAGGCATGAAGATCTTTCATTTTGAAAATTACCAGTGATAAAGGAGAATGCTTTTAATTGTTTGCTTTGAAATTTAAAATTTCCAGCTTTAATTTGGGAGCTACATGTACAAGTTTCCTTTCTTTCATACTCCAGCATATAATACAAAACAAATCGACAACTAAAGATTTCTGACACATATTCAGGGTATGCCCATACAGAAAGATCCCCTGGAGAAGGGAATGGTTACCCACTCCAGTATTCTTGCCTGGAGAATCAATCCCATGGACAGAGGAGCCTGGTGGGCTATAGTCTGTGGGGTTCACAAAGAGTTGAACATGACTGAGCCACTAAGCACATAGAGAAAGAATGAACATCTACAAAAGCAGAATCAATGCTGAAAGAATCTGTTTCATATTAGAAACTGTGCCAGTGGTACAAAAGTTGGAGAAGAAATTTCCATGTCCATGTGAGCTGTGTTGCTGCTCTTTTGAACGTTTGTGTATGTAAGGACTGTTTCTCCATTTAAATTGTCCTTTTTTGTTATTGCACCGAAATAAGCTATCAAGTGGCTGGCAGTTCTATACTGTGTTCTATGTTATCAAGTTAATTTCTCATATAAAAATACAGTGATCTTTTGTACTTTTCCGAGATCTTACATTCTTGAGAATTAATGGATTTGTAAACCTACTTGTTCAGTGTTGGTTGCCTTGATGATCATCACAAAAGCTAGTGTGAAATGTCCAGTCCAGGTTCGATGCATGAGACAGAGTGCTCGGTGCTGGTGCACTGGGATGACCCAGAGGGATGGGATGGGAAGGAAGACAGGAAGGGGGTTCAGGATGGGGAGCACATGTACACCCATGGCGGATTCCTGTCAATGTATGGCAAAGCCACTACAATATTGTAATTAACCTCCAATTAAAATAAATAAATTTATATTAATAAACAAAAAATAAACTGTAAGAAGTTAATGCTACATGTAATTCTCATAGTAATTTCACAATGTAGGTTAACGAAAAGGATTGATTTGATGTATTATATTTAACACTTATTCAGTGAGGACTAGTGATAAAATGACAGGTTTACAATGTCCAAAATCAAAATCTGCCAATCACACAAATCTGACTGTGTTTCTGTTGCTTTTGTCTCTTTTAATGATACCATTGGATGATCATCCTCCTTGATGTCCTCAAAATTGTCTTTAAGTTTCTCTTTCCCTGATCCTTTCAAAATATCATTAGTCACAAAGTCCTGTAGATTTAAATGAACTATTTCTAAAACTATATATATGTATGTGTGTGTTTGTGTGTATATATATATATATCTATATATATATATATCTATGTATATCCGTCTATTTTATTCATACTGCTACTTCACAAGTTTAAATCCATATTACTGTACTTTATCTGGACTATACCAATGACTTTTAAATTGTCCTTTTGCCTCCAGACTTTCTCTGTTCAAGCCAAACTGCACACTGTTGCCATAGGAACCTTCCTCAAGAATAACTTTAATATTTTTCTCACGGGATGAAACAGGTTCCACAGGCTCTCTTTTGCCTACAAAATACTTATTAGCATAGCTTATCGAACTGTCCTCCTCCCAAACCAGACCTTACTATTAGTTTAACAATCATCACACAAAAAAATCAATAGGTGTGATAGTTTCCTTCTTGAACTGCCATAAACTTGCTTCTAAGTATTGCTGCACTTGACATGTTTTATTTTGCATTATACACACATGTATACATACACACACATTTATGTAAATTTATGTTCAGCTTTCCATAATAGACTTTCTAAATCCTTTGTTCATTTCGTCAGAGATCATGGGGTTTACCATTACGTCAGGTACTAGCTTCGAGAGGACTAACTGCATAGACCTTAAATCCCAATCCACCACCTCAAAAAGAATAGCTTGGACTTTGTTTTATTTAATAAAGTATCATATGCTATTTAATTTTATTTTTTAAGACATTTTACACTGCTTTTTAAAAATGTCTGGAGTTATGTCTCCAAGTTTAACAGATTTCCTACAGTGTATATACCCACACTGACTTGAGATCCAAAGCAAAATGTCTACCAGATTCAGCAGAACAAAACCTCATCACAAAGGAGACTGTTCTCCCAAGAACCTCACATCAAGCATCCAATGAATTCCTTCTCTCAAGACCTTTAGATCAAGACCCTAGGCCTCTGACTGCCAGTCTCTTTAATCTTTTTTTTTCTTTTCCCACTGCTATTTCCCCTCTTCTCTCCCGTTTTAAAATGTTGATGGCTAAAATAATATTCTTAAAGTTTCTCCTTTAAACATTGGTTCTGTAGACAAATCTAGAGGATGAACAGAAATCCATGGATATTAAATCTGGCTTATCTATAAAATACAGAATGGATGGGTTCTATTCTCTTTCCAGATGCCAGGTGGGACAGGATTTGATCTAAGAGGCATTGTCTCAAGCCTCTTGACAATTCTCATGTGAGTGCTTGTTTTCACTACAGTTCACTGTGTGTTCTCCTGATTCTTAAACACTCCTGCAAAATTACGACTCAACAAAGGATTGAAATCCAACTGCAGTGACAAATACTGCAAGAAGTCCTGTTGGCATTGAATTCTATTGAGACTGAGGAGACAAGGGATGCAGGTGAACAGCTGCATAGAGTCCAAGTAGAGCCACAGTTTTCCTGCTGACCAAGAGGATGGCCCAGAAGAGACCTTATAAAACTTAAAATTCCTCCCATGGTCCTAGCATTTCTTTGATCCCTGCCACTGTTCCTTTACAGCACTTTTGTAAATGACTAGTCCCTGCAACAGCCCCTGCTCCACTTCCCTGCTAAACCTAAACTGTCCAACCAGAAATCGCTGAACTGCAAGAATAATTCCTCCTTTTTCCAAAAATCATTTTGACCTACTATTCCTAAAACTAGCTGAACTTCAGCGTATATTTCTGGCAAAAACTGTATAAAATCTCTCCCTTTCTGTAAAGTAGGACATTGCTTTGGTGTTCTTCTCCTGTCTCAATATTACAAATAAAAGTGTTAGTTACTCAGTTGTGTCTGACTCTTTATGACCCCATGGACTGTAACTCTCCAGACTCCTCCATCCAAATGGAATTCTCCAGGCAAGAATACTGGAGTGGGTAGCCATTCCCTTCTCCAGAGGATCTTCCTCACCCAGATATTGGACCCGGGTCTCCTGCATTGCAGGCAGATTCTTTACTGTCTGAGTCACCAGAGAAGATTTGTTTATTACAAATAAATGTGTGTGATAATTGTGCCCTTAATAATCTTTTTCCACATTACCTTGCTCAACTCATTTAAAAAATAATAGAACACAAACTCACACCTAGCTTTTCTGGTGACCAATAGGCTGCTTTTACTGATATGTAAGTAATCATGATCATAAATAATTATAATCCCAATTGCCATATTAATTCAAAGGGGAAAGAAATCATTTTTTTTCCCCTGGTCATGTGTGGTATTGTGTGGTGGGAGATGCTTGGTGGTGATCGTTTATTCACTAAGTCATGTCCGACTCTTGTGATCCCATGGACTGTAGCCTGCCAGGCTCCTCTGTCCATAGGATTCTCCAGGTGAAAATACTGGAGTGGATTGCCATTTCCCTCTCCAGAGGATCTTCCCCACTCAGGAATCGAACCCTGGTCTCCTGCATTGCAGGCAGATTCTTTATCGACTGAAGTCATGTGTGGTTGTGTGTGATGGGAGATGCTTAGGGCAATACAAAAATCAGCACTGAAACTCTGAACACTAATGTATGAGAGATACCCTTCTTAAACAAGTTTGTGAAACAACTAGAAAAAAATGACACTTTTTAGTAAATAAGCTATAAAAAGTCACTACAGCCTGTTCCTATTTGCATTAATGGAAGATGGACTCAAAAGTCCTTTGTTTAGGAATTGTGATTCTTCATTTTCCCATGTGTAGAAATAAGGGAAAATTTGCCCTTAGTATCCAAAATATGGCAAAAGAATGTCAACATTTCATTTCTTCAAGGATTAACAATTTAAGCTCAGTCAGTTTAGTTCAGTTCAATCGCTCATTCATGTCCTACTCTTTGTGATCCCATGAATCGCAGCACGCCAGGCCTCCCTGTCCATCACCAACTCCTGGGGTTCACTCAGACTCACGTCCATCAAGTCAGTGATGCCATCCAGCCATCTCATCCTCTGTCATCCCCTTCTCCTCCTGCCTCCAACCCCTCCCAGATCAGAGTCTTTTCCAATGAGTCAATTCTTAGCATGAGGTGGCCAAAAGCAATGTAAATGAAGGTTAGGAAACACCCACAGGTTGCTTGCTACTCCCAACAGGAGCTCAGGGTAAACTACTGTCCAGAATCCTCTGCATTCTGCCTCCTTCCTTCCCACCCTTACAACAAACATATGCTAAGAAATGCCAATTGTAGAGTTCAGGATTCTTAGGTCAGTCACAGTCTCCTACCTTCAGGAAGCTTTCTGGAAGCATGGCAAAATAAATATTAGAGTGATGGAATAGGTACTCTTTTATTTTTGGACACATTGCTTTACTGTAGAAAGAGCTTTCCCTGGTCTCCTGGCTTTTGGTCCCATCTTATCATATAATTTCAGAATGAAAGCATAGCACAGTTCAGAGAATATAAGTGCTAAATTTGACACACTGCACAAGATGTGGTTAGAAAGAAAGTGTCTACAGAAGAGATGAGAATGGTGCTTGAGCCTTGGTTGGCTATAGGGAGCAAGTAGTTCAGCTCAGTGGTTTGTCACAGTCAGATTTAGAGTAACAACTCTGAAATTATGAGACACACAAAAAGGATAAGCATTGTTTATCACCACTGCTTGGAACTACAAATCTGAAAGCAGCTATACTGGATACCCAGATTCCCTCCCCAGGCTCAAAACTTTCATTCATCAACTGGTGAATGAGAAGTCTCATGTCTGAGTCCCTTTCTGGGTAAGGCCCTCAGAGTAAAGGTAGCTGCCATGCTCAAGGTTAGAGCTCCAACCAGGGACACCCAGCAGGCAGTGACTGATAGATACAAAAGGGTGAAGACCAGATATTATCTTGAATTACAGCAGTTCTGAAGTTGCTGAGACCTCTGCTTTAATTTTATTGCAGGTTAGATTTTCTATCAGCCCAGTACTACTTCTTTCACTCCATTACAGTCTTACAACTGCTAAGAAAAATACTCCAAAATAAAGCTCTTGCACACAGTCTCCTTTTTGGAGTCTATTTCTTAGGAAACCTGACTTAAAACAACAATTTCCCTATGGACATAGTTCTCAAATGATCAGTTCTTTGTAGGTGTTATGAAGCCAGCAGCAGGAGAATCTTTGATTTAAAAAAAAAAAAGTGAAAAGTGTATGAATCATCAGAATATATTAACTTCAACAAAAATAATTGTATCCCTGACTTGTCTTGATCTTACTTTGGACACTTTGGAAGGAAGCTCTAGTTCTATTTTTGAAGCCCACTATTTTAGATAAATGTGCATAATTTGGAGAGGTTTTAAATAAAGACAAGTCAAATGATTAAATAATGAGAATGAAATTAGCATAAAATGTGCTTGGAAAACTTGCCCTTTAGAAAAGAAGGGGATGGGTTCATTTTAACAATATTCTTCAAATAATCCCTGTTTATTCAAGTGAGTAATAGATGTGAAAGATGGTTGTGAGCTCAAGCTGGGGGGACAGACAAAGATCGGATGGTCACAGACCAGGATTCCTTCATTAGCCTCCAAAATCCTCTCGCGGCCTCAACACTTGGCACCCTACAATCCAATCTCCTTGGTTCTTTCAGAGTAGTCCACCAGGCTCCTGTCCATGGGATTTTCCAAACAAGAATATTGCAGCAGGTTGCTATTTCCTGCTTCATGGGATCTTCCCTATCCTGGGATCAGACCTTCATCTCCAGGGTCTCCTGGGTTGGCAAGTAGATTCTTTACCACTGGGCCACCTGGGAAGCCCATTTGTGTGTGTAGCTGTGTTTGTAAAACTCTCCTGTTTTTAACAAGTGTAGCTATTGACTATACATCCATCTTTAAATACATTAATACACCTCAGGAATTTGGATACACAATTTTACTTTTTTTCAATTTTAACTCCATTTTGACACCCACTCCTATCAATGGATTATTTTCAATAACTTGTCCCTTCATAATATATAAGGCATTAATATTTTCATATTGTATTTTAATTGTGGTGAGAGAAATTTTTCTGCATTATATAATTTCTTTGATATTAGCAGAGACTTCCTTAACTTTAAATATAATATGCTTTGCAAAGAAGCAGCTACACCTGGGTGCCGCAACTTGAGACCCTATGTGCCACAACTAGAGAGTCTGTGTACAGCAAAGAAAGATCCCGCATGACACGTGAAGATCCTCTGTGCCGCAACTAAGACCTGACTTAGCCAAATAAGTAAATAAACATTTTAAAAGACTGTTAATCAATATATCCTCAGATTGATAGGAAATGATTTTAGCAAATGACACACCATCATTATCCAGCAATCTCATGAGACTTTTCACCACTGAACTGCATATAGGTCTCTGTTGTCCAGGAACTCTAAATCTGAAAGGTTACAGGCCTCATTCTCCATACACACAGGTTTAGTTTTAAGAAACATCATGGCAATAAGGGCAGCAGCAGGAAGCAAATGAAATTAGCAGAGGAAGCAGGTAAAACATTTAAATCCATAACTTTTATACATAAGCTCAATGATTCATTTCAAATTTAGCTCTTCAATTCATCTGTCTCCAGGTGTCCTCTATCTCATATCTACTTTTTTTTTTAATAGAATTATGTATTATTGGAAGAGCTGAGAAAATAAGATTTCACCCTCCCAAAGTGTTTGCAACATCAAGGAGCATAATACAATGTTATTTTTATACAGAAAGTTCTATCTTTTTTACTTCCCAGAGCAGTTTTTATATTTTCAGCACATTATTACTATTTTGGGTCTTGCATAAAACCTATCATTTAAGGGATTTTCAGTGGACTGCCACAATCATTTTTAAGAGTATTTTGAGATCACAGTCACTATTATCACTTAATTAATGCTTGTGATTTCCTTGAGAATTAGTATTTTGTAAATGACCAGATTCTATGGGGTCTGATCAATTATTTATTAAAATATTATATTCTTCCAATTTATTACTCTGCTAACTAGAATATGGTAACTTTTCTTAGACAGATAGGCTAGATAACACTGAAATATATACTAAAGAAAAATTATGTGTCTCTAAACTATTAAAAATATCAGGTAATTGTTTTGTATCTCCGAAGAGGGACAGAAATTTTCACATATCTTCAGAATCCTGAAGATTTCTATTTTGTATAGATTACTGAATTACAAGTTTTTTGAAACTCTTAGTTTACATCTTATTATATATTTTCAGCCTCCACTTTCTTGAAATTCATTCTTCTGTATCCTGCTTTCCAACTTTTAAGGCTTCATAATATCATGGAAGTGCTCACATCTTCTCCAGAGATCACTGTATAATAAGTATTGTCAAAATTTGTATCATAATAACTGAAAAATTATTAATCGATAATAACTGGATTTAGAAAAGGCAGAGGAACCAGAGATCAAATTGCCAACAACTGTTGGATCATAGAAAAGCAAGAGAATCCCAGAAAACCATCTACTTCTGCTTTACTGACTACGCCAAAGCTTTTGACTGTGTGGATCACAACAAACTGTGGAAAATTTTTTTTTTTTAATTTAAATTTATTTATTTATTTATTTTTAAATTTAACTTTACAATACTCTATTGGGTTTGCCATACATCGACATGAATCCACCACAGGTGCACACAAGCTCCCAATCCCGAATCCCCCTCCCACCTCCCACCCCACAACGTCTCTCTGGATCATCCCCGTACACCAGCCCCAAGCATCCTGCATCCTGTATCAAACATAGACTGGTGATTCGTTTCTTACATAATAGTATATATGCTTCAGTGCCATTCTCCCAGATCATCCCGCCCTCTCCTACTCCCTCTGAGGCCAAAAGTCCATTGTCTATGTCTGTGTCCTTTTGTTGTCTCACATACAGGGTCATCNAAAAAATGAAGGGATATCTTCCCAAAGAGCAGATCTTTGAGCTGTACTTCTGTTCATTTTCTTTGAGTGGCATGAAAAGTTGCCTGAGGTTGCAGTCTCGTGGGCAGTGGTGAATGACTTAGCTTGCTGGTGAGGGCCATGGAGAGGAGCAAGATTCCAAGACCAGAAACAGGCAGTTCGAAGTAATAAGCAAGTGGCTGGATGTATGGGTAAAAGCAAAATGTATTATGATCTCTGTACCACATATTACTGTTCATAAGACATCTACTGAAAAAGAGACATGGAATAATTAAGCCACAGGATCTGACCAGTAAGTTTCAGCCAGCCTCTCTCCTTGCCCACTTCAGTGCTTAAACAATGGGAACATGAATAGAGTAAGCAAGGAAAGAAAGATGGAAACTATACATGGACCTAAAAGCACAGGGATCTTCGTACAGAAGCTGATCTAGCTACCACTGCTCACAACAACCTGCCAGTAACAAAATTCAGTACTGAATTCCCCATATGGTACCAACCAAAAACTGATGACAAGTTGATTACATTAGGCCCTTTATATCCTAGAAAGGGCAATATTCCATCATGACTTTGACTGACCTATATCTGCATGAGTTTATCTTCCTGACTAGAGTGCCACTACCAGAAGCCTCCAAGGACTCACAGAGCATATGAGAGATTGACATAGGGCCTATCATAATATTGTCTTAAATTGAGGAATACATTTTATGGCAAAGGAACCATGGTTTAGACACGTGACTGTGAGATCCACTGGTCCTAATCATACCATGACATTCAAAAGCTGCCTTTCTGATAAAGTGATGGAATGGTCTCCTGAAGGCTTACCTGAAGGGACATCCTTCAAGGATAAGGAGGAAGTCTTCAAGGGAGATTCCTTAAAAAATTGCAAATAGAACTGCCTTATGACCCAGCAATCCCACTGCTGGGCATACAAATCGAGGAAACCAGAATTGAAAGAGACACATGTACCCCAATGTNGGAATGCAAACTAGTACAGCCACTATGGAGAACAGTGTGGAGATTCCTTAAAAAATTGCAAATAGAACTGCCTTATGACCCAGCAATCCCACTGCTGGGCATACACATCGAGGAAACCAGAATTGAAAGAGACACATGTACCCCAATGTTCATTGCAGCACTGTTTATAATAACCAGGACATGGAAACAACCTAGATGTCCATCAACAGATGAATGGATAAGCAAGCTGTGGTATATATACACAATGGAGTATTACTCTGCCATTAAAAAGAATAAATTTGAATCAGTTCTAATGAGATGGATGAAACTGGAGCCTATTATACAGAGTGAAGTAAGCTTTTAAATGTCTTCTGTTTTCTTGAAATAAATACATAATTTCTATCGATTGCATACAACACTCTGTATATACTTACCAGATTAAGCTTTTTGGTTACACTCAATTCAAGTATATACTTATAATATTTTTATTTCTTTAACCAGTATTTGTAGATTCATATTAAAATCAACAATATGATAGTAAATATGTTCTCAAAATTCTGTAAAATTTTTTATTTAAAAAATATTTTACTTCTTAGCACTTTGCAAATATTATCTCAAAGTCATGATCATTGAATTTTTTTGGAGGATTTTTCCAAATGTGATAAGCACTTTCCCTATCAGTTTAGGCTGAAATTGTTTGATTTTCAGTTTGTGCATGCTCAGTCACTCAGTCGTGTCTGATTCTTTGTGATCCCATGGACAGTAGCCTGCCAAGCTCCTCTGTCCATGGAATTTTTCAAGCAACAATACTAGAGTGGGTTGCTATGCCCTCCTTCAGGGAGAAGGAGATTCCACAAGTTGGAATCAACATTTCTGGGAGAAATATCAACAACCTCATATACACAGATGATACCACTTTAATGGAAGAAAGTGAAGAAAAACTAAAGAGGTTCATGATGAAAGTGAAAGAGAAGAGTGAAAAAGCTGGCTTAAATTTCAATATTCAAAAACCTAAGATCATGGCATCTGGTTCTATCACTTCATGGCAAATAGATGGGGAAAATATGGAAGCAGTATCAGATTTCATTTTCCTGGGCTCCAAAATCACTGTGGACGGTTACTGCAGCCATGAAATTAAAAGATGCTTGCTTCTTTGAAGAATAGCTATGACAAACCAGATAGTGTATTAAAAAGCAGAGACATTACTTTGCCAACAAAGCTCCATATAGTCGAAGTTATCCTTTTTCTAGTAGTCATGTATGAATGTGAGAGTTGGACCATAAAGAAGGCTGAGGGCCAAAGAATTGACAGTCTCAAATCATGGTGCTGGAGAAGACTTTTGAGAGTCCCTTGGACAGTTAGGAGATCAAACCAGTCAATCCTAAAGGAAATCAACCCTGAATGTTCATTGGAAGGACTGATGCTGAACCTGAAGCTCCAATACTTTGGCCACTTGATGCAAAGAGCTGACTTATTTGAAAAAGCCCTGATGCTGTGAAAGATTGAGGACAGGAGGAGAAGGGGGTGACAGAGGATGAGATGGTTGGATGGCATAATTGACTCAATGGACACGAGTTTAAGCAACCTCAGGGAGATAGTGAAGGACAGAGAAGCCTGGTGTGCTGCAGTTCTTGGGTCACAAAGAGTCGGACATGACTGTACTATAACAACAACCTCCAGAGGATCTTTCCCACCCAGGGAATGAACCCATGTCTACTGTGTCTCCCGCATTGGCAGGTAGATTCTTTTACCATTGTAAAAGACTCTTTAACCATTGTCACTTCTATGATACTTACAACATACAATTATTGTTGCATCCATGATAACTTTTTTTTAGTAGTAGTAGTAGATTAATGTCTTTGGGTATTTTAATCTCTTTCTTTTTTTTTTTTTCTGCAAACATTCTTAAAGAGTATTTTACCTGTGCTTAAATTTCTAGGTTAAACATATAGTTCTATTGTCTTTTATGTCAAGCCTACTGTATGTTCTATATGACAGTCATATTAGTCAAGCTATTGCTGTATAAAAACAATCAATCCCCAAACTCAGTAGTTTAAAAGAGCATTCATTCATATTTATTAATCTACAGTTCGTTTTGGATCAGCTTACCTAGTTAAAATTTAGAAAAATATATTGATAGCACTGAGCTATAGGTCCACCCAGACGTAACACTCTTGCTTTTCTGCATGTGCAACTGGGCAAAGCTAGACACATGCCCAAATAAAAAGTCAAGAGGTAGGAAATACACTTTTCCTCTAAGTGGAGGGACTGTATAACCTGATAAAGGGAGGATTTCAAGATTCAGGAAGAAAATCCATTCTATCTTAGTTTTTGTGGTTACTTCCAAGCTGAATACTCAGTATACTTATCATAAAAATTCTCAGACTTCATCCTTTTGAATATTGTTTCACATCATTCTCTCCATTTTCTTTTATTCAGAAATATGTTGCAGGCTTCCAATCCTTTAAGTCTCAATTCCATTTCTGATAATTTTTTCTACCAACTTTTTTCTACTTCTTGCAAGAAAATAACATTCTGCCAAGTATTTTCCTTCTACTTTTTAATATTGAAAGTTAGCATTTTAATTTCAATTACATAAATTATATAGTAATAGGTACTCATTCTACAGAAAATTTTAATGTATACAAAGTTATATCTTCTTCAAACTTTTCTAGTTTCAATCCCAAACTCTGAAAGTTAATTTCCAACTCCAAAAATAATCACTCATGCATTTACTGTATAATATTTTTACTTGTTTGCTGTACATAGACAGCAATTATAGACATATATGTACTGTGAAAAACTTTATTACATATGTGGCATTATAATGTATACATTTTCAGGGACAGATCTAAGAATTTCACAGTCCTTCAAGTAAAGAGCTCTGCACTTTGTTTCATTAGCTTTCTGGTAAACTGGTCTGCATGTATTTATAGCAACTTCATTTTTTTCACCAAAAAATTTACACTGGCTATGTTTTCATTGAAAAATAATATATAACTTACATAATTCATTTTCCAAATTTCATTTAATTTAGTATCTAATTATCACATTGTATCTTTAATCAAAAAATTTGAACCAACGTCTGTCCTAATGGGCATTTCTCAGCATAGGCAGCAGAAGCCCCACTCTTTGCATGAAAAACATACATATTTTTAATTTGAGCATAGATTGTGAAATTGTTCTACAAAGACACTGTTATAACTTACACATTTTCAAAAGCTGATATTATTTGTCACTTTGTTTATTTTGAGCACTGCATTAACTGGTTTATCTTAATGCTCTGAATTCTATATTGATGAATTCAAATTAAGTATGTGCTTTCCCCACTAAAGAAGATAAAACTCTTGAGGATGAAATGGAGACTAAAAATACAATGTATATCATTTAATGAACTTGAAAAATAAAACATCAGATAAGACTGGCCCCATTATATTACATCAAAGAAACCATAAGGCTTGAATGAAAAACTTAATCATACACATTGGAATACTTTGGCATCATCTGCTAACCTGACTATTCATAAATCACAGTTTGCTCAAGATAGTCCTAGATTGCCTGTTGTCCCAGCATCATATTCCCTTTAGTACTTGCCCTAGATCCTTTTCATTTCTAGCAATGATTATTGTTAATAGTTGCATTGAAGCAATTCAGGAAGGATTTAGAGAGAACCACATAGTAGCTTTTCTTATGCTCTTTTCTACAAATATGTGAGACATATTAAGAGACAACAGAATTCTCATGCACACATATGGGAAATCTGAAAAACACAATTAGTGACAACTTCTTTATGTTTCCTAACACTTTTCACATGCAGTATAGCTCACATCCCTCTTGATAACAGTGCAAAATGCACTTACTGATGAAACTACTCAGGAGCTAACTCCTTTTTGTCTAGGAGAGTAGTCAGAGTCTGATTCCACATTGGTGTCCTTGTCCACTACATGGCTTACCAGGCAGTTGTTCCCAAACCAGCAATGCACTGCAAGATGTGAATACCTCTAGGCCACCAATTGGTAGGGTCAGTTGGAAATGTAGAACAGTATGTTAAAACATATGTGAAATATATGTGAAATAGAAGCCAAGCCATCTCTGCCATAAAATCTCTAAATAAAAATCTTGCTATACTTTTTGGGGTTTTTTGGGGTATTTATCATACAGTGTATATCTGTATTTTATTTATTCTAATAATTGGTAATATTCTTTTTATTTTGCAGTTACCTCTTTCAGACTAAACAGCTCAAAACAGAAGTTATAGATAAATTCTAGGTACATATAAGCTGAAAAAATTAAGTATGGAATTGTCATTTTGTAGAAAGCCGAAATGGACAAACATTTTACAAGCATGTCTATAAATATTTATGATTTTCATTTATGGCAAATTGATATTGTTGTCAACATTTAAAAAAAGATATAAGAGAATCCTGTGGAAGGAGAATAAACAAGCACTTCAAAAATTGGTTCATTGAACAACTACCCAAAATATGGTGATTGGACACATGAAACTGAATAAGATGCATTTACATGTGAAAAATACAAGTTTGTGAAGCATGATTTTTCAGTTGGACCAAATGGCTATTCTCCTAAATAAAACTTTCTCATATCCATGCGTTATTGTGAATAGTCACAAAATGAAGTTTTATCAGCTAATATGTTGAATTTATTAGCAGAAGAACTTCACCATTAAAAGTTGATTGATTATTTCAATCAGATGTTTCAAATATAGATCAGCTAATTCCAATAAATTTTTAATTGAACCTATGTAGTAAAAGTGTTAGAAATTCCTTCTGACATATGTTAAAACATGAAACTTTATGATAAATAAAGTGAGTGTCTTAAAAAGTTTAACAGTAAAGATAAAATCACTTGCCTTATAGTAACAATAAAAATATAAATATTGATGGAACACAATATCATATTAAAAACACAACTTTTGCAAAATTAACAAACCTAAGAAGCAAAAGTATACTTGCATTTGTGATTCATACATAATGTATAGTTGCATCCAAACAAGATGTACTATCCCAGTGACCTAGATAGAAACAGTGGTTGTCAAGTTTTATGAAATTAAACAATTTGAAGAACTGAACTATAAAGTAAGATAAAGTTGATATTGAAGACAAATAAAAAGTAATCCTTCAACTCAGTGGAATGCATCACCCATTTGATTTTAGAAAAGTCTAAGCTTCAGCAAAAAATATTTTGTAAATAAATATAAACATACTACAATTGTATTGAATTTTTTTCTAAATGGGTTTTCTAATGTTGGGCATGTGTACATGCTGCTGCTGCTGCTAAGTCATTTCAGTTGTGTCTGACTCTGTGCGACCCCATAGACGGCAGCCAACCAGGCTCCACCATCCCTGGGATTCTCTAGGCAAGAACACTGAAGTGGATTGTCATTTCCTTCTCCAATGCATGAAAGTGAAAAGTGAAAGTGAAGTCGCTCAGTTGTGTCTGACTCTTTGTGACCCCATGGACTGCAGCCTACCAGGCTCCTCCGTCCCTAGAATTTTCCTGGCAAGAGTACTGGAGTGGGATGAAGTCTCTCCAATTGTGCCGTACACTTTGCGAAGCCAAGGACTGTAGACTGCCAGTCTACAATCCCCTCTGTCCACGGGATTCTCCAGGTAAGAACACTGGAGTGGGTTGCCATGCCTTTCTCCAGGGGATCTTCCTGATCCAGGGATTGAACCCGTGTCTTTAATGGTTCTTGCACTGGCAAATGTGTTCTTTACCACTAGTGCCACCTGAGGAGATCCAAAGTTGTATAACCTTTGTTTTACTAACACCAGTAAAACATATTTAATAAAATTATTTAATAAATATAGTATCAAAACTGATTGAAGCCTTTTTTTGAAGATTATTGAAAAAAGATGCATTACAAGGTCAAGAGAGAAACTGAACAAATTAAATATAATCTAATTTCTAAAGTAGATAATTATTTTCTATAAGATTTTGACTTGCAGAAGGACATTTTTCAGGAGATTTCTATTTTAACAGAATAAGTGCATTTGTCATCAGAATGGAATGAAATTAAGGTCTATAAATTACATTACGAACAAAATAATTTATTTCAAGAATTGATTTTCTAATGAAATTATTTGAAGAAAGAAAGTACTCTTAGTGGAAACCAAAAAATAATGAGTGAAAATATATAGGCTAAAATATTGAAAAAAAAAAAATATTCTCCAGTGAGCAAAATTTGCTCTGAGTATAGATTTATGTTAACTTCTATAGAGAGAATNTTGAAGAAAGAAAGTACTCTTAGTGGAAACCAAAAAATAATGAGTGAAAATATATAGGCTAAAATATTGAAAAAAAAAAAATATTCTCCAGTGAGCAAAATTTGCTCTGAGTATAGATTTATGTTAACTTCTATAGAGAGAATATTTTTTCAGTTACAGAAAAGAGTTCAAAATTAGGATTACTTAGCCCACAAAAAATGATTTTAAAGAACACATATGGCAATTTTATCTAAGAAATTTGAAAATGTGAAGATATTTTAAATATACAACATGTACCTGGAGATTGATTAATCAACTGATTAATAAAAGTGATTATATCTAAATCTAAAGTTATTTTGCTTATTTATTTAAATGCATAAATAAAATATATAAAGCATTTTCCAATTTTATTCATTGCACACAGATGCTATTTTTATTTTTCAGATAAAATTTTATTTATAAAAAGCATTTTCAGTTTAAGAGTATTTGATTGTCCAACCAACATATTTTTTAGTCAGTAAATATCAATTTAAAAGTATATAGAGACTTCCCTGATGGTTCAGTGGCTAAGACTTTGTGCTCCCAATGCTGGGTTGAACCCAGGTCAGAGAACTAGATCCCACATGCCACAACTAAGAGTTTGAATGATACAATGAAGACTTGACACAGCCAAATAAATAAATAAAAATACAATAAAAATTTATAAATTATATAATTCATACATTTAATAAAATATTAAAAATATATGAAAATAAAATTATATAATGTGGCTAGTTTTAGAACACCTACAATAACTTATATGATAACACATCTTATGACTGAATAATAACATTCTTGTTATTTACCCAGAAGAATTTGTGGACAGGATTTCTAAGGGACAAGCTCAAAAATGTTCACAGATATAAGAGTTTAAAAATAGGGGGTGGTCCTATGATGAAGAGGAATAGGACAAGGAGACCACTTTCTCCCCCACAAATTCATCAAAAGAACATTTAAACGCTGAGTAAATTCCACAAAAACAACTTCTGAATGCCGGCAGAGGACATCAGGCACCCAGAAAAGCAGCCCACTGTCTTCGAAAGGAGGTAGAAAAAATATATAAAAGACAAAAAAAGAGACAAAACAGGTAGGGATGGAGCTCTGTGGGCCTTGGAAGCACAGAGGGCAACAAAACAGGGAGGAAAAATAAATAAATAATTAAAACCCACAGATTACATGCCCAACCGGAACTCTCCCAGTGGAGAAGCAGTGCAGATGCCTCCACCCGCCGCTAGCAAGCAGGGACTGGGCAGGGAGGTGCGGGCTGCATTGCTTAGAGTAAGGATCTGGCCTAAATGCCCCGGGGGCAATCTGAGGGAACTAATTTGGGCTAGCAAAATAGACTGTGGGATAGCTACGATGTGAAAAGCCCTAACCTAAGACACCACCAGGCCCGTGCACAGAACAAAGGAATGAACAGAACTAGCTGGCTGCAGACCATCCCCTTCCAGTGACAGGCAGTCAGAGCCAGAAGGGGGCAATCACAGCCCCAGGGAGATATTATCTACCAAACTGCAAGCAGGCTTCTTTGCTAACTAAGACTTCTTGGGGTTCTGGACAGTCANTCCCTGTCCATCACCAACTCCTGGAGCCTACCCAAACTCATGGTCCACAGGAGGGTCCAATACCACCACTGAGATCAAGGGCAGAGGCCATCTCTGGGACCTGGTCTCATACCTGGAGCTCTCAGAAAGTTCTGGCTGAGTGGCAGAAAGCGTGCTTGGCTGCTGGCCTAATGGGAGACATATGGGGTTAGCAATTTGGTCTCCGTCTTTCACTCACTGCGTGACCACAGGCGACCCTCAGTTTCCCTCATTTTAGAGCAGGAACAGTGACTTTCTTAACTCAGAGTTTCTGTTAGGGTCACAGGAGACAAGGTCACTGACGGTGCTGTTTGGAGGAGAAGGTGCCATCTAACTGCTAAGCACCATTATCTTCTCCCTGCTAGGATGACACTCCCCACCATACACACCCTTTACAACAGTGGGCACGGCGTTCCTCCAATAATGACAACCACGGGCAGAAGTGTGCTGTCAGCTGGCTCTCTCAGAGGGAAAGATGATCTGACATCTAGAATTCGCTAATTTCCATGGTATAAATATTCCCACCATGACAGATTCCAAGCTACCAGTGGTTTGGAACCCACCATGACTGCCCTCAATATTTAAAAAGTGGCTCGGTTCTAAGCCAGTGATCTCACTAGCAGGGGCAGGAAGCAAGGCCTGGGTCTCTTGTCAGTCAGGCTGGAGCCTCCATTGAGTGGATGTGTTGGGAATTCCTGTTTTCCTATATCCCACGTGAAGCTGGTTCTACCCAGATCCCTCATTTCTTTCCAATACTCCTCTTGGGGGTTGAAGCTGGAGGACTCCAGAGAGGGCAGGGCATGGGGTTTACTGCCCATCTGTGGGGAGGGCTTAGCTTGGATGGCAGAGGGTCACTGTGTGAATTTCAGGGGTGGAGGGAGGGTGGATCCTGGGGGAAGAGCTTCCCTCACAGGCCACGTCTCTTGTGTCTCCTGCATTGGCAGGTGGATCCTATACCACTTGTGCCCCCGGAAAGCCCTGTTAAACACCAGCTCCTGCCATAACACAGGGGTTTGTACCATAGCCAGCTTCTCTATGTTCCTTATATTTACACTCTGCCACTGTCTCAGCATCTGGAAACCCGTATCCTACTTCCCTGCAGGCTCTTCAAGATCTGGTCCAGCTCCTGGCACATCAGAGGTACCCCATAGATGGATGTTGAATTAAGGGAAAACTGATGGCTCCGGGCACAAGGGCTCTGGGGTGACTCCCATACCCTGGCCCTCATTGTCTTTCACATTTGACACATTACAAGCAGGATCTTTTGCTGCCCTCCTATCCCTCCAACAGACTGGTTCCAAATAGGAAAAGGAGTACGTCAAGGCTATATATTGTCACCTTGCTTATTTAACTTCTATGCAGAATACATCATGAGAAATGCTGGGCTGGAAGAAGCACAAGCTGGAATCAAGATTGCCAGGAAAAATATCAATAACCTCAGATATGCAGATGANAAGCGGGCGTTCTCCTTCGCGTCCTCCTTACGGGGGTTGCTCCTTGACTGTGCTGGCCGCGGCAATTATTTTACCCTTACTTTAATTTGTTTTGCAAAAAAAAACAAACCATTATGTCATCATCCCATATTCAAAAGAATGTTCCATCTCAAAATTCAAAATTTTTATGACTATCAATGATCTAAATCCATATATGGAACCAGGCCTAAAACTCAGAAGTCATTCCAAGGTTGTAGCTTATCATCAAGCCCTGTGGGAACTATTTTATGTTTTTCATGGCTTAGGTTTCATGAAATATTTGACATAAACAAAAAATTACCACATGCATTTTATATATGCATTTTATTAAAAAGTATTTATTATAAAGCTGCTATATAAAAAATAGAACACTTCACATATTATTAATATCATTACAATGCTTCTACCCAGTTTTATCTTCTCTACCCACCAAAAATAACCAATATTGTGAATTCTATATTTGTCATTCACTGTTTTTTTTATTGCTTTCTTCTCGAGATTTGTGTTTCTAAATAAGATATTGTTTAGTTTCACTTATTCTCAGGCCTTAATAAAGATAAGTATTTAAATTATTCACTAACATTTTTTCATTGAATTTAATCCAGTCTAATGTGGTGTATTCAAGACTGTTAGAAAGTGCAGCTAGAATTCATTCAATATCACTGCTGTATACCATTCATCATATGAAGTCACCAAACTGGGTGTATTAATTTTCTAATTAATAGACCATTGGTGCTTTATATTTTTTTAACTATAAACAATGTCAGTATAAACATTATCTTTATGCACATGATAATAGTTTCCATGTAGTACCTAACCAGTAACAAAATTACCAGGTCAGAGTGTTAGTTCATATCCAAATTACTAGGTAATACCATTATTTTTTCCAAAATGATTATAGTGATTTAATTCCACAAGTGGGGCTTCTCTGGTGACTCAGAGGTAAATAATCCACCTGCCAATTCAGGAGACATGGGTTTGATCCCTCCGTAGGGAAGATTCCCTAGAGAAGTAAATGGCAACCCACTCTAGTATTCTTACCTGGAAAATCACATGGATAGAGGGGCCTGGTTGGCTACAGTCCACGTGGTTGCAAAAGAGTCAGATACAACTTAGTGACTAAACAGCAACAATTCCATGAGCATATTCCAAGTGTTCTCTTACCCCACATCTGTAACATTTTCAGATGTTAAATTTTTTTGATGCATTACATGTAAACTGTTATTTCATTTATTTAAATTTACATTTTCTAATGATTCTTGATGTGTATTTTCATTTGTTTTCAGTGCTTCACATATCTTCTGTAAACTGTCTGAACATGTCTTTAACTTCTTTTACCTATTGTGTTTATTGTCAATTCCTTGTTGTGTTTTAAAGATTTTATGTACTCTTCATATTATTTCATTGTTGAAAATTAATTTTAATTTGAATATAATTAAAAATTTCAGTGTTTCTCTTAATGTATTTTGTTTCTTTGTTTGATTTACAGATTTCTCCCCATGTCTAGTCCAAGGTTCATTTTCTGGTAAATTTTTATATTTTGTTTTTCATATTTATTTTAACCTATCTAGAATTTTTAAATGTATTTGTATATGATAAAAGTCCCATTAAATAATTATTTCAAATGTTATTGAGAAATCTGCCCATTTGCCACTAATCTACAATATCACCTCAGTCATACACCATATTCTTATACGTACATCATCTGACCCTGAGCTCTTTTTTCTGTTCCGTTTCTCACATGGCTTATCGTTTAACCGAAAGCACGCTGCCTTAGTTGCTGCAATTTTATATTAATTTTTATACCAAGTGAGAAAGTTCTCCCTATGTATTCTTATGTATGTATTTTAGAGTTGGCCTTTAAAGTTAAAAAAATAATAGTAACTGTCATTCTGTTTGGAATTACACAGACTTGAAATAAAGTGTTTTATTTTAAGTGGTGGCATTAGTTGTAAAGAATCCACTTGCTAATGCAGGAGACACAATACATGAGGGTTCGATCCCTGGGCCAGGAAGATCCCCTGGAGAAGAAGATGGCAACCCACTCCAGTATTCTTGCTTGGGAAATCCCATGGACAGAGGAGGCTGGTGGGCTACAGTTCATGGGGTCACAAAGAGTTGGACATGACTGAGCACACACAGATGCACATATCTTTTAGAATTATCCTTTCAAGTTAAAAATAATTGGCATTCCATTTAGAATTACACAGACTTGAAATAATATTTTTAGTGAAAATGGCATGAATATTATACCTAATGAGCATTTTATGTCTCTAGTAAATTTTTCTTATTTAATACCATTCAATAAAATGTTATACTTTAATTCACAAAGGTTTTGCGTGACTTTGTTAAATATATTCCTTAGTAGTTATTACTGCTGTTATTATGAAAAGTATATTTTTTAAAAAAACAGCATTCACATAGAGTAATAGCATTCAAACATATTTTTTGGTACTTCAGTATACTATTGACTTTGTTATGCTAAGTAAAATTTTTATTTTGATAAATAAGAAATGAAATTCACCATTTTATATTGATCTTACCCTAAGTAAGTTTGCCATTTTATTAACTTTAAAGATTTGTAAGTTCTGTGGCCTTCCTCTTTGAAATGTTCTCACACCTGTCCCTTCTTCATGCCCAATTAGCTTATACACTACCTTGTTCTTTCTTACACCAGGCCCCCATTTACATCAGTCCTGAATTTCCAGACTAGTTTTTCAAATCTCTTCATTGTCTAGGGCTTTATCAAACCCTAGTCTAGCTTATAGAGAATTTCTTAATTAAAGGAAACAGGTTTAAAATGCTCAAGAGCTAAAATTCATATATATCCTACTAGATTTCCTCTACCCCTCATTTGACTTCCTCTAAAAACACTTCTCTAATCTATATTGACAATCTCGGTTTTTCATATCAGTATTGTTCTGGCCCATCAAGTTGGCAAACATCTTGGCTCTCTCTCTCTCCCGTGATTCCAGTGTTCCATATTTTCTTGTATCTCTGAATGATTTTGTTTTAATTTTTAGTCCTAGTCTTCTAAAGGTTTTTCTTATTTCCTATTAAAAAAAAATCTTCTTACCTTTGAAATCCAAGTAAAGCCCTACTTCTATCTGAGATTTTTCCTTCATTCCATTTCACTTTGGTAGCTCAGTATCCTGAATTCCTTAATAATTATTATTTGCATTCTTAGGTTGTTAGAGCACAGCATAATGTGTTGTCTTCACCTTTTCATGTATTATTTATCAAAAATAATCTATTGAATTTGTAACATGTAAGACACTATATTTTAACCAATTCTCTCGGATAGTTTCCAATATGACTGTTTGCATCCATCACAAAAGTAAGAGAGAAAGATTTGTTAAAATATGTCTCTTTAGCATGAGGATTATACTAGGCATTTATTTTTCTTTTTTTAAAAACACAAAAGGCTCATGAAGAGCTTTTACCTCCACTTCTGAACTTCATTAAATAATTTAGATAGGGTTCCAGTCCCAGGAAGAGAGTTTTCAGCAGAGCTAACTACAAGGGATGTGAGTTAGATGTGGTAGACTGGGGGCACTTAGCAAGGCTGATTCCATCAAAGTCCTCTCTGCATCCAGTTGTCTCTGCAGAGCATGGAAAACATTTATTTACCCAACATTTCTTTCTCCCATCTTCCTATAAATTATTTTCTTCCTATAAATTATTTTCCTCCTATTGGAGATCCCAAATTCCTAACCCCTTTTCCTCTCAGATAGCATAGAAGCCTCGATTGCCTAATTTGCCCTTAAGCCTCATTTTCTTATGAAACCTACATGTGTACAAAGTTAAACTTGATTTTATGTTAATCCATTTCATGACAATTTGATTCTTAAACTAGCTGAAAGAACCTTGGACGAGTAGAGGAAGCTGTTTTTCTTCTTTGACATTAACCTGACAAGTAATAGGACACAAGTAATTGAAGACAATGTTCAATGTGTTTATAAATTTCTCTTTTTTACTTCTCAGTTCCTGTGATAGGGCAATTGTGTACATGATAAATATTTAATGTGCATATTTAAGGAATCAACGAATAAATTTTATTAAGAAAATAACATCCTCCTTTAAAGTGAGTTGCATTTTCCTTTCTAATCTGGAAAGGTTTTACAAAAGATGATAGGTTTTTTTTTTTTTTTTCAGAAAAATTTATATATGGTGCAATGAAAATACCAGAATACTAACACAGATTTTCTGGTTTGCCTAATCTCTGTTAATATAAGCTCTTATTTCAAGTGAGTTTTAACAAAACATCATGACTTTGTTTGGTGTAAACATTAAGTGGGCTATATCAACATTTCATTACCAGTATATCTTGCTTAATTCTCTCTACAAAGCTTTATCAATAAAGGGGATATATGCCTATGATTACCAAATATCTTACTTAGAAAAAAAAAATATTTTAGTTTAATATCTTCCTGAGAACCAGTCATTTATAAGGTACAGTTTTTACAGGCTGTCTGTTTACTTAAAAATCAATTAATTCACTTGGAACCATCTCCTTTAAAGCTTACATTATTTATAACTTCATCTAGAGTTGAATCTGTTTGAACTTTAAATAAAGACAGGAAGTAGTAATGCATGATATAACACATAATAAACTTCATAAATGGAACAGAATTTTGCAACTCTTAAGTGTCAAAGTGTATAATACAATTAAATGACAAGTATTTGGGCAGTTTTCTTTTTTTGTTTTAATTCATTTGGGGGAAATGGTAGATGTAGAAAATGCATGTTTCCCATTTTAGGTCCTATCATTCTAGAATATATAGATGTACATAGCTAATGAAATTCTGTATAACTACCTTCACAAGTTCCAAATGTTACAAGTCATTATTTTATACTCTTAATATCTTCCTGTAAGCTAAAATAATTTTCTACCAAAATGTAGTGACTATGACATTTCATCATGCTTTTAGCTAGTATTATACTTTCTTTTACTCTCAAGGATAGTTAACAAATGTATCCTGTAATTTTCCCCTACTCTTCAAAAAAAAAAAAAAAAAAGCCCCATTTAAAAGAGATATGAGGGGACTTCCATGGTGGTCCTGTGGTTAAGAATCTGCTGCCAATGTAGGGAACATGGGTTCACTCCCTACTCCAGAAAGATTTCATGTGCTGCAGAGCAACTAAGTCCCTGAGCCATAGCTACTGAAGTCTGAACCCTCTAGAGCCAGTACTCTACCACAAGAGAAGGCGCTGCAATGAGAAGCCTGAACTAGACAACTAGAGAGAAGCTTCCACTCATCAAAACTAGAGAAAGCCTATGCACAGTAACAAAGACCCAGCACAGCCAAAAAATTAACATATTGCAACTTTAAAAAACAAAAAAGAAATGAAAACTGAAAGTGAAAGTCGCTCAGTTGTGTTCAACTCTGACTCCATGGACTATGCAGTCCATGGAATCAGGCCAGAATGCTGGAGTGGGTACCTTTCCCTTTTTCAGGGAATCTTCCCAACCCAGGGATCAAACCCAGTTCTCCAGCATTTCAGGTGGATTCTTAACCAGTTGAGCCTCAAGAGAAGCTCCTAAGAGTTTGTCACTCAGCAGTGTCCAACTCTTTGTGACCCCATGGACTGTATGTAGGCCACCAGACTCCTCTGTGCATATGATTTTCCAGGCAAGAATACTGGAACAAGTGGCCGTTTCCTTCTCCAAGGGATCTTCATGACCCAGGGATTGAACACAGCTCTTCCACATTGCAGGCAGACTCTTTACCAACTGAGCCAACAGTGAAGCCCAAAGTGAAGTTAAAGTCCCTCAGTCGTGTCTGACTCTTTGCAACCCCATGGACTGTGTAGTTCATGGAATTCTCCAGGTCAGAATACTGGAGTGGGTAGCTTATCCCTTCTTCAGAGGAACTTTCTAACCCAGAAATCGAACCTGTGTCTCCTGCAATGTAGGTGGATTTTTTACCAACTGAGCTATCAGGGAATTGGGATTAACATATACATACTATTATACACAGAACAGACAATCAGCAAAAAACTACTACATAGCGTAGGGAACGCTACTCAATATTCTGTAATAAACTATATAGGAAAAGAATCTGAAAGAGAATGGATATATGTATATGTTTAACTGAATCACTTTGCTGTACACGTGAAACTGATGCAACATTGTAAATCAACTGTACTCTAATAGAAAATAAAACTTAAATTAAAAAATTAATTATACAAAAAAGAGAGGAAGACTGCATCAAACCACCTTTGAGAAATTCTGACAGGAGGTTAGAACAATTGCTTAACTAAAAGTTTTGTCAGAGATTTTAATACACTTTATGAAATTGCAGGAGAGGCAGCACTGCATATTGGATTTCCCAAAAATCTGTAACCATAAGACCCTTCTGTCTGTCAATCTTATCATAGGACTGAGGCTTCCCTGATAGCTCAGTTGGTAAAGAATCTACCTGCACTGCAGGAGACCCTGGTTTGATTCTTGGGTCAGGAAGATCCCCTGGAGAAAGAATACTGGAGGCTACCCACTCCAGTATTTTGGGGCTTCCCTTGTGGCTCAGCTGGTAAAGAAACTATCAGCAATGCAGGAGACCTGAGCTTGATCCCTGGGTTGAGTAGATCCCCTGGAGAAGGGAAAGGTTACTCACTCCAGTATTCTGGCCTGGAGAATTCCATGGACTACACAGTGCATGTGGCCGCAAAGAGTTGGACACGGCTGAGTAACCTTCATTTTCACTATCATAGTTACTGAAAACATATTCTGAAAAATCATGGTATAGTGGAAATATTATGGATTCTGGACTCCTGAAGACTGCATTCAAATCCCAGTTCCTCCCAGTTCTGCCTGTTACTACGTTTTTGAGCCTTGATATCATCATATGTAAACAGGAAATATTTCTGACCTAATAGAATCACGGGATGAATGAATTAAGCTAATTCAATTAACTTAATTCAACAAACATTTACTTAGGTCCTAGGCAGTGACAGAATTTGGTTAGGAGATAAAGATAAGGAGATGAATAAGACATACCTTTTGACCTCAAGCAGTTCATTGTTTTCAGTCTCGCTGGCTATGTGCTGCTATGGGAATTTTCTCTTATCTTGGTTCTTATGTATTTACACTCTTCTTCATCTCTCCCTTTATGCTAACTACCGGCTCCAAATCATTGCAATCCTAACCAGAAGTTTACCTCTCCATTTCCCCAAAACCAACTATCCTTGAACACCAAAAGTCCACAGATGGCCACACATTCTGGGCATTTATCCATATAAATGCAGGGGATGGCAAAATATTTGAAATTAGAGCTTTTTCTTGAACAGACTCCAGATCAAATTCTTAAAATTCTTTCAGACAGTCTTCTCAGAAATAGAGTGAAACAATTGAAATGCAGTTTATTGAAGGCCCTAGGGTAATGTGGATGTGATTAATAGCATTATCTTATCCATTTTTATTTAGTTCTTACTATACAAAATATTTTCAACCAAATAATATACATACAGAAAGATCTGTTCTCCTTAAAAATCAGCAGTTTTTCCCATTAACATAGCAGTACGTTCCAATGAAGAAAAGGAAGAAAAATAGACATAAAACTGAAAATTAACAAAACGGACACATTCATCTGAACATTGAATGTTTCTTAAGTAATAAGATAGAATGAACTCAACTAAAGAAATTACGTACTGTGCTAAGTCCCTTTAGTCATGTCTGACTCTGTGTAACCCCATAGATTGTAGCCCCCTAGGCTCTTCTGTCCATGGGATTCTCCAGCAAGAACACTGGAGTGGGTTGCCATGCCCTTCTCCAGGGCATCTTCCAAACGCAGGTATCAAACCCGAGTCTCTTATGTCTCTGGCTTTGGCAGATAGGTTCTTTACCACTAGCATCACTGATTTATTTCAATTCAAAATAAATGCTGGAGCATTTACTACATCCAAGCACTAAAGGATGTTGCAAAACTGAAAAAGTGATGATGCATCCCCAGCTTTAAAATAAGATAATTGTTATACTAATGATAAACAAGTAGTTATTTAAGTTCTATTGTCTTTGAAGCACTGTTACAGTTTCCCCCCCCCCCCCACTTGCTTTGTTTTATTTTGGCTGTGAGGGAAGGTATCAATGCTGAAGCTTCAGATTAGAATTTGTCAGAATGAAAAAAGTAGTGAAAATGGGAGTATTTGACCAGGCAATGCTTACTTCTACTTGTTAGACAACAATAAGCATAGAAAGCTTTAAGTATAAATAGCCTAAGGAAAAAATCCACTCAGTCACTATGCAAGTTTTGGTTGACTTGTGTTTTCAAAGCTGATTGGTAATTGTAATTGACTATAAATTATGTTTTGCAGGAAAAACAATAAAATAAGACATATTAAATATGTTAAATAACAAACATTAAAATTAAAGTTGCAAATCACGTCTGAGTTGGCATCAAAAATATTCCCAACAGTATTCCCCTTCTACCACTATATTAAATCTTGCACTGAATTGCAATAGCAGAATAAGTAAGCCATTGGCAGCCATGCCTTTACCCTAATCCATAAAAGTTTGTTAATGGAAATCACAATTTATGAAATAAGGATTATAGCATCAAGATTAGATTCTTGAGTCAATTATGTAAAGACTTAAGAAGATAAGCACCCCCCC